>JAGDYQ010000097.1:3297348-3422348 GCA_021962125.1 Bulinus truncatus
ATTAAAAACGTAACTTTGTTAAAGGATGGCAGTTAAAAAATATTGATTTTGAAGGATTACTATGTATGGATTTAATGTTAAGATTAGCGCTGCCCGCGGTTGCCGTTATCGATAATAGGTAACTTTTATCGGCAAATAAGCGACTCGTCAAGAACACGGTTTTTTAATTTTTTGAGCAGTCAATCAACATAAAAATGATTAAATAAGATATTTAGAATATATTAACAGTTGATCGATCAATAAAAACATTGGGTCGCGACCTAATTAAAAAATAAAAGCAAAATTTATCTTACCTTATTTTGAAATGTTGATTCCTCAAAACGAAGATGGCGTAGTTAACAAAAAAATTCACACAGATTAACTTAAGGATAAGTTCTTTTAAAATTATGGCAAAGTAAAAATAAAATAATGAGTAAATTAAAGCGTTTCAGAAAATCACAGTACCACTGGTTCTAACTGTTGCCAAACATGGCTTATGTAGCATACGGAGATTTTCAAGGCTATTTCCGGGTCGTTTGGGCACGGATATCATAGTACCTATTCCTAGCCATCTTAGGCATCTAGTAGAAGTCAATAAAAATCAATTATTGGATCATGGACATATAGCAACATAAGCATGATTTTACAAGCAATATCTCATTGACTTGAGGTCAGAATAAAATTTGTTCCATTTATCATAAATTTCATGCAGAAAGAAGGTGATCTGAATGATATGTCAAAGAATTAGAAGTTCATACAATTTTATATAATTTACAGAATGACCAAAATATGATAGCCAATTCAATGTGATGTTGCATAAAATAATAGGCTCATCTGTCAATTCAATGCCGAATGTGTCTCTAAGAAGAATACTATAATCACTTTAGATAATAATCACCCTGACCTATAGGATGATCATAATGTCAATAAAGAAAATTAAATAGCATGTACCATGCCCATGGCCGTTATTAATAGGTCCATCATTGCCATTGATGTCAATGCTAGTATTAGCATCATTGCCATCAATTATGAGTAAAGACATGTAGTATTTATACATTTTCGATACCCCCAAAAATATGTATCACTATTTTTGTTGCTGTTATTTTTTTCCTTGTTTGAGGGAAAGGGGGTGGGGGCTTTTTTAAGGTTTTATGAGTTATAACAACAACATAAATTTGTAACACATAATATAGACAAACCTGGATATCTATTATCCACGTCCTCGAAAAAACACAGATGTACATTTTATCCCTAACTAATGCAGAATCATGCATGTTAGGAATATGAATATATTTTGCTATTTATCGTCTAACTTACAACAACAACAAAACTGACGTGGCCAGAGAAGACATGTTAGCATAGTTTTCATTGGTGGAAAAAATTTCTGTTGAAAAATGTCTAGAGGTAGTAAAAACTTGGATTTTATAAAAAGAGACTGGCACCAAGCTGCTACTATGGCAACTACTATTATTTGGTAATTTATATTTATTTATATTTTTTTCTGCACGAAACTAAGGTCTTTGAATAGGGATAAAAACTTTTTTCCATGGAATAAATACTATACCAATTTATTGGTATGTGAAAAAAATCGTTTTATAACAATGTTATTAACATATTCAAATATTTTATTATAAAAAATTGAAAACAAAGTAAAATTAATTGTTTTTGTAGACTTGTAGAGCCACAATAAGTTCAGTATTTTTTTTATTAAAAATAGGCCTATATATATTATCTACTAAAATAAATTTTAAAATAAGCACACAATGTAAATTTTAAAACAATATTAACAATTTTTTTTAAATAAACGAAAGTGATTATGAAATGAATTTCTTTTAAAGATTTAGCTGTTTTTTTCTTTGTTGTTTTTTTTTTAGATAAAAGTGAAAGAAATGACGAGACAGACACACATACAAAATATAGGTCATTCTTGGGTCTTTGTGGGACCTAGGAGGTACCGTAAAAAGGCTTTTTAATTAATTTCTTCTGGTATATGAAATAATACCAAGACGGCACCCTGATGGGACTTTACCATTACCTAAAATGTCACACAAGACTTAACAGTTGTTGGTGTGTGTGTGGAGGGGGGGGTAGAAAGACCCTATTATAAAAAATTATGGGGAGGATGTGCAATATTTGCAACTTACTGCCTTGATAGTGATTGTTTTCCTAAGATCCCAAATTTAATTTTGCATGAGCATCGAAATGTTCCTTTTCCTAAAAAAAAAACTTTTTTCCATTGCCTAGTATCCCAAAATATATACTTGCATAAGATCTCTAGCATTGGGCCTCCAAAAATGAAATAAAGGCTCTGAGAAATGCATTGGCAATATGAACAGGTTCCGCGGAACACAGGTTGAGAAGCGCTGTTCAACATAAATGGCCAGTGTCGCCATATAGGCTTATAATGGCTACTCATAGCTACTAAGGCGTATTACCTGTCTGACAAATCCAGCTAGATATTCATAGATGGCTAATTAGTATTAGTATGGCCGTGCTGAGGGTGGGGGTGGAAGGGGCGTTGAGCTATATTTGACTGGTGACATGAATCTCCCGGGTTCGGTCCCATTAAGAGACCGCCATGCTTTAAATAAAAGTGTAAATGTCTAACAAACTTCACTTGCTAAAAGTTGAAGACAGTTTGATAATGCGTTTGTAATCGGCGATCTACTTGAGTTGAGTTGTTGGTACAAGAAGCTCTTTAAAAAGAATATTTACGATCTGTTCCTAATTAGCGGCGACTGGTGACGTACACACTAACTTTCATTCACCTGACAGTGACAAACAACAATTCTCTTATTGGCTTTAGACGACTTGCATGGCGATCACTGTAATAGGTGCCAGAAAGCAAAAACTCCAATTGGATCTAATATTGTCTCCACAACAACGCATTTAAAAAATATAACACCACTGTACAGATTTCTAAATATTCTCATTTTATTTATTTTGTTAAGCGATATATATATATATATATATATATATATATATATATATATATATATATATATATATATATATATATTAGGGTGTCCCAAAAATGCTCGAAAAAAATATTTTTTTTTAAATCTTTGGTGTCTCACCCCCTGAAATGTGTCTCTTGGGTACAATGAGTGAATTGGTGAAGTTGTAGCTCATTTGAACAACATTTAGAGGTCCCCCAAGAGCTTTTAAAATTATAGTATTACGCCAACATAAAAATCCAGACGAATCATGGCTCAAATAATTTGCAGTTTTTGCATGCCATAGTTGAATAAAATGAAGTTTAAATATACTTATATTTATCTCATTGCTACCATTAACTAGAGTTGAAATTGTGTGATTCTTAATTAGAAAATGTAATAAATGCTAGAAAACATATAAAATATCTAATGTGCAAAATGTAAGCAATGTGCATATTTTTTGAAGATTTAATTTTTTTAAACTAAGCATGGTAAATTGTCAAGCATCATACCACCAAAAGTTGCTGCAGTGCTGGACAGAACGAACACTAGCATTAGAAAATCAACAATGATACTTGCATCCGCATTCAACGAAGCTGGTGTTCCGACATCTGACACAGTATTTCCCAAGAGAACAATGCATCGTCATCGCAAGCTTTGTCGTCAACAAGCTGCAGCATTTATAAAAGAAGACTATATTCCCTCAAAATCAATTGTACATTGGGATGGTAAGCTATTGCCCGATGTTACCGGACATGTTACCAACAACGGCGATCGATTACCTGTCCTGCTCTCGTCACTTGTCGATGGCACTACAAAGCTTCTTGGTGTTCCCAAGTTAGCATCCGGGTCAGGATGGGTAGCTGCTGATGCAGTATATGAACATATCAAATCATGGAAGTGCGAATCTATGGTCATCGGCATGTGCTTCGACACTACGGCTTCCAATACTGGAAGACTCAATGGAGCTTGCACTCTGTTAGAATAGCCCTGGGACGTAATCTATTATGGATGGCATGCCGTCATCACAAGTTGGAAGTACTCCTTTCCGATGCAATGTTTGTCTTGGACCATCCACTGGTCCAGAGATTTTGTTTTTTAAGAGGTTTCGAGAAAAATGGCCAGAATTAAACCACACACCCGAAGCCAGATCCGCCCCTTTGATAATCGTGTCTGATTCGATTAAAGAATTTATTAAATGTCAACTTGAGGTCAGTCATTCATGTGGTGATTATTTGGAATTTCTTCTGCTTGCTGCACAAATGGTTGGGTTGGAGGTTAATGTCAGCATTCGCAGACCTGGTGCCCTACATAGGGCAAGGTGGATGGCGAAAGCAATCTATGCAATGAAAATCGATCTATTGTTTGCAGGCAATGAAACCATCTTTCAGTTAACAGCTCGAGAATTACAAGGTAATCAGCGCTTTAATCGGTTTAACATATGTGTTTATCTTCAATCATGGTTTTCATGCAGGCTCACCGCAGATGCACCTGTGAATGATATCTTGTTGATACAGCGTTTATACGAATATGAAGATGCTGTTCTTCGATCGACTGGATTGAAAATGATGGTGCGTCACTCGTGGTACTTGAGTCCGGAACTGTCGACGCTTGCGTTATTTTAAACCCTTTTGTCGGACAAAGAAAAAACTGGCCTTGTTCGGACAATGCAATCAGAACGTGGACCGCATCTCATAAAAACACTATCAAAAAGTGTTGTTGATTTGCGTGCTTCTACCACATTTTTTGAAACATCCAACATTGATGCCAGTTTTCTAGATGTTCCTGTTGAAGCCTGGTCAGATACACCATCTTTTAAAGTTGCAGCAGATTTTGTAAAGAATCTGGCTTGTATCAATGACTCTGCAGAGCGAAGTGTAGCATTGATACAAAATTTCAATGACAGTATCACCAACAATGAAGAACAAAGACAATTGTTGCTCCTAATGGTTGAAAAACATCGGAAAAATTTTGCAGAGTGTAATCGTGAACACCTGGCTAAAATTTAAATTTGAAGAACTTTTTTTAATTTTTGTCTACCTTACAGTACAAAGTACAAAATAAATAGCAGGAATGCTTATTTGCATTGCTTATTATTATTATTTTTCAAGCAGATTGACATAGATTCAAGAATTAACTTGACAAAATGAATAAAACTTTGTTTTTCATAATTTTTTACTTAAATTTCAAATTGAAAAATATAAACCATTCAAGATTTATATATTTTGTTTCATTTAATATTATAAACAATACTAAGCATCAATTTGTTACTTAATATATCAGTTTCGCATATAATGCAACATTAACGCTGTATTAGATTTGACCGCGAATGATTTTACACCGAAATCTGGAACTTTAAACCTCTTGGGGGACCTCTAAACATTGTCCAAATGAGCTGAAATTTTGCAGGTTAACTACTGTTACCATACAGACATATTCTGTGGGGTGAGACATCAACATTTCAAAACTTCATTTTTTTTGGGACACCCTAATATATATATATATATATATACATATAAATATATATATATATATATATATATATATATATATATATATATATATATATATATATGCAAAGCTCACACGCCCAGCCCTGAAGAGAGGAGTTGGGACAGTCAGTAAATTGTCCAGGAACTCACGAAACCCAAGCGGGGAATGGGGGGTGGGAGGCAATGAAGTAACTAACTTTAGTCGTTCCCATACCGAACATTGAAAATGCCGCATTGCCCCGTGCCAAATAAAAATTGTATTGAAATGCGGCAGATTCCTCTCCTGGCTGGCGGAAAATTAATCACCACTCGAGGCGGACCGAACCCCCCCCCCTCCACACCGTACACTCAGCTTAATTAGGCCACCGCTCCTGCATTTTAAAATTATTGTTATCAAGAAATGACTTTCCATATCTATTTACACACATACATCCTGATCTAAATGTACAAGACGAAGCTAACTTTGTTCAAAATCAATGAGTGGGTACACAAAATATTATGGTGACCAATGGCCATTCAATTATGGCTACAGCAAATCGTCAGTGAAGTTTAAAAAGCTGGCAAACCCCCCCCCCCATACACACACACACATACTGCAGTTAGAAATTCAAACCATTGACCCATTCAGTGAGGTTGGTCAAGATGAGAGAAAGAGAGACACAATAGATGTTTTCGACTAAGCAGTGTCTCACTTAATGACCAACCATTATGAGAGAGGTGGCGGAAGACTGTTTTTTAAAGTGATTAGATTCTAGCCCAAAGTACGGCCAACGTATCGATCACTTACTTGTACGTCTTGCAAGTTATTCATCATCCATAGTTTGACTTGATTTTTTATTATCATTTGACGTGGGCAGAAAACCGCAGCTTTCTATATATAGATTCTCATTTTATTTAAATTTTCAAGCGAAGTATTTTTTTTTATAACAAAGTAAAGGTGTTGTTGTTTTTTTCCCCCATGATTTTCGACAGTTATCAATCAGCTCTAAAGTAAGTTGTGTGTTTTGATTCCTCAAAAAAAAAAAAAACACTTAATTAAATAATCTGAGACTGCTGCCGATCAGTACCGTCGATGGGAAAGACGACTCAAATTAAAACATGCAATTAAGTTAAAAACTTAAAATCACCAAGAAAAATATACCCTCGATTTGTGGTGTGACTATATTTTTCCCAATTAGATCCCCGATCCTCATTATTGTCTATTTGCCTAAGACGGCTAATTGTTGGTTATATACTGCTTACACCGCTATATACCGCCATGCAACGCCACATACCGATATACACCGCCACATACCGCGAAATACCGATACATCATTGCTTGTACCGCTCGCTATACACAGCCACATACAGTCATATACACGTACTGGCCACAAACAGTTATAAACCGCTACATACTGCTTAATTAATACCGTTAAATACTGCTATAAACCGCCAAATTTTGCTACACACAGCCATATACCACTATATACTCCATATACTATTTTATACTGCTATAAAGTGTTTGATACTGCTGTGGAGGTCCGGCATTAGGCCGATTTGACCGATTGCTTCTAATTGGGCCCCGCGCCTGGCAGGGGCCCCGCAATTTACATTTGTACTAATGGTTGTTATTGTAAAAAAAAAAACTTAGAAGATGACAAGCATCCGTTAAATTGGGCCTCGCTATTCGTAAGACCGGCCCTGCTGCTATGCACTACAATATTTAGTCTGTTTAATCAGGCCTGCAGCCCGCCATTCAGAGTGAAGCATAGCACACTAGTCGTTATGTCGTGTACCAAGAATTTATATTAGTGTATGTCAGATGTCAACACTCCGTCCATCTGCTTATGTTCAAATTTACCCTGCGCTCAAAAGGCTTACCCACCTCTGATCTAAAGTATACAGTAAACATTATTCCATTATTATTTCTTTTTGACTTTTGACATTTTTACTGAGAGTCCTGGGTTCGATTCTCGGTGAGAACCAAGGAATTTTTTTTGCCAGGTGAAATTTGTTTCAAGGTCGTTCCACAAGTCCACCCAGCTTTAAATGGTTACCTGACTTTAAGTTGGGGAAGTAAAGGCGACTGGGCGCTGTGCTAACAACACAATCCCTTCAAATGCCGAGGTTATAGAAACAGATGAATTCTACACCTCATCTGCCCCGATGGCCCGTTTGGGCTAAGGGAACTTTTCCTAACCTTTTTTTTTTCTGCTGTTGGCTTTTTAGAGCATTTTCGAAAAAAAATGCTCAATTGTCCCCGTTTTGTCTGTCTGTCTGTCTGTCTGTCCGTCATCACCCTAGATCTCAACAACCATAAGTCCTAGACCCATGATGTATATATCATTTTGTAGGTCTTGGCCTGCCAAGAAATGACTTTTCTCCATTTCGCGATCTGACCTCTGAGGGCCGTAAAAGGGGGCTTAAAAAGTACCGTTTTTTACTATATAAGCTATATTAATAAAAGAGCGTCATATATCTCAGCAACCATAAGTCCTAGACCCATGATGCATATATCATTTTGTAGGTCTTGGCCTGCCATGTGTACATCAAAAGTTCATTTTGCGATAGGACCTCTCAGGGCAGGGCTTCAGGGCTCCTAAGGGACTTATATATTATATATAGATTATAAGCTAAACAAAGGGGCGAAATCATTATTTATTTTTGTAACAGTTATTCAAATGACTTACTTCCCTTACTTTTTATAAAACCCATAATCAATGACAACTTTGCAGCACAGCTCAATCAACCAAAAGTCATCATTTGTTGGGACTTCAATCAAGATTTCAAAGAGCCCGGGGCAGAAATTGAAAATTTCTTCGAAACAAACTTCAACATTCAACTACTTTCACCAAGATTGGCAACAACAATTTATCAAACAACAATTGACGGAGTTTTCGGACGATTAAATAACTACAATTTAGAATGTTTCAATTATGAGTCCTATTTCAGTGACCACAAACCACTTGTAGTTAGATTTAAGAGAAATATTTTTTTTCAATTATAAAGAAACGTCTTTTTAATATCTTTTTTTCAGATATATGCATTACACAATTGAATTTATAAACATTTCCAAAATTGACAAATAAATAAAATATAGCATACGTACTGATACATAGACGAAAATGCGCTAACACGTCCTGTGTCCAGTATGGAACAGGCTTAAATTGCTTGTTTTTTAAAAACTTACTTTTTGCCAATCCATTTTTTAAAAGCAAGGACTTCTAAATTTTAATTGTTTTGATTGCCTATTTTACATAGAAATTATCTGGGTTTTTTTTTGTCTATAATAACAATCATGAAATTTTTTTTTTCGATTTGTATGAATGAATTACGCCCAGTTACAAGGGGGGGGGGGTAGGAGCAGGCCCGTAGCCAGGTCAAAGTCAGCAGGGGGGCACCAATACCCAGCAAGGAGGGCATCTTTACTTTTTCTTTTTTTTTCCTCTTTTCTTCTTTTTTAAGCGGGGGGCACTAAACACCTAGCAGGGGGGCGCGGCCCCCCAGTGCCCCCCCCTCGGCTACGGGACTGGGTAGGAGGCTTGGCGGTGTATTATACACAACACGATGGATCTATTCCTTAGCTTCCCTGCAGTGTCGGAACTGCGAGTCAGTCATAGTTAGCAGAAAGAACATGCGATCGAACCCTACATAAATGGGATTCGGGTAATTAGAACCACCTTCGCCCCTTTAACTGTCGCGTAACAAGAGCAACACTGTTTACAAAGTCAAGGCCATTACAGTAGGTAGGGATAGGGTTGTCCTTCCATTGGTTAACACCAGTAGCCCTGTTTTTTTTCCTTTTAGCCCTAGACACAGCCCCGTAGACAAGGGTGGCACTGGGGGGCCATGCCCCCCCCCCAACTTAAAAAAATAAGAAAAAGAGGAAAAATAAAGAGAAAGTAACTAAAATGAGAAGGCGCCCCCTTGCTGGGTATTGGTGCCCCCCTGCTTACTTTGACCTGGCTATGGGCCTGCCTAGGCACCGAGATATCATCTTCTGTAAATTGGTCGCCTATTTGTATGCAAGTCTGCACAAAATGTAACAACGTTGCATGCTGTAGGCCTTCTATTGTAATTACCTATCAAGAATATGTATTTATATTCGCTCATTACATTAACATAGCCCGTTCAATCCGTACATTATATTCAAACTAGTTGCAAGTACCCGGCTTTGCCCGGGTTTAAAATAAGGTTTTCTGTTTACCTTCTGTTTTCTCCCTACCCCCTCTCTCCCTTCCTCTCTCTCTCTCTCCCTCCCTCCCCCTCCCTCCCTTTCTCCCTCCCTCCCTCTGTCAAATCTCTCTCCGTCCCTCTCCCATCTCCCTCTCTCCCCTCTCTCTCTCCCCCCGTCCATCCTCCTCCCTCCTCCTTCCCTCTCTCTCCCTCCCTGCCCCCTCTTTCTCTTTATCTCTTCCTCCCATTTCTCCCATCTCTTCTTCCTTCCCCTCTCTCTCCCTCCCTAACCCCTCTCCCCCTCCTTTCTCCCTCCCTCCCCTTTCCACCTCGCTCTCTCCCTCCCCCTCTCTCCCCCTTCCTCCCTCATTCCCTCTCTACCTCCCTTCCTTTCTCTCTGCCTCTCCCCCTGCTCCCTCTCCCCCTGCTCCCTCTCCCCCCTACTCCCTCTCCCATCTCCCTCTCTCCCCCTCCTTTTCTCCCCCCTGTCCCACCCCTCCCTCCTCTCTCCCCCTCCCCGCCCTCCCTCCTACCCTCTCCTCCTCTCTCTCTCCCCCTGCCCCCTCTCTCTCTCTCTTTATCTCTCTCTCCCCCCTCTCTCTCTATATATATATATATATAGGGAAATGACGTCACAGAGGAATTTTATTTATGGCGCCCTCGAGATTAGTTTAATATAGTAAAATACTAAAATAAAAAAAAATTAATTACAATTAAACTACCCATCGAGATGAAACGAAACCTGTCCTATAACCTTCCCCATGTAATTATGTGTATGTGTAACAAATTTCACGTTATTTGTTTGTCTGGATCTTGAGTTATAAGGGAACAGACAGACAGACAGACAGACAGACAGACAACGAATGCGTCTTATAAGTATAGAGATAAACACCAAGCATCTATTATGAGTTGTATACAGTGCTTTTTTTTTTTGTAAAAAAAAAGATAGGTGCCGGTAGTCAGTGTCTGCGGAAAGCAGTTTCGAATTTAATTTTTAATTCTTATTGCTCGCAATTTTAAAATAATTCAATTTTAACAAATTAATAATATAATAAATTAATAATAAACGTAAAAATACAAGAACAGTAATAATTTTTTCCCCACATTGAAAAAGGTGCCGGTACGCAAAAAGCACTAAACATATATATGTATATATATATATATATATTTATATATATATATATATTTATATATATATATATATACCTATAAGAGGCATTTGCTGTCTGTCTGTCTGTCTGTTCCCTTATTACTCAAGATCCAGGTAACCAAATAATGTGAAATTTGTTACACATACACATAATTACATGGGGAAGGTTATAGGACAGGTTTCGTTTCATCTCGATGGGTAGTTTAATTGTAATTATTTTTTTTTATTTTAGTATTTTACTATATTAAAGTAATATCGACGGCGCCATAAATAAAATTCCTCTGTGACGTCATTTCCCGATTCGAATATAACTTGCGCGCTGGTGCTGTATTGTGCCTTTGTGATGCAAAGAATTGTTGTTGTTTTTTCATGCTCCCTGATTTGTACAGTTTGAGGAAGATAAAGGAATGAAGAAGGATTTTAGAAGAAGTGTGAAGCCATAATAATAAGTATATATGTATATATATATATATATATATATATATATATATATAGAGAGAGAGAGAGAGAGAGAGAGAGAGAGAAAGAGAGAGAGAGAGGGAGAGGGAGGGAGAGAGATAAAGAGAGAGAGAGAGGGGGCAGAGAGAGAGAGAGAGGAAAGGAGGGTAGAGAGGGGAGGGAAGGAGGGGGATAGAGGAGGGTGGACAGGGGGAGAAAAGAAGGGGGAGAGAGGGAGATGGGGGGAGAGGGAGTAGGGGGAGATGGAGAGAGAAAGGAAGGGAGGGAGAGAGAGGGGGAGGGAGGGAGAGAGAGGGGGAGGGAGGGAGAGAGAGAGGTGGGAGAGAGGGGGGGAGAGAGATAAAGAGTGAGGGGGCAGGGAGGGAGAGACAGGGAATGAGGGAAGGAGGAAGGGGGAGAAGGAGGAGGGAGAGAGAGGTAGAAAAGGGGGAGAGAGGGAGATGGGAGAGGGAGCAGGGGGAGAGGGAGTAGGGAGAGATGGAGAGCGAAAGGGAGGAAGGGAGAGAGGGGGTAGGGAGAGAGAAAGGGGAGGGAGGGAGAGAGAGGGTGGGAGAGAGGGAGGGAGAGAGATAAAGAGTGAGGGGGGCAGGGAGGTAGAGAGAGGGAATGAGGGAGGGAGGAAGGGGGGAGAGGGGGTGGGAGAGAGAGGTGGAAAGGGGAGGGAGGGAGAAAGGAGGGAGAGAATGGTTAGGGATGGAGAGAGGGGAGGGAAGGAGAGAGAGAGGATGGACGTTGTGAGAGAAGGAGAGGGAGAGGGGAGAGAGGAAGGGAGAGAGGGGGGGGGGAGAAAACAGAAGGTAAAGTACCTGGCTTTGCCCGGGTTTAAAATAACGTTTTCTGTTTACCTTCTGTTTTCTCCCTACCCCCTCTCTCCCTTCCTCTCTCTCTCCCTCCCTCCCTCCCCCTCTCTCCCTTTCCATCTCTCCCTTTCTCCCACCCTCCCTCTCCCTCCCTCTCTCCCATCTCTCTCCGTCCCTCTCCCATCTCCCTCTCTCCCCTCTCCCCCTCCTTCTCTCCCCCGTCCATCCTCCTCCCTCCTTCTTCCCTCTCTCTCCCTCCCTGCCCCCTCTTTCTCTTTATCTCTTCCTCCCATTTCTCCCATCCTCTCCCTCTCTCCTTCTCTCCCCTCTCTCTCCTTCCCTAACCCCCTCTCTCCCTCCCCTCTCCCTCCCTCCCCCTTTCCCACCTCTCTCTCTCCCTACCCCCTCTCTCCCCCTTCCTCCCTTCCTCATTCCTCTCTCTCCCTCCCCGCCCCCTCCTCCTCTTTATCTCTCTCTCCTCCCTCTCTCCCACCCTCTCTCTCCCTCCCTCCATTCTCTCTCCCTCCCTTCCTTTCTCTCTCCCTCTCCCCTCTCTCCCCCTCCTTTCTCCCCCTGTCCATCCCCCTCCACCCTCTCTCCCCCTCCCTCCCTGCCTTCTACCCTCCTTTCCTCTCTCCCCCTGCCCCCTCTCTCTTTATCTCTCTCTCTTTATCTCTCTCTCCCTCCCCCCTCTCTATACTTATAAGACGCATTCGTTGTCTGTCTGTCTGTTCCCTTATAACTCAAGATCCAGACAAACAAATAACGTGAAATTTGTTACACATACACATAATTACATGGGGAAGGTTATAGGCTAGGTTTCGTTTCATATCGATGGGTAGTTTAATTGTTATTAATTTTTTTTTATTTTAGTATTTTACTATATTAAAGTAATCTCGACGGCGCCATAAATAAAATTCCTCTGTGACGTCATTTCCCTATGATCGAATAGAACTTGCGCGCTGGTGTTGATGTTTTTTCATGCTCTGATGTGTACAGTTTGAGGAAGGTAAAGGAATGAAGAAGGATTTTAGAAGAAGTGTGAAGCCATAATAACAAGTATATATATATATATATATATATATATATATATATATATATATTAGGACTGCTGATTAAACTGCGTTAATTTGTAATTAACGCGTCAAAAAAAAATTGCGATTAAAATTTTTAACGCAATACCTAAATGCGTTAATTTGACCAAAATGCTGAAAGTTCACCAAATCGATAAATAACGGGGGGCAGGGAGGGAGAGAGAGGGAATGAGGGAATGAGGGAGGGAGGAAGGGGGAGGGAGGAGGAGGGAGAGAGAGGGTGGGAGAGAGAGATAAAGAGTGAGGGGGGCAGGGAGGGAGAGAGCGAATGAGGGAGGGAGGAAGAGGGAGAGAGGTGAAGAGGGAGAGAGGATGAGAGAAATAGGAGGAAGAGATAAAAAAGAGAGAGGGGGCAGGGAGGGAGAGAGGGAAGGGGAGAGAGGCAGGGAGGGGGATGGACAGGGGGGAGAGAACGAAGGGGAGAGGGGAAATGGGAGAGGGAGGGTGGGAGGGAGAGAGATGGGAGAGAGAGCGAGGGAGAGGGAGGGAGAAGGAGGGAGGGAGAAAGGGAGGAAGGGAAAGTGAGAGAGAGGGAGGGAGGGAGAGAGAGGGAGGGAGAGAGAGAGGGAGGGAGGAAGGGGAGAGAGGGAGGGAGGGGGATGGACAGGTGTGAGAGAACGAAGGGGAGAGGGGAGATGGGAGAGGGAGGATGGGAGGGAGAGAGATAGAAGAGAGAGCGAGGGAGAGGGAGGGAGAAGGAGGGAGGGAGAAAGGGAGGAAGGGAAAGGGAGAGAGAGGGAGGAAGGGAGAGAGAGGAAGGGAGAGAAGGGGTAGGGAGAAAACAGAAGGTAAACAGAAAACCTTATTTTAAACCCGGGCAAAGCCGGGTACTTGCAACTAGTATATATATATACTTATAAGACGCATTAGTTGTCTGTCTGTCTGTCTGTCTGTCTGTTCCCTTATAACTCAAGATCCAGACAAACAATTAACGTGAAATTTGTTACACATACACATAATTACATGGGGAAGGTTATAGGACAGGTTTCGTTTCATCTCGATGGGTAGTTTAATTGTAATTAATTTTTTTTAATTAGTATTTTACTATATTAAAGTAATCTCGACGGCGCCATAAATAAAATTCCTCTGTGACGTCATTTCCCTATGACCGAATAGAACTTGCGCGCTGGTGTTGTATTGTGCCTTTGTGATGCAAAGAATTGTTGATGTTTTTTCATGCTCTCTGATGTGTACAGTTTGAGGAAGGTAAAGGAATGAAGAAGGATTTTAGAAGAAGTGTGAAGCCATAATAATAAGTATATATATATATATATATATATATATATATATATATATTAGGACTGCTGATTAAACTGCGTTAATTTGTAATTAACGCGTCAAAAAAAAAATTGCGATTAAAATTTTTAACGCAATACCTAAATGCGTTAATTTGACCAAAATGCTGAAAGTTCACCAAATCGATAAATAACGGGGGGCAGGGAGGGAGAGAGAGGGAATGAGGGAATGAAGGAGGGAGGAAGGGGGAGGGAGGAGGGAGGGAGAGAGAGGTGGAAAGGGGGAGGGAGGGAGAAAGGAGGGAGAGAGGGTGGGAGAGAGGGAGGGGGGTAGGAAGGGAGAGAGGGGATGGAGGGAGGGAGAGAGAGAGGGTGGGAGAGAGGGAGGGAGAGAGAGATAAAGAGTGAGGGGGGCAGGGAGGGAGAGAGGGAATGAGGGAGGGAGGAAGAGGGAGAGAGGTGAAGAGGGAGAGAGGATGAGAGAAATAGGAGGAAGAGATAAAAAGAGAGAGGGGGGCAGGGAGGGAGAGAGGGAATGAGGAAGGAGAGAGAGGGAGGGAGGGGGATGGACAGGTGTGAGAGAACGAAGGGGAGAGGGGAGATGGGAGAGGGGGTGGGAGGGAGAGAGATGGGAGAGAGAGCGAGGGAGAAGGAGGGAGGGAGAAAGGGAGGAAGGGAAAGGGAGAGAGAGGGAGGGAGGGAGAGAGAGGGAGGGAGAGAGAGAGAGGGAGGGAGAGAGGGAAGGGAGGGAGAGAGAGAGGGTGGGAGAGAGGGGGAAGGGAAAGGGAGAGAGAGGGAGGGAGGGAGAGAGAGGAAGGAGAGAAGGGGTGGGGAGAAAACAGAGGGTAAACAGAAAACCTTATTTTAAACCCGGGCAAAGCCGGGTACTTGGTAACTAGTATATATATATATATATATATATATATATATATATATATATATAAATATATATATATATATATATATATATATATATATATATATATAAACCCTTTTTGCTTAAATAAGTTTTTATTAAAATACAGGAACTAGTAAAAAAAAATTCTTGGATATTATTAATATGTATATAAGCATGGATGTATGGATGCCCAAATATCTAGATATATAGATTATTTATTGCCATTTATAGACCTTTGTAAAGTCTTATTCAACTCAATATATTGTAATCGCACACGCTTTTAATCTTAGTAAAGGCCCATTCACTTATTACGTACACTAATGTATAGGATAATTTATAAAAAAAATAATTATAAGATCAAGCCGATAAGAAGCACAAAGCTGATCGTCCTATTTGCCTTATCAATCGACAGCCTAGAAAGACATATTGATTTAGTTCCGGTAATATGTTTTTGAAAATTAGTGAGTCAAGAAAAAAAAAACCTATCAAACATTATCCCCCTTGAAACGAATGTAATAGTGTCCCTTTACCATTAGCGTTTTGTTGAGCAAGGGGGCAAACTGGGTGGGTTTTTCTTTCTTTAGTTAACAAAAAAAAATCGAAAAGAAGACCTTAATTGATAAACAGGGCTAGGTATGTGTGAACTAGAAAAACATAACACTGTGCCGAGACAGATACATTGAGAGCCACTGGTAGTCTGGTATGCAGCATTGACATTGGGCGAAATTAGGCTCTGACTCTCGAGTGCATGAGCGATATTAAGCGCTCTTTTAAAAGAGAAGCAGTGAAATAATACCGTCTATATATGTGTGTGATACATTGTGTTCTGTGGGGCCCTTGTGAAATGGTGGCAATGGACACACACTCTATGCACTCGCCGCCCAATTGATACTTTTCTTTTCCCCCAGTTAACCTTTTATCTCCATTTACTTACTACACTCTCAATCACTAACTCAATCACAAGTTAAACTACTTAGTAGGTCCTACAAGTAAATAATATTTCAAGTGTGTGAAGGCATACATTGAGAGCCGTTGTAATGGATAAACAAAACTACTGTTAAGGCAGGGGATGGTCTTTTTTTGTAGCCGTTACCTATAATGACTAATATCTTAAAACAATCGTTGGAGGTGCCAAAGTTTCTCTGTTAAATATTTATTAGAGGCCTGAGATTCTAAAGGACAGCCTTGACTAATATATCTTTTACTAAGTTTTACTAGAACTACCAAAAGTAAGTTTTTTATGCCCCCAAAATTATTCTTTGCCTCGGGCTTACACAAATTTATTTTCCTAGCAACCCAGATATATCTTCGCCTTGGGCCCCCCAAATATATATTTTCTTATAGCCCCCAAATATATATTTTCTTATAGCCCCCAAATATATATTTTCTTATAGCCCCCAAATATATATTTTCTTATAGCCCCCAAATATATATTTTCTTATAGCTCCCAAATTAAGATGCTATTAGACTTGTATTAAAGGACCTAGAATGTTGTGACTTAGCCAGTAGGTTTAAATTCTCTTTTTTATTGTTTGGCTCACAATTTCATTGACAAGTGAATAGGTGTGTTAAAATCTTGGAAAAGTGAATCAAATGGTCAACAAAAGATTAAAAATAATGCATTATAAAGATCCAAATATGGCATTAGTCCGCATAATTACCGCCCGTATAGTAGTATGCGCCCAGATGGGCTCCCCCTATTTCAGATGATGCCCCTCCCCCCAATTACAACTCCCCCCCTCCGCGAGTGCTGATGATCACAACACTACGTCTAAATGCCCCCCCTCCCCCAGATGTTGACTCCCCCACAAGTCCAGATGATAATCCCTTCCCATTAACTAATCTCTTAGTAATGTTTTTTTTATTAGAATGATTTAACAATGACCTAAAGGTATATATATATATATATATATATATATATATATATATATATCCCACATTCCAAGGTGGTGCATTGTTGAGATTTAAGATATCTTCATTTCACTGTGCTAGCCTAGAGCCAGTCCCAGACGACGATGTTCCAGATGTCGACATTAAACATAAACTGCGATCGTAATTTTTTTTTTTTTGGGGGGGGGGGGGGGATTTAAAAAAAAAGGACATCTTAGTAACTATCCATAATTTTGTTGTATTATCGATTATGTGATTATTTTATCTTATTGATATGTTATTTTAATGGTAGGTTATGAAGATAATTGTCAAATTAGGAAATATCTCCCCTCCCCCACCTTTAATTCTTCCTTTCCTTTCTTCTCCATCTCATTCGGCCAATTCTTTATGTTATGGGCTATATTTGCGAGGTCAATTTACGTGTTTTAATGTTAGCTGAGGGCAGTGCTTGGTATTACAATGAAGTGCAACAATACTATTCATTTGATAAATAAAGAAGGGGTGGGGGGGGAGTCAAAAGTATAAAGTATAAATGCATATACCTATAAGCAGTGCTTGATTTAAGAAAAAAACCAGTGCCGGGGGTGACAGGTCTCAGTGCCGGGGATATCCTCGGCAACCCCGGCGGTAAATCGAGCCCTGCCTATAAGTATAAACGAATACCCCCCTCCCTCCCCCCCATTTGTACAGAATATTATTTTGCTAAAGAAATACATGCTTAAATAACATGGACGAAGAATTGTAGTTTATAAAATCGTAAACAATTGTGTCTAACTTGATTTACTACAAGCAGTACATGTCAAATTAATAAACTTGAATTTTTGTGTTCTATGCATACATATATCGCATGTTTCATTACTAGTGACATTTTCCCGTATTAAAAACATGATGAATAAGATATATATATATATATATATATATATATATATATATATATATATATATATATAAAATGTGTGTTGCCAAAGTTTAAAATGCGGGTAGGTAATCACAACAGAACTTTCAAGTGTGTAATCCAAAGTCACCACCCGGTGCCGATTCTGCTGGCAGGTCGTCATGATGTTTCAACAAAGAGAAAATGCCAAAGTTATTGACCCCGTGAAGTTGACTTGGGGATAATTAGGAGCGTACAATAACAGCTAGATGGGGAATCGTAAATATTTGGGAGGGGTGTTGTTTAATTGTAGTATTTTTTTATAAACATGTAATAATCATAGGCAGACACTCAGGCACGCGATTACACACAGAAAACAGACCGAACAGTTCTTACGTTGTTGGGGTAGCGGGGGCCAGGCCAGGCCCACCGAAAGAAATTTCGGGCCCCTGGGCAGGGCTGTCACCCCCCCCCCGTGGTGATAATAATATTTTAAAAAGTTGATTGGCCAGCTCAGTCCGGCCCCCTAAAACTCGCCGGGCCCCTGGGCATTTGCCCCCGGCGGCACTGGCGGGGGCCTAGGCTGACTTTTTTATGGTGGGGAAGGGGCTAGGCCAAAGCAACTATTGGGGGCCGTGGGGCCACTGTTTCAATGCTTGACAATCATTACATTCGTTTGAACGCATTATCATTATTTCGCATGCACAGGTGCATAATTTTAGTTTGTGTTTAGCTTGTCCTGATTTAATATCATCACGTTTCACTAGAATGTATATCATCTTAGAGTCACTTTTACAGCATTGCTTAAGAACGACTCTCTATGTATCAAGACAGAAGGGAAGACTCCCAGATTGGAGTGTCTGTCACTGAAGTCTTTTATTTGTATATCCAACTCAATGATACCTGTGTGTGTGTGTGTGTGTGATTTCTCACACTAAAAAGAAAGATAGGTCGCAACAGGTAAGAACCTTTAAATGTTCTATGTTTTATGTCTGATGGAAATCGGCAATATAAAGATCTGTTCTGTTATTAAATGGATTGTGCTATAGCACCCTGGGGGCACTAGTGGTCGTGTGGTAAAGCGCTCGACCTGATATTTCAGGTCATAGCTAAAGTCCCCGGTATATCTCCTGTGGTGCCTCCATGGTTATTGCACTATCGGCTATGGTGGAGCTGAAAGAAGGGCATAATAAAAACCGTCCCATTAGTGGTTTATAGGATTTCATCTCATCCGTACAGCACACACAGCACTCTGGATTCCGATTTCGAAATTGCCCGCAAAAGCCAACTTTTCACATTCCTATTTGTTTTGATTTTTTTTTTGCCTTTCTCACTTTAAAAAACAAAAAAAAAAGGGGGGGGTAACATTTTCTTATGGGGCATGGGCCCTGTGCAGCCCCGTAGCCAAGGGGGGCACTGTGAGACGTGCCCCCTTAGGTGTGGAGTGCCCCCCCCCCGCTTAAAAAAGAAGAAAAGAGGGAAAAATAAAGAAAAAGTAAAGGTGCCCCCCTTGCCGGGTATTGGTGCCCCCCCCTGCTTACTTTGACCTGGCTACGGGCCTGGCCTTGTGGCCTATAGACATACTAGCCTTAATCGACCTCTAATAACGCATCAGTAATTCAATGTCTTAGTAAAAAAATATTAAAAAAAAGCATTAATCAAATTCAAACCCAAATAACGCTTCTCACATTTGGCCTACGGCCTAGGGGGTGTCTCCTTGACAACGGCCAATGTGGCATGCATGAAAAGGACGCCTTAAGTTCGTATCAAATGTGATGGGTTTGTTCAACAAACTTTGTTTTTTTTCTTTTTTAAACGAGTCTATTAGATAAACGTTTCGTACTTTCGTTGATATTGTAGGAGTAACAATGGGGGAGGGGGGGGGGTCGACTGTGTCTCCCTTTGTTCAGTTTAGTGCGGCTCCCATTTAATCAACCCCCCCGCACCACCCCCCTCCCAGTATTTTTTTATTACAAGATTTTGTTTAATTGTGGCTCCTATAGTATGAGTTTTTTTTTAATTTTTATAGTAATTAAAAGACCGAGCAGCGGTTCTCATCTACCTCAATCGTGGCCACCGGTGCATGCATGTAGTTGATTATACCCGGCATTCAGAACTTACCATCATGACAACGGACATTGTGGAAACACTACAAGTCGCCCCCCCCCCTTTTCCCAACTTTTTTTTCAAAGCGGTCTCGACACAGGACCAACAAACAAATCATAGGCCTAATTACAAAAACATCCTGGGAGTAAAACAACTTTTAATCCTTTATGAGTTGTGCACTACTTCAGAAAGCAGTTTAACTCCATACATTAAAAAAATATGTTCACGTGCACCCTTCAATCAAATGTACATTTGCCCCATTTCTTACCCCAAAGGTCGAGAATGACTGGGCTTAAAGCGCGAGGGAGGACATAACTTAATGGGGCCACAGCTCATTTGAATGTTTGTTTAAGAGGGCCCTATCAAACCTTTTTTTTAAGATTGGGACCCCACAATATGGTTGGCAGGACCAGTGGCGCCGAAAGCCAACACGGGCCCCTGGGCAGGACATCATTGCGGGCCCCTTAATAAACAATAAGTCGTGAAAAAATTGACATGGTCGGGACGGCCAAATCTTTCAGATGCGGGCCCCCTGGCAATGACCCCCCCAGACCTCCCCTCTCGGCGTGCCTGGGCAGGACTACTGGTTATTAAGATATTTCACGTCTAACTTCTCGTTCTTTCACTTAAAATGCTACCGGTGCATAATGATGCGATTTCTATAACAACCACAAACAGGCGGTTGCTAAGTACTGGAGGTAGTCAGTAAGTAATAGGACATCATTGTTACCGAAACTTGCAACGAAAACAAAAGAAACTATCCCTGTAGACACGGGCTACAAGTCTGACTGCCCGCTTCGGACACATCACACATCTGCAGGCTTACATACGTTGGCCATATGTGGCTAAGGAGAGCGCATTGACCACTGGTAATTGGTGTACTATGAGATAGGTCCTGCGGTGACCTGATGTGCTGGGATGATTGCCTTAGCATACATATGTTTCATTGTATGTCACTCATTGTCATGGTTTCTGAATTGGGGGGGGGGGGGGCGGTGGCGGGGTAGGGGGAAGGGGTGATGGAATTAGGCCTTCTTGGGCGTATTGACCTGAAAAAAAAAGATCCAACTCCACCAACCGTGAGCTATTAGAGCTGTTTGATTTACACCAAGAAGTGAAGTTAAGAAAAACGTTGTAAAAAGAAAAAAAGACTTAAGACCCGGTACTGCGGCACAGGGCTTGAAGCATTTACACAATTTTAATTTGAATATATACCCGAAAAACAGCATTAATGATTATCAAGATACCCTACCTATAACCAGGCTTGCGGAGCCGGAGCCGAGGAGCCGGGAGCCGCTACTTTTTGCCGGAGCCGGAGCCGACAAAATCTGGCGGCTCCACGGCTCCCAAATGTTTTTTTTTTTACAGCAGAATTATTTTTTTTTAGCTTTAAAATTCCAAATTTGTTTGATTGTTTGCCACTACAATTTGAAATGTTGTTATTTTTACGAAAGCCACAACAGTAACAGCGTTAAAACGATAGCCTGCACGCACATCACCACAAGAATTCTTTAACGGGGAATCGTTTTGTGTTCGTTTTAAATCTTGTTTACCCTCCGAAATTTTTTTAATGGCATGTTATTTTGTTATATATAAAGTTAAAACAGTTTTATTTCATAGAATAATTGTATCAATCATTTAAAATAAATTTTTACTAAGACGACAAATAGAACGCGTCATTTCGTATTATTATTTGACCGCGAATCAGGCCCGTAGCGTGTGTGGGGGCCAGGGGGGCTTAGCCCCCTTGCGTTTTGTCTCGCCCCCTCTGCTTATTTGCTCTACTTAGTAAAATGTATTACCTGCCCCCCCCCTCAGCTATTGCCTGGCCCCTGTTGTAGAATGCCTGGCCCCTGCTGTAGAATTTTCACGCTACGGGGCTGTCGCGAATTTGTAATAGACTATAAACAAAATGGTCGCTTTCTGTATTTAACAATTTTATTATAAACAGAATATCTGAAATAGAGTAGATAAATTTATAAGGCTGTGGCTATACGGACCCGGGTCCCAATAAAATCCGATTGTTATTCAGACCCGTGGCAAAAATGCACTAAGCTTAGCTATATTTAAACTTTATTTGGCGGAACCCGGAAAAATAATAATACAGAGTTCTCTTAGTGGAACCCTAGACACTGAGTAACGATTAAATCATACAATTCAAACAATTATGAAAAAAAAAACAATAATGAAGTTTATGTTTAGCTAAGCTAAGTGCATATTTGCCACGGGCCCGAATAACAATCAGACTTTATTGAGACGGGGTCCGAATAAAAATCGGAGTTTATTGGTACCCGGGTCCGAATAATCACTTCGAATTTATAAATAATAAATATAAATACTGAAGTCTTTAAAATATTTTAAATAATGTATCATTTTACTATTTGCTAATTTGATAATTGAAATAACTTTTTATTACTTATGAAAATGGCGACTAGTGAAACCTCGGTCGAAAATAATGATATGATTCTGGACGCACTGAAATGGTTTGTTTTTAGTAAAACCGACATGCACATATTTTTCAAGTTCCTGACTATGGGGCAGTCACGTAGCGTGAAAATTCCAAAGCAGTGGCCAGGCATTCTACAGCAGGGGCCAGGCAATAGCTGGGGGGGGGCAGGTAATACATTTTACTAAGTAGAACAAATAAGCAGAGGGGGCCAGACAAAACGAAGGGGGGCCCCGGCCCCCCTGGCCCCCCCCCCGCACGCTACTGGCCTGCTATGGGGGTGAACGCGACAATATTTGCATAACTTTTTATCAGCGGCATGTTTGCGTGGCGCAATTACACAAATTTTTGTCTCGTGTGGTACTATCTTAATGTGTGGGAGCCGGAGCCGTCAAATTTGTGGGAGCCGGAGTCGGAAAAAATTTGGCGGCTCCGCAAGCCTGCCTATAACATATCTCAAAAATCAAAGCAAGGCATTACATATCTCTCATTGTCTGGGTGGCATCGTGTCAATAGTGGTGATAGGAGTGTTGTAAGCTACACGTTCAAATTTCCAGCAAAGCAATGCATAGCTACACACTGTGATTTTTTGGATTTTGGCCCTCACGTGATTATATAACTTTCTTCTACATTCACTTTAAACTATAATCTAATTATGTTCATGAAGAGTAATGAGGAATGAGATAATTTGTTATGGACCTTTTTTTCAAAATAATGACTAAATAATGGTTTTGGGTGCAAAACAACCCATAGGCTTATTGAATAATCATTATTTATAATCATTATCTAGCAAAGTAGTATACATGAGTATCTGACAATATCTAACAACTGGGATCCCTCTCCTCCAAAAATAAATTAAAATTATTAATAATACATAATAATACATTCGGAAAGCGAGGGGGGACCCCTCTACACTCCCCTTTTAACATAATCAACATATCTCAATATTAATTCTTCAGTTACTTTTTAATTTAAATTCCAGGTTCGACTACCTTCTGGTCAGATGTTCAGACAGACTTTTTCTGTACACTCAACTTTGTATAATGTTTGGGAAAGTGTCTAGCAAATAAAACTGCCATTGTCGCATATCGGTTTCATTCAGGTAAATTTATTTTTTTTTTTTTTCAATGATGAATTATTTGTTTTTATTATTTTGTAGTCGCTATTTTTCTTTCTGTTCTTTGTCATTATATTTTTTTAAATCAAATAACTTCTTTTTATCTGACAGTTATAGCTATATTGGCAGGGACTTTAAATATGCTAATTTATTAAATTTGTATTGTTTTTAATGAATGTCTTTAATTGCTTAAGTATATGAAGATTTACTCTACACGACTTTTAAATTGCAAATGTTTAAAACTAAAATTATGAATAAAAGAAAACTCAAATAATGAAAGCAATTAAATATAATTAGTAGGAGCAGGCTCACCGACAGAAATTTCAGGCCCCTGGGCAGAGCTGTCACCCCCCCCCCCCGTGCTGATAATAATATTTTCAAAAGTTGATTGGCCAGCTCAGTCCGTGCCCCTAAAACTTTCCGGGCGCCTGGGCATTTGTCCCCCCCCCCTTCTCGGCGGGTCTGAATAGGAGTGTGTATGCTTTATGCCAAATTCTTTAATATGCGAAACTAGTTCGGTTTACTTGGTGGCAAAGTTCAACAGAGTGAAGATGGTTAGTTTTATGTCAATCGCGTCCTTAACTCGGTGGTTCTCAAATTATGAGACACTTGACCAAAATAGTTCATAAGGATAACAAATAAAAAAAACTAGGCGATAGTAAAATGGACAACATTTCAGTAAATATTCCTATTGGATTTGATGTTTTGGTGACCCTGGGGTTTGATAGGGGGACTGCATGCCGAAACGTACAGAATTTTAGATGCCAAAGAAAAGGCACCTGGAGGGAAGACGTACAGTATCAGTCGAAAGGAATTAGTACTGAGGGGGGGCATGGCTGTATGGGGGTTCCTGAGGTTGGCTGGTTTCCGACCAATAAGAGCGAAATATATCTCTAAAAGTATCTGAATATAAATCACAAAAAGACTCTGCATTTACAATGAAATTTTTTTTTTGCGTAATACTAAAGTTGACCTTTTTTTTACCCTCTGGAAGACTTAAAATACCTTTTGGCCAACCTTAAAATACCTTTTGGCCAACCTTAAAATACCTTTTGGACAACCTTAAAATGTATATGTGCCCACCTTAGCACTGAGATTAAAAACCTTATTGAAAGCAAAAGTGCAATGAAAAACATCCGCAAGCGTGGCTGGCAGCATATGTATGATCAGTTGAAAGAAAATTTCATTGTATGCTTATACAAGTAAATGTTTTTGATTTTATTGCGAAACACCTGAAATCGCTTCACAGAATGTACGCCGGCATGTGCTGCATTAGCAACTGACTTTAGTGTAACGTATAGTAAAGGAACAATGCTATATAGTGTTATACGCTATATTCACAGGCGGACTAAAGCTGGTTGAAACCACAGGGAAAGAAGAAAATATTGATAAGAAGATAAACTAGACGTACAAGCCAAATGATAACACTAATGTTGGCACATGACACCAGATTAACCAACTAGCTGTATTCATTTCTGAGCTTAAGATTTACCTTGACATTTTTTCAGATTAATTTTTTCTATCAAACTCAGATAGTTAATTATTGATTGGTTTCAGTGAAAACTTGAGTAACAACCATTGAATGAATCTGTTTATACCAAAGAGTATTATTTAGACTGACAGTTTGTTTTATTTTATTCAAGGTAAAGTGTAGATGTGAAAGTATTGATGAGCAGATCATCCAAGCTGCTGCCAGTCCAGACAAGTTGGGCTTTTTTCACCTTACCCCGTCTGGAGAGATGAACATTCTGACAGAGTATGACATGGTCTTTACCATGGAGCAGTACCAAGAAACGTATCAACAAGACGACGATGAGGGACGAATTAAGCGCAAGGCTCACAAAAATCCCATCAAGCGTTGGCCCAATTCAACGGTCTACTACGAAATTACCGAGTCTTTGGATTCCACAGACGACGTAATTATAGAAGCTGTGAAAGAGTGGGAAAAATTTACTTGTTTAAAGTTCGTTAAAGACAAGACGCGGTCTAATCGTATTCTGTTCGTTAACGGCACTGTGTGCAGTTCTCTCATCGGTATGCAGAGTAGCCCACAGTCTCTCATTCTGGCGCCATACTGTCGTCAGAAAGGTATCGTAATTCACGAAATCGGACACGCCATTGGCTGGATGCACGAGCAATCTCGCCCCGACCGCGATAAGTTCGTTCAAGTGAACGTAGCACTCGCCAGTACGCGCTTGCAGGCGCAGTATAGAAAAATACACTACTGGGAAGATTTCGGAGTCCCTTACGATTACCTGAGCATCATGCACTACGGTGGTGCGATGGGGCGTATAGTCACCAAGGATCCGAGCTACCAAGATAAAATAGGACAGCGAGAAGGCATGTCTTTTAAAGATATTAAACTCGCCAACTTAATGTACAGGTGTGGTGACCAGTGTCCAGAAAAACGTACGTGTCCATTCAACGGATTCGTGCTCTCCAAGAGTTACGAGGGTAAAAAGGAATGTCAGTGTTGGTGTGAGTCTCTTGACCCCAATCGACCACTGGTCCTGTGCTCATCTATACAGAGAGAAGCCCAGCAGCCTGTTCCACAGGAGTTGGCTCCGATCCTGCACGACGTCCCGTGTCGTGACTCTAAAAGAAACTGCAAGGATCATAAATCTAAAGGCGACTGCATGTTGGAGATGGAGAGCATGATGGAACTGTGTGCTGATACGTGCGGGTTCTGTGGTAAAGGTAAAAACCTGTGCATGGACTACGACAGAGGTTGCAGGATTGTGGCTGCGTTTGGGGCATGTGATGGCCTGGGACAGCTCATGAAGATGTTGTGTCCAGCCTCTTGTGGTCACTGTTCTGAAATCTCAAACCCGTGTACTATTTTGCATGAAATGATGCCGTCATCGTCGCCAAAATTTGCTCCTGTACAGTTGACTAACTCCTTGATAATTACTGTTTTTATTTATATATTATTCAAATGCTAACTTATTTCTATAGTCTTTATTATACTATGACATGCAGAATTGTTCTTATGGTTTGGCAAACTATGCTACTGCTGGGATTTCCCCGTCGGAGCTTTAAATTTTGCTGGTCTGAACACAAATTCAATGTTCAGTCTGATTTTATTTCAAACTACACATCGTCTATACCTGTTATAGCTACAATGCAGTGGCTAGTTTATGGCTGGCCTACATTGTTAACAGTCAGTCCTACAGTGCTGACATTCAGTCCTACATTGTTAACAGTTGGTCCTACAGTGCTGGCAGGCAGTCCTACATTGTTAACAGTCAGGCCTGCATTTTGCTAACTGTACATTGACGTCTCATGGTCTCACATATGACAATCAGCCAAGGCACTAAGGGCCTTCCACCCCTTGCACACCTATATGTTTGGGCCCTTCGACAGTTGTTTTTTCTTCAGTTGCTTTAACCTTTAACCCATCTAACAACCTCTCTTAAAAAGTACCAGGATTTAAAATGACTGTAATAATCGCCAGAATTACCAAACTTTATTTATGAGATTTTGTATCTGTTTGAAAAAAAAATCATTAAGTAAAACTATGTCATTTTTTTTTCTTAAATTTTTTATTTGTCTCTGTTGTGCAAAGAAATTAATTAAAAAAAAAAAATAAATTTTGTAACGTAGATCTACTGTCGTCAAGTATATAGATATTATACTAGTGCAAAGGTCAGCATTTTTTTTTTGTTTACCACGGGTCACATTAGCTATTAAAATTTGACAAAAGAGTTGGACCAGGATGAGGAAATAGGAAGTATTTCTATGAAACTAGTAAACAAAGGTCCGGTACTCGGACCGGTTTGTAGGCACGCATTTGTTGGCGGTAAAGAGAGATAATTGTACATTAGATATAGACATTTTATAGAAATACTATCAAACTGAACACCATAAATATTACATTATCTTGAAATAGGCAAGCATAATGTACAAATACCAGCTACGTCAACGTCATCTTGTTTAACAGACAAAAAGGATATTTTTTGGAAGATCATACTTATAGGGATCATTTCTAAAGAATGTTTGTGGAGAGTGTCGTCAGAATTATTTGGCATGATTTTGATGATAACTCTCCATTCTGGTCTGAGAGACATACCATGATCTACGGGGAATATATCATTGGGGCTCTCTAGTCAGGAATATATAAAAAAAATGAGGACTATCCGAGACCCTTGTATTCACAGCTGGCGGTGGTGCCGGATGTGGTCGGCACACAACACCCTTCCACTCTGTTCCACTCAAGCACACCTGCGCAGCTTGCCATTTCGGGCTGAGGGTACAGGCACACTACACCCTCCCCTCTGTCCGAGTGGCAGGAAAAACCCCTTGCCTTGCCATTCTGGCCGATCAGCAGTACACACCCCCTGCTGGTCTGGTCAGTTTGGGCAAGCCTTTAAACC
The DNA here is from genome assembly GCA_021962125.1 of Bulinus truncatus. Classification (NCBI taxonomy): domain Eukaryota; kingdom Metazoa; phylum Mollusca; class Gastropoda; family Planorbidae; genus Bulinus; species Bulinus truncatus. The sequence continues at coordinate 3,325,353 of JAGDYQ010000097.1, forward strand.
CTCTTTTCTGCCATCGCGGCAGACGATAGCGGGCACAATCACCCCGACGTTCTGTAGGGATGGCAGAAATGCATCAGCGCCGCAAGCAATGCTGGTGTAATAGGAACACTACACCCTATTATGCTGGCAATGTAAAAAAAAATAAAAATGATTTTTTGTATTATAGATATAACATGTAAATGTAGACAGGGGCGGATTTAGGGGGTGCCCCCCCCCGTTACCGCAAGTTTATGTAAGACATCATTAAATTATCGAAATATTTTTTGTTCTAAGACCAATTTTCAACAATGAAAACAGTTTTGCCCCACCCCCGGGTCAAATTTGTCTAGATCCGCCCCTGAATGTAGACGTCATCGGTGTGATGGAGCATGAAGGAGCAGAGCGCGGGCGGACAAATCCTGATCTACCGATCTTAGTTTGTCTGTACACGTGTGTCAAGTAACAAGTACCACCATTCTGCTTGAGAGGGGAAACTTGTTCAAACTTACGTACAAAACATGAAACTATTCAACAGTTGTATAGACATGAAAGCATGGTGTGGGATAAAGATGTAATGTCAGACATGACTCAGTGAGAGCCATGCAAGAAATCAGTGAGAGCTATGAAAGTAGTCAGTGAGAGCCATATTTCGGTTCTTCATATCGTGTTTTCATTTAAATAGTCATACTTTAGATGATTTAAAAAGTCCATGATAAACAAAAATCTGAAATAATAATGATAAACTCAGCCTTAACGAAGACACGAATAAATCAAATCTTTGATTCCAATTTATGCCAACATTGATTTATTTTAGCTGATATTTATATGGCTGTTTTTTCATTGTACTTTCTTGATGTTCTTTATGTCTTAACATCAATATCGCTTGATGTTCTGTAAAAAAGAAAAATAAACATACTTTATATATATTTTAGAGCTGCTGTTCGATTAAAAATTTTAATCGAAATTAACGCATAATTAAAAAAATTATCGCAAATAACGCATATTTAATCGAAAAAATACTTTATTTATTAATTGTAACATTTTTTAATTCAATCAAAATGTCTCTTTAAAATAATAACAACGTGTTATTTTTTCGCACTTACTTGGCCTAAGCAATAGAGTATTAAACATTTGTGTGTGTGTGTGTGGCGTCTTTGACAAGCCAGACCTTGAAATGTTCGACTCATTTTTGGCGCGAGCAAGTAAGCATCTTTGTTCATTTGTTCTCAGTCTCACATGTGGGTCGGGACTTGTTATAAAGTGTGTCGTCAACAGGAAAGAAAGAAAAGAAGATGAAAAATGAAAGCCGACCGATAACATCAAAGAGTGTCATTTTACACAATATTGGTAGATGACGTCACTTACCAACCACACGTTACATTGTTTCAAAGCCATGACACTTGTCAATCAAACTAAAACACGTGCAGATGTTCATTAATTGCATCATTCAGGGTCATATGTTTGAATTAAGAAATGACAATCCTATTGTTTCAAGGTCATATAGCTGCTATGATTTATGTAAACGTGACACTCGGTTTTTTTTTTTCTTCCTTTTTTTTTAAATCTTGTCTGATCTGGTTATAGAATTGGGTTATTAACTGATTTTTTTATTTCATCTGCAACTCTGAAATAACACAATTTGGCAAAATTTAACGCATTTAGGTGTTTGTGTTAAAAAAAAATGTAATCGCATATTTTTAACGCATTAATTATGCTTTAATTGCAGTAAATCAACAGCCATGTATAAAATTTGACTCAGTATCACAATAATTCTGAAAAATACAACCACTGTCTCGGGTACAGATGTATTAGCAAGATGTTATACTATCAAAATACGATACAAAATTATGCGCAAAAAAAATGATGATACAAAATTTCTAGCATCTCGTTATTTTGATCTAATAATAAACGGGTTCATTATACCTTCAACAATACACTATAGTACCTCCACCAATACACTACAGTATATAATGTAAACTAGTGAATGAAAATTTTCTATTTTTACATCGACCGGGAAGGGAGCAGGAGTTTACTTGTCGAAGGGCTAAATAACCAAAACATCTTCATCATATATTACAGTGGGGCTTCAGTCGACATACCTGGGGGTGAGGGTATGTGCGAATTGCGGCAGGGTGGGTGTGATAGATCTACTTAATAAGTGGACGGAACTTAAACTTCAAATGGTGAAATTTTGTTATTTATCGTTTTGGTGAACTTTCCGCATTTAGTCAAATTAACGCATTTAAGTGTTGCGTTAAAATTTTTAATCGCAAATTTTTTTTACGCGTTAATCGCAAATTAACGCAGTTTAATCAGCAGCCCTAATATATATATATAAATATATATATATATATATATATATATATATATATATATATATATATATATATATATATACTTATAAGACGCATTATTTGTCTGTCTGTCTGTCTGTTCCCTTATAACTCAAGATCCAGACACACAAAAATGTGAAATTTGTTACACATACACATAATTACATGGGGAAGGTTATAGGACAGGTCTCGTTTCAACTCGATGGGTAGTTTAATTGTAATTAATTTTTTTTTATTTTAGTATTTTACTATATTAAAGTAATCTCGACGGCGCCATAGATAAAATTCCTCTGTGACGTCATTTCCCTAGATACATTTTTAAAAGAGGGGTAACTCCCGGAAACTCCAATTGTAAACATGATGAAATCAATAGTCATATCTATTTACCTATCGTTTTATGTATTCGGAAGATTAAAATTAAAGGTGCACTTTAATAAACCGAAATACGTTAATTAAAATGTTTCTGTGACATTATTAACATTATTAATACAATCTCAATGCATAGTTTAATTGTAATTAATTATTTTAGTATTTTACTATATTAAAGTATCCACGGTATGGGATCGCCTTCACTATAAATAAAAATCGCGCACCAAGTGAATGTGTAATTGAACGGACGGTGAAGAAAGGGCTAGGGACGGGGAAAAAAATATTGTTGTTTTTTTTCATGCTGCAAGTACCCGACTTTGCCCGGGATTAAAATAAGGTTTTCTGTTTATTTAAGAAGCGTAATTTGACGTTTAATTGAACAGAGAGAGGGAGGGGGGAGAGAGATAAAGAGAGAGGTGGCAGGGAGGGAGGGGGCAGAGAGGGGGAGAGAAGGAGGGAGGGAGAGAGGTGGTAGGGAGGGAGATTAAGGGGGAGGGAGGGTTGGAGAGAGAAAGGAAGGGAAGGAAAGAGAAAGGAAGGGAGGGAGTAGGGAGGGAGATAGAGGGGAGGTAGTGAGAGAAAGGGGAGGGAAGGAGAGAGGGAGAGAGAGGATGGAAGGGAGTGAGAGATAAAGAGAGAGAGGGGGCAGGGAGGGAGAGAGGGGGAGGAGGAAGGGAGGAAGGTGGAGAGAGGGGGGGACGGGGGGTGAGAGAAGAGGGAGGGATATAGGGAGAGAGAGGGAGAGAGAGAAAAAGAGAGAGAGGGGGGCAGGGAGGAGAGAGGAAAGGAGGGTAGGAGGGAGGGAGGGAGGGGAGAGAGGGAGGGAGGGGGGTGGATAGGGGGGACAGAAGGAGGGGGAGAGAGGGAGCAGGGGGGAGAGGGAGAGAGAAAAGAAGGGAGGGAGAGAGGGAGTAGGGAGGGAGAGGATGGGAGAAATGGGATGGAGTGAGAGATAAAGAGAGAGAGGAGGCATGGAGGGAGAGAGGGGAGAGGAGGAAGGGAGGAAGGTGGAGAGAGGGGGGACGGGAGTGAGAGAAGGAGGGAGGGAGATAGGGAGAGAGAGGGAGATGGGAGAGTTAGAGAGGGAAGGAGAGGGATGGAGGGAGAAAGGGAGGGAGGGAAAGAGAAAGGGAGAGGGAGGGGGGGGGAGAAAACAAAAGGTAAACAGAAAACCTTATTTTAAACCCGGGCAAAGCCGGGTACTTGCAACTAGTATATATATATATATATATATATATATATATATATATATATATATATATACTTATAAGACGCATTAGTTGTCTGTCTGTCTGTCTGTCTGTCTGTTCCCTTATAACTCAAGATCCAGAAAACCAAAAAACGTGAAATTCGTTACACATACACATAATTACATGGGGAAGGTTATAGGACAGGTTTCGTTTCAACTCGATGGGTAGTTTAATTGTAATTAATTTTTTTTTATTTTAGTATTTTACTATATTAAAGTAATCTCGACGGCGCCATAGATAAAATTCCTCTGTGACGTCATTTCCCTATGACAGATTTTTAAAAGAGGGGTAACTCCCGGAAACTCCAATTGTAAACATGATGAAATCAATAATCATATCTATTTACCTATCGTTTTATGTATTCGGAAGATTAAAATTAAAGGTGCACTTTAATATACCGAAATACGTTAATTAAAATGTTTCTGTGACATTATTAACATTATTAATACAATCTCAATGCGTAGTTTAATTGTAATTAATTATTTTAGTATTTTACTATATTAAAGTATCCACGGTATGGGATCGCCTTCACTATAAATAAAAATCGCGCACCAAGTGAATGTGTAATTGAACGGACGGTGAAGAAAGGGCTAGGGACGGGGAAAAAAAATATTGTTGTTTTTTTTCATGCTGCAAGTACCCGACTTTGCCCGGGATTAAAATAAGGTTTTCTGTTTATTTAAGAAGCGTAATTTGACGTTTAATTGTACAGAGAGAGGGGGGGGGAGAGATAAATAGAGAGGGGGCAGGGAGGGAGAGGGAAGGAGGGGGCAGAGAGGGGGAGAGAAGGAGGGAGGGAGGGAGAGAGGTGGTAGGGAGGGGAGATTAATGGGGAAGGAGGGAGAGGGAGGGTTGGAGAGAGAAAGGGAGGGAGGGAAAGAGAAAGGAAGGGAGGGAGTAGAGAGGGAGATAGAGGGGGAGGGAGTGAGAGAAAGGGGAGGGAAGGAGAGAGGAAGAGAGAGGATGGGAGGGAGTGAGAGATAAAGAGAGAGAGGGGGCAGGGAGGGAGAGAGGGGGAGAAGGAAGGGAGGAAGGTGGAGAGAGGGGGACGGGGGTGAGAGAAGAGGGAGGGATATAGGGAGAGAGAGGAAAGAGAGAGAAAAGAGAGAGAGGGGGGCAGGGGGGAGAGAGGAAAGGAGGGTAGGAGGGAGGGAGGGGAGAGAGGGAGGGAGGGGGTGGACAGGGGGGAGAGTGGGAGAGGGAGCAGGGGGGAGAGGGAGCAGGGGGAGAGGGAGAGAGAAAAGAAGGGAGGGAGTAGGGAGGGAGGGAAAGAGAGAGTGGGGAGAGAGGGAGAGAGAGAAAGAGTGAGGGGGCAGGGAGGGAGAGAGAGGGAATGAGGGAGGGGTGAATGGGAGAGAGATGAGAGAGGGAGGGAGAGGGAGGGAGGGAGAAAGGGAGGGAAAGGGAGAGAGGGGGAGGAAGAGAGAGGAAGAGGGGGAGAGCGAGATGGGAGAGAGAGGGAGGGAGAAAGGACGGAGGGAGAGAGGGGGTAGGGAGGGAGAGGATGGGAGAAATGGGGAGGGAGTGAGATAAAGAGAGAGAGAGGGGGGCAGGGAGGGAGAGAGGGGGAGGAGGAAGGGAGGAAGGTGGAGAGAGGGGGGACGGGGGGTGAGAGAAGGAGGGAGGGATATAGGGAGAGAGAGGGAGAGAGAGAAAAAGAGAGAGAGAGAGGGGGCAGGGGGGGGAGAGATTAAAGGAGGGTAGGAGGGAGGGAGGGGAGAGAGGGAGGGAGGGGGTGGACAGGGGGGAGAGTGGGAGAGGGAACAGGTGGGAGCAGGGGGAGAGGGAGAGAGAAAAGAAGGGAGGGAGATTAAGGGGGAGGGAGGGTTGGAGAGAGAAAGGAAGGGAAGGAAAGAGAAAAATAGTGAGGGGGCAGGGAGGGAGAGAGAGGGAATGGGGGAGGGGTGAGTGGGAGAGAGATGGGAGAGAGGGAAGGAGAGGGAGGGAGGGAGAGGGAGGGAGGGAGAAAGGGAGGGAGGGAAAGAGAAAGGGAGAGAGGGGTAAGGAGGGTGAGGGAGGGGGAAGGAGAGAGGGGGAGGGAGAAAACAAAAGGTAAACAGAAAACCTTATTTTAAACCCGGACAAAGCCGGGTACTTGCAACTAGTATATATATAAAGTTTAAAGTAAAAATACATATAAGCCTAGTGTATTTATTGTGCACTGTATAAGTAAAAATGAAGAACAGATCAACTTCAGCAAAATTTGGATTATGGGTGATACTAGATAATGCTATTAAATTGGGCTGGGTTTTATTAGAATTTGGATTATTTGCTTTAGTTTTAAATTTTTTTTCCGTCGATTGTTTGACAATGCCTACGGCAGCCCCGTAGCGTGAAAATTCTAAAGCAGGGGCCAGGCAATAGCAGGGGGAGGCCAGGCAATACATTTTACTAAGTAGAACAAATAAGCAGAAGGGGCCAGACAAAACGCAGAAGGGGGGGTCCCCTGGCCCCCCGCACGCTACGGGCCTGGCCTACGGGGAGAAAGCTTAACAACTCTAAAGAAACGTAAACATTAAACAATTTTTTTTTTGTGTAGGCTATAAACTTTGTTGAGTTTTAAACATCAAGTTATATATAACTCGTTGTAGCTTATTTCTGATGGCCGAAAAACAAATGGCATATTTAGGGTACGGCATATGGACTCCTTGGACTCAGCATATGACGGATCCATTTCGGTGTTACATATCTGCGACGATTCAATTATCACGTGAAGGTAAGATGGCGGGGGGGTGTCTAAAAACCACATCCCCGACTCTGTGACTAAAAGGGTAAACACAGGTAATTAATACACAGGTAATTAATACACATTGCAGTTTGTTAGACTACACGTGGAATGCCGGTGAAACTGCAAGCACGTGCGTTCAAACTGGGCCAAAAAATATCTCCGCGGTTTCAGCTCGTTTGTCTGACTCATATAGCTAGCTAGCTCGGCGATATTTATCGGCCACTTCCTGCTGTTAAAAACTCTCTGCAGTATACGAAGACATACCTTTGTGGAGTTCGGCATTAAGAGAGTCAAGGAATGAATCTGCAATTCGGAGCCATCTTAGCATTAATTAATTTATTTGTGAGTGTAAGTTATGTATTCTGTTGTTCATGATGTTTAAAATTGATATATTTTGGAAACTTCCATTTTTTTTAGTTCCACATAACGCTGCATAATTTGTTACGTCAAGAAAAACAGGTAATAATGTAGAATTATATATACACTAATTTAATGAAACTTATTAAATTATTTTTAAGGTGGACAGCATGACCATTGAAAAGGAAATTTTGGATTCAGCGACTGTTGCTGAAATGTTTGATTTCTATCACCTGATGCCGGAAGGGGATATTAAGGTCATGACAGAACTTGACCTTCTGTTGACCTTGGATCAATATAAAAAGCTGTATAAATCTAGTGAAAGGCCGAAGAGGAAAGCTGCAAATAATATTACTCAACTCTGGCCTGACTGTACTGTTTATTACGAGATAATGGGTTCTTTAAATAGCCCAAACGAAAGACAAGTAATAAAAGACGCCATTAGTGAATGGGAGAAATTCACGTGTCTGCGGTTCAAAACAAGCACAACCAATCCAAGCCGTATTCAATTTCAGGACGGTGCCGGGTGCTACTCACAGCTGGGCATGCAGACTACACCCCAGCCTATAGCCCTCGCTCGAGGCTGCCGAACTAGATGGGTGGTCGCTCACGAGATCGGTCACGCCGTAGGCTGGTACCATGAGCACATGAGGCCAGACCGAGACGAGTACATACAGGTCAACTGGGCGGCCATCCCTTTGAGGTTTCAGGAGAATTATATACAATACAGCGTGGATGTGATCAACACCTACAACGTGGGCTACGACTATGAAAGTGTCATGCACTATGGAGCTACAGCTATTCCCAATTCTATCACAGCTCTAGATGATAAATATCAGGATAAAATGGGACAGCGAGTCGGTTTCTCTTTCAAAGACATCAAACTGGCCAACTTAATGTACAACTGCAGTGAAAACAACAAATGTAAGCCACTTAAATGTCCCCATAACGGTTTTGTGCTCTCCAACACTTACAAAGGTCACCCTGGCTGTCAGTGTTGGTGTGATTCTGGGAATCTCACAGATCCTCTCATTCTGTGTTCCACATTAAATAAAGAACGTCCTACTCCTGTTCCTATTGAACCAACACAGACCCCAGAAGTTCCCAAACCTCCTTGTCTGGACGTGAGAACAGACTGTAAAGAGAGGAAATCTAAAGGAGAATGTATGTCAAAGTTGGAATTAATGATGGATCTATGCGCCAAAACCTGTCAGTTTTGTGTCAAAGGGGCCAGTCTGTGTATGGATCACGACAAGGCGGGTAGGCTAACAGCAGCAGCTGGACTGTGTGAAGATGAAGGCTTAAAGTCCTTCATGAAGAGAATGTGTCCAGCATCGTGTGGACATTGTGTGGACATTTCAGATCCTTGCGCCATACATCAAGAGATGATGGGATTTGAACTATCTGAAGCCTCGTCTCTTAGAAAAAATCTTTGTTGTTTCTGGATAATTATTATGTACGTTTGTGTACAACTTTATCATGGGCAATGCAGACTCAAAATTAATTAAAGTTAAACATTTTGGTAACTGCTGAAGTACTCTACTTGTAAAGTATATCTACTAGTCTTTATTTCTTGAAAAGTATATTTGTGAAGTCATTCATACAATTTTTGTGTTAAAAAAAACAGCTTGTGTTAAGATTTGATTGCATATTCTGCCACTTATAATGTTTCCCATTTCTTGCTTGTTTTAGTGCTAATTTTGATAAAAAAAAAAAGAGCTGCATAGAATGTCACCAATTTGTTTATAAAATGTTTGGATTGTTTATTTCAAGATAAAAATTGTATATTAAGGTTTGGACATTACGTAAAAAAGATGGGTGGGGGATGGGCTAGAAAATACCTTTTATTATGAGTGATCTTTTGATTGGGTAAGTATGAAAACACTTTGAACGAGATTTGGGTGTGTTAATAAAAATGTTTCTAGAAAATGTGTGTGTTACTGTGCCATTTATCGCTGTTCAGTTGTCTATTTAGTACAAGCCTAGTACACGCTCGGGTCGTGCTCTGCTATAGCATCACGTGATGCTTGCATTCAGTCTACTGTTAAGCAATGTTCCCTCTAAGGTGCGTTATGAAGTGAGCAAAAAACTTTGTCTCTGAGCGACATTTTGTTTGAGGCCAAAATTTGTGAGCGATTTAGGCGATGTCGTCCGTCGGAGTGAGCGATCGTACGGGTATGAGCGACGCTCACGCGCTCAGCTTAGAGGGAACATTGCTGGTGAGGTGAGGGATTCATCACTATTGTCAGTGCCGACCCTGGACAGGGCTACTAGGCCCTGAAATAAAATCGCCCCTCGTTTATCAGATTTTAAAGTTTTTTTTTTTTTTTTTTAAATTTTCTCACAAGAAATCGGCAAGAAATATTTGCATCTTCCACAAACAGGCATAAAATAATAGTATGGGAAAAGTTGCAGGACATATTATATTTCAAAAAATGATACATTTTAACACTAAGTCCGATAAATTATGTCCTCTTTGGCTACAAACCATAATCCCACAGTAGCCTTTATCTGGTATTTAATTAAACGCTATATCAAGACAATGATTTACAGAATGGGCTATACCCGATTAATTATCCTGAGGCCCATATACTCCTGGGGCGACCAATACAGTTTTAAAGTTATTTTGGGCCTAAAGGCTTGTATCTAAACAGGGCCTACTTTTGCGAAACCTAATGACAAAAAGTTATCACCTGTTAAATATTATTCTGCCCTACCACATTTCATATAATATATATATATATATATATATACATATATATATATATATATATATATATATATATATATATATATATGAAATCTTATAATATATAAGATTTTTTGTGCCCATTTCAAGTATAAAGTAGAGGTGAAATAACCACAAGGATTCTAAAAATATGAAAAACAAGTTCAATCCGGCTCTGTGTATTACAGCCCTTTGTTTATTATGCTAAACCGTCGTGAGTGGCGAGTGGGGCTTTTAGTACATTTAGTATGGGGTGTTTCGTTCCTATTTATGTCTGTGTGAGTGGCATTGTGTGAGTGGTCATTGTGTGAGTGGTCATTGTGTGAGTGGTCATTGTGTGAATGGTCATTGTGTGAGTGGTCACTGTGTGAGTGGTCACTGTGAGAGTGATCACTGTGAGAGTGGTCACTGTGTGAGTGGCATTGTGTGAGTGGCATTGTGTGAGTGGTCATTGTGTGAGTGGTCATTGTGTGAGTGGTCACTGTGTGAGTGGTCACTGTGTGAGTGGTCACTGTGAGAGTGGTCAATGTGAGAGTGGTCACTGTGTGAGTGGTCACTGTGTGAGTTTTCACTGTGTGAAATAATGTAACACTTGATTTCGTCTTTCAGCTTCATGAAATTTTTTTAATGAAATGATTTAAACACTTGGAGATATGAATGTGTATACATCATAAATTGGCCTGAGACGTCTTTGATTTTTATTTCGAATTGCTTTGTAAAAAAAGAATTTAATAAAGACTATTTAAATGGTATAGCTTTAAACTTAAATTTGAAATGTAACTTTAAAATTATATTTATTCAATTGACTTATACAAAAAAAATAATTGAAAGATTTAAATTTTACAGACGTCATATTTTTTTTTAGCACGGTGGAAAAAATTTAACATTAACAGGAAGAAAATATCACAAAAAATAAGCTAGTCTATCAATATATATTTGAATTTATTTTAAGACACCTATCATGTCACTATTTTGTTTTGTGTCACGAATCTGACAAAGTCATCGGGGGGTAAACCCTTTGAGCGCCCCCCCCACCTCTGTCAGTGACGCCAATTTTTTTTTGGTCAATTCCACAGTATTAACATTCATTTTGGTGTTGTCGTGAGCGACCAATCACTTTTAAGATGACGTCGTTTTGGGGAAAGTGGGTCTGTCGCATGGTGATGTATCATCATTAGCTGACATTACTTTTTACTCATTTCGTTTAAGATACATCTATTGAAGTGATCCAATGCATTTATAACTGGAAAGTTTAACTACAGAATTGGTCATGCTGTAGACAAAAAAAAAAAAGTTTCGTCTGTGTTGGACTAAATTTTAACATCTTCAATATTGAATGAAAAAAAATCAATAATTCATGGCTCAAAGTTCGATCTTCTTATCAGAGGCGTATTATGGGGGTGGGGGGTGAATGAGAAGGAGGAAATAGTGGGTCCATAAATCAAGATCTACTAGCCCCTGGCCTCTGAATTCGGGAAATGCATTGGATTTGGGGCGGAAAGGGGGGGGGGTGCGAAAATCGTTAAGTAAAAAAAAAATCTTCTCTCGGTTTTCTGGGTCTATCGAAAGTCACGGTTAAATCCAGTGACGTAATTAAATCATTCACTCTGCCGCCATTCAGGGTGGGCATGTTCACCACTTTAGTACATCTCTATACAGGAAAGGGTCGGCATTTTTTTTAAAAATACCGCCCCGGGATACACTAAAGATAGTGTGTGCAAGTCCCTGTAAGGATGAGATGAAATTTCTTAGGACTTAGATCGTATTAACCACTAAACGGGACGGTTTTTATGGTGCCCTTCTTTCATCCACACCATAGTCGATAGTGCAATGACTATGGAGGCACCACGAGAGATATAAGCGGAAACGCTACAGGCTCTATACAAAGAGAAGTCCTACCTCCTAGATGCAAAGTGACTTTTTGATGGAGATACATGTAGTGAATATTCTGATTAGAAATTCTAATGATTTAGAATTCAAACTTTTAATAAAACTGATTTGGATTGTATATGCTACGTAAAAACGGTGCATCCCACTCCGACCTGTGGCTAAATATTTAGAAAATCGAGTTTGTGAGGACAACCACGGATCAACCCATATTAGGTGGTTTGCGAAAATGTTTTCCAGCCGATTTGTAATTCGAACAATGGCCAGCAATGGAATATGTTGTGATTCTGAGGTAATGTCGTACGGCAGAAGTCAACTCTGGCAGACGGCAAAAAATTTAGAAATCTCGTTTGCATTTTTTTCGGGTATCATGACAGTAAACACCCAAACTACCGCCCTCAGACAGCTGATAAAGTGCCGGCTCGGGGCAAACTGCCCCCTATACCCCCCATATTTACGCCCCTAGAGCAGGTTCCCAACCCCCCTCCCCTCCAACCAGGAAAATTTTGTCACCATAATTAATCTGACAGTGATAACACATAATGAAATTTAATTTAGATTGTATATAAACTAACAACAGGATGTGAAGGGAATTGCATCCACTTCATGTGGTACAGAATACTTGAGTGTCGACATTGTTGTATAGATATATTTAATGTTGACTGTCACTGTACATCTATTGAGTATTCCGTTTGTTTACTTCAGAGCACCATCGTGAAACTGTGCTGCCAGTATTTAATGAAACATTTGTTGACATTTCGAAAAGTTTGACTTAAAAAAAAAAAACTATGGCAAACTGGAAGTATTACAAAGTGATATTCACATTTAGTTTACTTTACTACTATTTGTTACAAGTAAGTAGGACTAACATTACTGTATATTTAACTTTGGTTGTACAAAGAAATTACTTGTTAATAAAATAATTTGTTCGTAAATGTATAAATATTGAAATATTTTTTTGTTTTGTTAGATATTTAATCTGACACTACCACGACATCTTTCGAAAAAAAATTAAATATATATTATGACATAAAAAAGAAAAAGTTATTTGATCAGACAGCAAAACACATTCAACACATTAACAATGCCACCCATTCATAAACATTCAACACATCAACAATGTCATCCATTCATAAACATTCAACACATCAACAATGTCACTCATTCACAAACATTCAACACATCAACAATGTCATCAATTCATAAACATTCAACACATCAACAATGTCATCAATTCATAAACATTCAACACATCAACAATGTCGTCAATTCATAAACATTCAACACATTAACAATGTCATCAATTCATAAACATTCAACACATCAATAGTGTCACTCATTCATAAACATTTTATTTTCTCTTCAAGGGGTCGCCATTTAATATCACGTCATTTTTTTAATGATAAAAAATTCCGTTAACAATGAAAATAACACACAAATGTACAACATAACTTTGTACTGGTAAACTATATATTTATTGTATGTGGAACTTATTTCATGTCAGGACCATCTTGGTAACTGATACCTTTTCTTGTTTTGTCGAGCAAAGTGATTGGGCTTGGGGGGGGGGTAGAAATCAAATTTATTGTTTGTGAAATATACTATGTGAATTATTTATTTCATTTATTTATCTTGCAGTTTATCAATAAATGTGGTATGATGATGTATAACTTTTAGTAGACTTTATTTAAATGGCTCGTACTAAACTCGTGAAACCGTTGCCTGTCTCCACAATTTCTATTCATTTTTTTTTTACAAAATATAGGGTAATCTATCTCTTTGGCGACAAGTATTATTTTGAAAAATATTATTGATAATTTACCTCTATAAATTATCAAAATAATTTCTGTTCCTAAACAGATAAATTACCCTTTACAATAGTGCACTGTCAGAGAGAATACAAAAAGAGTTCGAAATTTCAAATTGATTCGGCTTCGATGAATTGGTGATGGTAACGTCTAACTGATTACTAGCTTCACAAAACACCGTTTGTTAAAAAACTATTACAAGAGAAACCAGACAGAGCGACTCAAATCCAAACCTTTAATAAAAGTTATTTTTTAGTTCAAACTTTTTCTGTTTAAGTATTTGTTAACAGATTCTCGGCTATTTTTCCAACGGCATTTATGAACAATATTTGTAAAATATTATTTAGTCATCAGATGTTTTCTGTAAATCTCGATAAATGAAATATGATCATTATGGGCAGAAAAATATTACAGAAAATTAGGAATGAATTTTAATTTAAAAATTAAATACAATCCTATCTTCTCCAATTCACGTTTTTAGAGCATTTTCGAAAAAAAAAATGCTCTATTGTCCCCGTTTTGTCTGTCCGTCCGTCTGTCCGTGTACACCCTAGATCTCAACAACCATAAGTCCTAGACCCATGATGTATATATCATTTTGTAGATCTTGGCCTGCCAAGAAATGACTTTTTTCCATTTCGCGATCTGACCTATCAGGGCCGTAAAAGGGGCCTTAGTACCGTTTTTTACTATATAAGCTATATTAATAAAGGAACGCTATATCTCAGCAACTATAAGTCCTAGACCCATGATGTATATATCATTCTGTAGGTCTTGGCCTGCCATGTGTACATCAAAAGTTCATTTCGCGATAGGACCTCTGAGGGCAGGGCTTCAGGGCTCCTAAGGGGCTTATATATTATATATATACACCTTGTACGTTCAATAGCCCGTTCATTTGGTGCGAAATACTGCAGCGCGTAGTTTCACCAAGATTTATTAAGAGACTCATCAAATGAAATAGTAAGCTTGTGTTCTGAGTTTAATTGAAAGTATCAGAGCTATGCAACAATTGACGGAGTTTTCGGACGATTAAATGACTACAATTTCGAATGTTTTCAATTATGAGTCCTATTTCAGTAACCACAAACCACTTGTAGTTAGATTTAAGAGACAATAATTTTTTTTCAAATATAAAGAAACGTCTTTATCATTTTTTTTTACAAATATATGCATTACACAATTGAATTTATAAACATTTCCAAAATTTACAAATATTTACTGAAAGCTAACAAACGTACTGATACATAATACGAAAATGCTCTAACACGTCCTGTGTCCAGAATGGAACAGGCTTAATTGCTTGTTTTTTTTTAAATTCCGGTAATGAACAACTAAGAAACGAAAGAAATCTAAGGAACTAACTCATGTGTTTATTCATTTAAGAACTATTTATCACAGTTTACTAATTTAATAGCTTTTTAAAATTATTTTTAAGGTGGACAGTATGACCATTGAAAAGGAAATTTTGGATTCAGCGACTGTTGCTGAAATGTTTGATTTCTATCACCTGATGCCGGAAGGGGATATTAAGGTCATGACAGAACTTGACCTTCTGTTAACCTTGGATCAATATAAAACGCTGTATAAATCTAGTGAAAGGCCGAAGAGGAAAGCTGCAAATAATATCACTCAACTCTGGCCTGACTGTACTGTTTATTACGAGATAATGGGTTCTTTAAATAGCCAAAACGAAAGACAGGTAATAAAAGACGCCATTAGTGAATGGGAGAAATTCACGTGTCTGCGGTTCAAAACAAGCACAACCAATCCGAGCCGAATTCAATTCCAAGACGGGGCCGGGTGCTACTCACAGCTGGGCATGCAGGCTACACCCCAGCCTATAGCCCTCGCTCGAGGCTGCCGAACTAGATGGGTGGTCGCTCACGAGATCGGTCACGCCGTAGGCTGGTACCATGAGCACATGAGGCCAGACCGAGACCAGTACATACAGGTCAACTGGGTGGCCATCCCTTTGAGGTTTCAGGAGAATTATATACAATACAGCGTGGATGTGATCAACACCTACAACGTGGGCTACGACTATGAAAGTGTCATGCACTATGGAGCTACAGCTATTCCCAATTCTCTCACAGCTCTGGATGATAAATATCAGGATAAAATGGGACAGCGAGTCGGTTTCTCTTTCAAAGACATCAAGCTGGCCAACTTAATGTACAACTGCAGTGAAAACAACAAATGTAAGTCAGATAAATGCCCCCACAACGGTTTTGTGCTCTCCAACACTTACAAAGGTCAGCCTGGCTGTCAGTGTTGGTGTGATTCTGGGAATCTCACAGATCCTCTCATTCTGTGTTCTAGATTAAAAAAGGAACGCCCTACGCCTGTTCCTAAACGCCCTACGCCTGTTCCTAAACGTTCTACGCCTGTTCCTAAACGTCCTACGCTTGTTCCTATTGAACCAACACAGATCCCAGAAGTTCCCAAACCTCCTTGTCTGGACGTGAGAACAGACTGTAAAGAGAGGAAATCTAAAGGAGAATGTATGTCAAAGTTGGAATTAATGATGGATCTATGCGCCAAAACCTGTCAGTTTTGTGGTAAAGGGGCCAGTCTGTGTATGGACCACGACAAGGCGTGTAGGCTAACTGCAGCATCTGGACTGTGTGAAGATGAAGGCTCAAAGTCCTTAATGAAGAGAATGTGTCCAGCATCGTGTGGACATTGTGTGGACATTTCAGATCCATGCACCATACATCAAGAGATGATGGGATCCGTAAACTCTGAAGCCTGGTCTCTTAGAAGAAATATTGAATGTTACTTTTTGATACCCCTAGTTGTCTGTATACATATTTTTCTAGTAAGATGTTGGTTTTAATTTCTCATGTTGTTTTTTTTTTTATTGCTGGTGTTTATGTCAAGAAAATCTTTAACTTATGGTAAGCACTTTGAAAAAACAACTAAATGACTATGTGAAAGATGAGAAAAGATACAATTGGGTGAGCGGTCAGCAGACCTATGGTGTAGAACTAGCGTGTAGTTAGCAGAAGTAGCGTGTAGTTAACAGAACTAGCGTGTAGTTAGCAGAACTATGCGTGTAGTCAATAGAACTATGCGTGTGGTCAACAGAGTTAGTGGTTCTGACACTCTTAAAGACTTTTTTTGTGAGAAGAAAGTGATTGAAAACAGGCAGCTGCTCTAAACACAGACGAGAGTGGAGATTTGCCTTTCTGCTCACATCCCTTGTTAATACATAAATGAACCAAGTGAATAAATGAATCTAGTGAATACATGATGTGACTAGGCCTAGTGAATAAATGATATGACTAGGCCTAGTGAATAAATGATATGACTGAGCCTAGTGAATAAATGATATGACTGAGCCTAGTGAATACATGATATGACTGAGCCTAGTGAATACATGATATGACTAGGCCTAGTGAATAAATGATGTGACTAGGCCTAGTGAATACATGATATGACTGAGCCTAGTTATTACATGACTGAGCCTGGTGAAGCAATTAATGAACCTAGTGAGTAAATGAATGAGCCTATGACAGTCCAGTAAATTCATTAGTAAAGGAAACAGACTTCTGTACGTTCAATCAAATTCACATTTTAATCTTAATTTTAGATTTTAAGAGACAATGTTCATTATTTATATTTTATGTCACTCAGTGTCTGTCCATTTCATTTGTTTTAATTTCGTTTAATGAGTGGCACAGAGTGTCACCTGGCTAGAAATATATTTCTTTATGTTTCATTTATAAATGAGAGTTGCGTATCATGATTAGTACGTACTTGGTGTCACTGGAATATATTAAGAGTATAAAAATCAATACTTGCATTTAGTTTGTCATTTTTTTATTTTCAAAATTTGTAAATAACGGAATGCATAATTTATAATAATTTTATTTTTCATAAGCTTTTAGTTTTTTTTGTGCGCTTATGTGTCCTCTAATCTTGCAATTCACTTTGGACCTGGTCTGAATTAATGAGAAGGGGTAGAATAACGTAGATGCCATAAAAAATGTACAATTTTAACAATTACCAGTCCGTGAATTAGCATTTTTTATTATAACGAAGCTATTTACTTTTGAGTGATTTTCATAATGGGAACAAATTCACGCTGAGTTAAGCACCGGTATATAAGTGCGCAACTCAGTGAAGCTTTTTAAAAAGTATTAATAGACTTGCTATGTTAATTACCTTATGTTACAGTTTGCTGAATGCCAAATAAATATTAATTCTTTTGAAACTAAATTTAAAAAATAGAAATATATCAACAAATGTTTAAAAAAAAATTCAGCTTTTATCAAAACGTAAAAAAAAAATTTCTTAGATACAATATATGTATACATATAAATTATCATTAATAGTCCCTGTGAGATTGAGATAAATCTCTTATATAATATAAACCGCTAATAGGACGGTTTTTTTTAATCTTTTATCCCAACCAAAGCCAGTAGTACAATGGCCATGGAGGCACCAAGAGAGATATAGCGAGGGGGGGATTTTCACCATGACATGAAATATCTACTGGTCCTCACCAAAGATCGAACCAGGGACCCTGAGGTCGACCGACAGTCGAACGCTTTACGACACGAACATCCGTCCACACTTCATCTAGTCAATCCACCCCCCGTCTACGTCGTTACCACACGAACATCCGTCCACACTTCATCTAGTCAATCCACCCCCCCCGTCTACGTCGTTACCACACGAACATCCGTCCACACTTCATACAGTTAATCCACCCCCGTCTACGTCGTTACCACACGAACATCCGTCCACACTTCATCTAGTTAATCCACCCCCCGTCTACGTCGTTACCACACGAACGTCCGTCCACACTTCATCTAGTCAATCCCCCCACCCCCGTCTACGTCGTTACCACACGAACATCCGTCCACACTTCATCTAGTTCAATCCACACCCCCCGTCTACGTCGTTACCACACGAACACGTCCGTCCACACTTCATCTTGTCAATCCACCCCCCCCGTCTACGTCGTTACCACACGAACATCCGTCCACACTTCATCTAGTCAATCCACCCCCCGTCTACGTCGTTACCACACGAACATCCGTCCACACTTCATCTTGTCAATCCACCCCCCCCGTCTACGTCGTTACCACACGAACGTCCGTCCACACTTCATCTAGTCAATCCCCCCCCCCGTCTACGTCGGTTCAACCATTCAGGCCAATTCAATGACACACAAAAATAAAGCCCCCCTCCCCCCCCCCCGGGCTTACAGCAAACAACGTTTTAGACAAATAAAGACATACTAACCAATTACTCATGCTTCTCTACAAAAGTAAAATATTGCTTGTAATCATTTTTCTATAACTGCACCATTTTAAAATGTGTCCGTCCGCTCTAAAGTGTTGTTTATTTAGTACTACTAGCTAATCATAGTGCATTTACCCTAGTGTGTTGTGCACTGTTGAGTCATCCGTAAATATCCGTGGCTTGTTAAGCCACCACTTATGTTCTGTGCAACTATACAGAATGTTAGTATATATATATATATATACAAGATCTTCAGGTGATTATCTTGTTTCATTAAAAAAATAATCTGTTAATTTCAACGAATCCGATTTAATCATGTCTAAATTCTCGGATCCTGACGACAGATATCAATATCAAGTGTTTCATCTAAATGATGTGCATCTGAAAATACTTCGGTCAAGCTTTCAAATACCATTTGCTTTGTTGCTATGTATTTTACAACATACAACATTTGAATGAGGCTGTCGTTTATTTCATGTGCAGACACTAAGATCATCGGACCTAATATAGTTCTAATTTAAATGGTAATCATCTTACTCCCGTGACAGGTTTAACATTGACCACAGTGGATCTGTTATGTAGTAGCTTCTACATCCCCTACCAGTGGGTCTGTAATGTGGTAGTTTCTACATCCCATACCAGTGGGTCTGTTATGTAGTAGTTTCTACATCCCCTACCAGTGGGTCTGTAATGTAGTAGTTTCTACACCCCCTACCAGTGGGTCTGTTATGTAGTAGTTTCTACATCCCCTACCAGTGGGTCTGTTATGTGGTAGTTTCTACACCCCCTACCAGTGGGTCTGATATGTGGTAGTTTCTACACCCCCTACCAGTGGGTCTGTTATGTGGTAGTTTCTACATCCCCTACCAGTGGGTCTGTTATGTGGTAGTTTCTACATCCCCTACCAGTTATCACAGTGGGTCTGCTATGTAGTAGTTTCTAAATCCCCTACCAGTGGGTCTGTTATGTGGTAGTTTCTACATCCCCTACCAGTGGGTCTGTTATGTAGTAGTTTCTACATCCCCTACCAATGGCCACTGAAGAACCCCACAGTTAAGATCCAGTAATTCACCAGAATGAATCAAATGATGTGTGGTCAGTAAATAAATCGAACACTTCATTTAAGAAATACATTTATTGTAAAAAAATAATTCTGACAGCAAAAGATGACTCAAGTGTTTACCTCAAAATATAAAGAAATTAAAGAAGAATAAAAAAAAATATCACAACAGATTTAATTCACTTGACTATGTATACAAACTGAGCATACACAGACTGAACCACACAAACAAAAATACCTGTAGCAGAATAAATGTTAAGTAAATTCATGTATCATAACTTAATGACCACAAATATTTTACAATTTTAATTGTCAAATAATATATCATCAGTTTCTTTACTATAAAAACAGTCTTTTTAAAAAAAAAAAAATACAGAGTATGATGATTTACTATAATAATGAGGACAACATGTCTGGTAGTTTAATGAATAAAGTGAAATCATTTCAAGTGTGTGCTCAAACAGTCATTGTCTAATTAAAAACTTAAGTGACCAGTGAACTTTGCTCTCCAGTGAACACAAGACAACAGTTGACATTTACTTTAAGGGCAACAAAGGGAACATTTTAAAATTCAAGTAAATAAATGACTTGACCACAATGACAAACAAGTGTGTGCACCACCACAGATTATTTCTAGGACAGAATGAGCTATCTCTATTTACATAGCCAAAAAAAAACAACCTTTAAGAAATGATTTTGTTGAATATTACTTTCTAACACATTTTGTTTAACTACTTTAGTTTATAAACCTGCAGATTTTGTTGAATAATGCTTTCTAACACATTTTGTCAAACTACTTTAGTTTATAAACCTGCCGATTTTGTTGAATAATGCTTTCTAACACATTTTGTTAAACTACTTTACTTTATAAAACTGCAGATTTTGTTGAATAATGCTTTCTAACACATTTTGTTAAACTACTTTAGTTTATAAAACTGCAGATTTTGTTGAATAATGATTTCTAACACATTTTGTTAAACTACTTTAGTTTATAAAACTGCAGAAGGTAAATGAAAAAGTTTTTTTTTCCTTGATGATCAAATATTCAAAATGACAAGATCATTTACTCTGGTGGATTATTAAGAAATATTTCCATATGTTTCTGCTACAAAGAATGAGGTTAACAGCCAGTTTGGTGAATTAAATCATTACATATCTTATGCAATTAAAAAAAGCATTAAATTTGAGTGCACTGCTGAGTAGAGGTTTTAAATCTTTATTGTGATATATTTACCTTTTTTTAGATGCATATTTAAAAAGAAAAATTAAATCAAACACATTAACATGGATAAACTAGAACTCAGAGTGTTGTGTAATTAATTCCACATATTTCGCTCCATACTTAAACCCACTGAACAATATCTATAAGTCTTTTAAATACAGTAAATGTCTAGTAATTAGATTAAAGTGGGGGGGAGGGGGGAATAACATAAATATTGCCATTATTAGTCAATCTAACGTGCCAAACAAAACAACCAGATCCTAAAAATAGTTTCCCATTTTGTTGTACATGTGTAATTTGTTATATTCTGCGATGTGCTGTAAAAAAAATCATTCTACAATCATATACATGTATCACACATTAACTTTGGGAGCTAAAAAAATACTGTTCACTGAACAGGGTAAACTATAAATCCATATGCCACAAAAACAAAAATTAATAATCTAAAAGCTACAACCATTTAGATATTTTTTTTTTCAATATTAAAAACAAATTAAAATAAAGCCTTCTATGCTGAGAGATTAGCCGCTTTGACCATGTGATAGAAAACTGACTTTTTGTTGGTCATCAGTCTTTCAACTGTGTCAAATTCAACCAATTTTCCATTTTCAAACACAAGTATTCTGAAAAATATAAAGAAGAATTACTACATACTTATTTATGTCCCTCCATTGATTACCAACAATAACAAAGCAAAAAAAAAAAAAAAGTGTTTGAACCTACAGAAAAAATACACAATACCTATCATAGTCCATAACAGTTGTCAGTCTATGAGCAATAGTCAACACTGTGCAGTCCTTGAAACAAAGTCTTATTGTTTGCTGGATAAGTTCGTCAGTTTCCAGGTCAACTGCAGCTGTAGCTTCATCCAAGATGATTATTTTATTGTGTCTCAGTAAACATCGAATTAAACAGACAACCTGTCTCTGGCCAACACTACAGAAGAAAGAAACAACATACCATAACAACATAACATGACATGACATACATGTGAGTAGGATACCAACATATTTCACAATGCTGACAAAATTCATATTAACGAAGTGCCTTTATAATACATGTACATTAATGTACAATGTATTGAGGTAGACATTTTAAAATTCCATTTTTGGTTATGTTAATTATTTAATTAAATTTGCGGTTACTAACACATTTAGGGATAATTAAGTTCTTTAGAAAAAATTGGTTTTACTGGAAGATAAAACTGCAAAGTCATTTTAGAACAGGAAATTCTATTATTCTCTTGCCAAAGAAAGTTGAGATATTAATGTCCACTATTTAAAATGAAATATTTTATTGCTATAGCCTTGACGGTAAATTAAGCATTTTTTAAAACAACAATAAGGAACTAAATTTGACTGAATTCAATTAAATCTTCTACCTCAGATTGTGGCCTCCTTCTTCACAGATGAATGAAAGTCCATTCGGCAGGTCAGAAATAAAAAAGTTGAGTCTAGCCAGATTCAATGTTGTCCATATTTCCTCATCAGTGCAGAGTCCCAATGGATCGACATTAAAACGAAGTGAACCAGAAAACAAAACTGGATCCTAGTAAAAGAGAAATAAAAAAACAATGATTTCTCCATTACATTTCAGAAATATGAACTGTTAATTGTTTATAGTTTTGAATTATAAAGCTAATATTTAAGAAATGTATAGATAGTTTTTGATCCAAGAGAAAAAAAAATTAGGTTAATAAAATAAAAATGTATCTCTTAGAAGTAATTCTAACTGTATTGTGTCAAGTGTTAAGGGGGACAGCGGTATACTGTTAGTGAAAAGATAGTTGCAATAGTTATTATACACAAGGTTACAGAAGTATATTTTATTCAAGTAAATCTACCTGAATCCTTCACAACGGCTGTATATTTAAAGATAAAGAGATAGTTGCAATAGTTATAATACACAAGGTTACAGAAGTATATTTTATTCAAGTAAATCTACCTGAATCCTTCACAACGGCTGTATATTTAAATATAAAGAGATAGTTGCACTTAATATTGCGTATGAGGTTGAAGAGGCATATATTCTAATCAATTGTTAGAATACAAAGTTACAGAGTCTACTTTGATCAAGTTTTTCTACCTTAATCTTTCAGGACCGCTCAATACTTAGATGTATTAGTCAGGGCATTGGCTGTGAATATTACTGCACGTGATTCTGTTCTTTATATGTTTTTATCTTTGAAGTTTATCCAATAAACTTTATTTGAGTTGTGGAACTTTTCTTCATTTATAGTAAGTTGTCATTGAGAGAAGATGTGCTACTAAGCTGAACGCTACCACAGGTAATCAGTAATAATAGAAACAACAGATCCGATCAAAGAATATAAACCATAATGATATAAAATTTGATCAAGCTCTCTTGTTTGTCACCAGTAATTGTTAGCAATAAAACACACTAACCTGTATAATAAGACACTGACAGAAATAAGGATATTTATAAAAAACGTTTCAACTAACGAAAGAAACAAGAGTGAATGCAATGGGAAATATTTGAAAAAATGAGAACAAATTAGAATAATTACCTGTGGAATGATTGTAAGCTTTGATCTCAACTGATGAAGACCAATATCTGCAATGTTGACCCCATCTATGAATATACTACCACCAGCAACTTCAACCATGCGGAACAAGGCCATTGAAAATGAAGATTTACCTGCGCCTGTTTGACCGACGATCCCAATCTGTGACAAAGATAAGACAAAACCAAATTAAACTTTCCAGCTATAAATGTGAGAATTCACTTGCTTAGTTCCTAAGACTCCTAGACAAGCACATAACACTCCAGCGAGCAAATAACTCTCCGGCCTTGGGAGGCCTTTTTCAGTTCACCCCATGTTAGGTTTCAACACTTCACACGCATGTTATTATTTACCATACTGTTAGAACTGTAAATTTCATATGTGTTGTGATTTTCGATCAATATTAGTGGCATATTTTGTATTTATAAAAGCAATAAATATTTTAAGTTAACTGATCTTTAAAAAAAATGTATCTTAGCCATAAAAAACTGGAATCAATCCATACTTAAATTAGAAATATTCTCAAATCTGTGCTAGTATTCAGATACAAACGTTTTTTTTTTTACATAAATGTTTGAGATTAATTTCTTTGATTTAACTGAGTTTTAGCACAATCCACTAGGCAACAATATTTCAACTGCCTTGGATTTAGCAAGTATTCTAAGATAATCTTAAAATTGTTAAATCCCGAACACCACAAAAAAAAAATTTTCATTTTGTTGTCCAGTGTTAAAATCTATGAGATAAAAAAATTCCATAAAAAACATTAAAATTGAAAAACCTTTAGCTTTAAAAAAAAATAAAATAAAAATATTTCGATCAAAATATTCTACAAATCCACAAAATTTACTTGAGATAGAGGCACAAAGTCTCTTCTATAAGACTCATCAATGCCTACATTTTAGTGTCACAACAGGTTATCTTGATAAAATATAATTTTCTATTCATCACACACAAAATCATTTCCTGGTATAACATTTGGGAAACATGATGAATTCAGGGTGAAGAATGTATGACATTGAACATTTTAATTCAACGCTAAACTAAATAGCCAGTTTTGAAAATGATATACTATTACGCTAAACTAAATAGCCAGTTTTGAAAATGATATACTATTACATTAATTTACTCACATTTTTGTAACTTTTAAGTAAATAATTAAACAAATAACACTTATGGTATAATCAAACATTATCAAAGTCTCTAAATATAAGTAAAAATGTCTGCTTTGAAAACCTAACCTTCATAAATTTTTTATTTAGAAACAGAAAATTTTTTTTTTAAAATGTCAATATTCATGGCTGCCTAACCTTGTCTCCATCTTCAATACGACAAGAAATTTTTTTCAAAACCAGATCAAGATCAGGCCTGTGTCTACAACTGAAAGATTGAAAAATGATTTCTCCACATTTGGGCCAATCAGCAGTTAGTGGTTGAAATGGGATGATCCAGGCTGGCTGTAAGCAATAGAAAATTTAGTTATAATGAGCAGGATACCCCAGGCATAGCTTGGGAAGTTGGGGGTGTGTCACTAAAAACTTTTTTTTTTATGTTAATACTGGACAGAATTGGAGGGATGAGGCATAATAGGGTTAAGAAATTGCCAATTCATGCCACTTAGTGTGCAGAAACAGACTACATTTCATTTGTCACACATTACATTTTCTCTGTCAAAACCTACAGCTTTTTTATTTATTGCTATTTATCAACTAATGTAAGAAAATATTTAGTCTAGTATATTATATTCATCCACGCTTGTATCGTTTGTAAAGATATTAATATTGGTACCATCTAAGGTAATATTTTTTACTGCAATGATATACATGTATAAGCTTAATTTAAAAAAGATTTTTTTTATATATTTTTATTTTACACTTTTTACGTTATTTTTTCCAAGTATATGATTACTGAAAAGTAATTAGCTTTTTAACACTACAAGATTATTTGCTATTCTAATTGTTAAACATAAAGAATGGTTTATACAAAAAATTATTATCAGACTGAGTATGTCTTATTAAATCTCAACTTAATGTGTGGTATTTAATGGCATAATGATAAAATGGAAATACAAAGTGGAAGTAAGTGTGTTGTTTACATTTATCCCTATAGATTAAGATTTTTTAAGGGAAGTAATTATTGAATATCATTATATCCAAATTAGAAATTTTAAAAGGCAAATAGTAGTTTTTATTCAAAAATTTTGTGATTTTCATTTCTGTGGAATAGATGATACCCTTTATAAAATACTCAACAGCATATTGTATAATGTTTATATAAAGAAGAAGGGCACTCATGGACTAACAAATCTTTGCACAATTTACTCCATAAATGTAATATTGTGAAGAAAATATATAACCTCTTGCGGTAGATTAGAATATTCTACGATTCTTTCAACGGACACTATATTGCTCTCTAGCTGTGTTGAATTCTGGACAAGCTCATTCAGTGCATTAGTGATCTGTAAGAATATTGTACCATATAACATTAGTGATCTGCAATAATATTGTACCATATAGCATTAGTGATCTGTAAGAATATTGTACCATATAGCAATACTTTGTTTACAGAAATTTTTTATTTTCAGCTTAAAATTCATGTTTTATTAGGTTTTTTTTTTAACATAATAAATAACCTGTATTTAAAGAAACCTGTAAATTATTCAAACAAAATGATCTGACATGCAAGTTTCATCAAAATTGTTAAATATATATTAAAACATTCACTTTTTTGCCAAAAGAAAAAGCAACCTATCTTGATATAATAGAATCTTTTGTTCACCTCACCTAAAAAACACATTTGTATATTGTCTTTTACACATGCTAAATGCTTTATTCTATAATCTCAAAAGTCTGCATATCAAAAATATTTTTAACTATCCAATACCTTTCAATCATTAAATATAAGACTCTTAATTTAACTTTCATAAGAAAATAAGCTAAAAAATTGGAAAACTATAAAAAACAATTACATGTATCAGAGAAGAAATATACATTTTTCACATTTTTTTAGAATTAATTTGATATTCTTTAGAATTACCTGCAGTGCGTATGATATGGATAATCCAACTAAACTTCCTGTGAGTCCATCTGTCATGACTGCAAGTAGTGCTGCTGATGTCACAATGATGTTGCCAAGAAGTTCTAGTCTAATTCTGAGCCACCTTATGATAATATAGTCACAAATAATATCAGCAAGTGGCAAATTTATTTTTTTAGATTCACATATTACAAATCAGAACTAAGAAATTCCAAATCATCATTTGGTTAACCAAAATGCTTAAATCTTAGTTGGATAAACTGCAGATGAGCTCATTTCATTAAAAAGTCTGATTTATTTTTATCTGACATTGACGTTATGAAAGCCTCTTAATGTCCTAGTAGGAATAACCTACAAAAAACAAACAAACCTTGAGGCTGAAGTAAAAGCGTAGAAATAAGCATTGTTAACATCAACTTTGTGCTGTGACTCAAGGATGAATCTATCCACAGCATTGAAAGCCCTGATCACACAAGCACCTTTCAATGTTTCACTGAAGTGAGAGTAGATAGGTGACTTGGTAGTTGATTCATTACGCCTAAGCTGCCTTGAAGTTGGCATGTACACTTTCTGAAGACAGTTTAGATGGTCTTTTTTAAAAAATATCATGTTTACATCATATGTTAATTAAGACTCTGAAAAGTAGTGTTCAATAAAAAAGGTTAATTAGTATATTACAAGTAACCACAGATGAACAACAGGGGACAGAGTGAAGGCGGCTGAATTAAGGGAAATGGGAACATTATTTTACAGACAAACAGGTTTTTATATTTAAAGCAGGTAGAAATACAATATCTATTCTGCAGTATAGTAAGATAATATAGCATTTAAAATTCATATACAAGTTTCAATTATCTATTTCTTAGTATTCTTTTTAACCATTTACATCAAAGAAAATAAGCTGAAAAAGATTAAAGAAAATAAAGTAAAGCTTTAGCTGGGGAAACAAAAAAAAGAGTACTTTTGATCTCACCTGTATCAGGTAATAAACAAACATAACTGGAAGGGCAGCGGCAATGAAGACAGGAGTTGTGTACGTGATGACCCCCAGCACACTCAATACAACAAACAGCTGCTGGAAAAACATACGAACTAGTCTGGCCATGTAGCTGTCTACCATGTCGATGTCTCTGGAGAACCTGTTGATAATCCTGCCAAGAGGCGTGGTCTGAAAGAAGTCCATCTGCTGACGCATGATGTTTTTAAGCAGGTTGTTATGCAAATGCTGGGCAGCGGCCACCATTCTTAAAGAGATGTTTGCAACAAAACACAAAGCACAAATGGCTGTAATATAAAATATATTGGATCATTCATTGATTGAAAATTTATGTAGTTTTTTCTAGATCAAATAATCTGAATAGATGAATGTACGGCTCCTTTTTTTATTTAAATAAATAATGCAAGAGAGAGGGAAATGAAGCTGATATTCAATTGTAAAAATTAAAATTTGATTCACTTAGTAAATACAGGTTAATTTACACAACTCACCTTGTACAAATCCAAGAGCACTATAGACAGATAAATACATGAAGGTTTTTGTCTGATAAAAATTCACATCGGATGAAGTTATGTTGTGAAGATCGTAATCCTCTGTCCAAGCAGACAACCACAAGTTGGATGCAACACTTAGGCCTTGATATATTACAAGTGAAGCCAAGAGAAAAATGGCAAAACCTACACCATAGGCTTGTACAAAATTCCATATTATATACCCATTAATCTGTTCAATGGCGGAAAAAATTAATTTATATAATTAATTAGAGTAAAGTGGACCTTCATTTTACATTTTTTAAATTTGAAAAACTAGCAAATGGACCAGTTTTACTCTTTACACATTTTATTCCCTTTTTCTTAGTGATAAACTGTACTATGTACTAATTTAACGATGACTGCTGAGTCAAGGGAACATAAATTGGCTACTAATTATATGGGTATAAGTATTGTAATTTCTTTTATTTTATAATACCTCTTATTAGACATACATTACTGTGTCTCAGATATTAAGTTGTACATTCAGCTTATTGAAATATTAACTAGGATAAATTAAAAAAAATTTTTTTTTAAATACATTCTCACATGGTGTCAAACCTTTTTTTTTTGGTGTACAAATGTACATGAGTTATCAGCATTTAAAAAAAAAAACTCTTAATTTACTTCTTACAACTTTCACCAACATTGACAAGTATTACCTCGGATAACTTCTTGGCAAAATGTATCAAATGTTGACATATGAACATTATTTTGTTTCCTCTACATATACTGCTTCCCTTCTATTAAACTAATAATTTATGTTCACTTAAAAGTGGCTATGGTGGAGAGTAAATCTTTCTACCCACTTCCCATAGGGGACGGGTGGTCATGTGGTAAAGCGCTCGACTGGTTTTAACTTCGGGTGAGGACCAATCGATATATTTCACGTCATGGCTGAAGTCCCCGCTATGTCTCCCATGGTGCCTCATGGCCATTGCACTATCAGCTAAGGTGGAGATGAAAGAAGGTCACCATAAAAACCGTGATTTATAGGATCTAAGAGATTATATCTCATTCTTACAGGGACTTCACACACCCATTCCCCATGGAGGAGGTCAGCTTTGTCAATCCAGTGTTCAAAAAATAAAAAAAGCAACTGCCATGCCAATTTTGAACATTTTTAAGGGCAATGATGGATTTCTGAGCCAAAAAATCTATTAAAATATTGCTTTTAAAATGAGCATACCAGTGTTAATTAAGCAAAATTAAAATCTTCAGCCATCAGCTAATATACTATCTAACTTGTGAATATAACTGAAGTTCGTACAACCATCTATCAAATATAAATTAATTCGAGATTGCAAATCAACTTCACTGTTACTAACTGTAGATTTTCTTCTCCCTACTGAATACAACTTAGAAATGGAAGGAGAAACTGTACATCAGCTGTAAATTGTCTGCGCTAAATCACAATGTAAGCTATTTATTAACCATGGTCAACATAGTCTTAGCATACATTAATGTCATATACACTATACATTTCTTTTACCCCATTGAATCTTCTATGGTAATCCAATATTATATACATGAAAATAGGCCAACATTGAGATTTAAAAGAAGAAAACTGAGTAACGTGACAAAGCAAAGATTGCTATTCTATAAGTAGTAAGTGTTCATGTGCGTACTTAATTGTTTTAACAATTACCTTTCCTGTGGCAGACTGCTCTTCTTCAAACTGTTTGTTTCCTAAGGTGTTTAACTTTGATTCTACCACAAATTTTTCACTGTTATTATTAGAGGAATCAGCGGTTGAATATCTTGTACTACGTCTAACATAAAACAAAATGAAAATCCCTTTTATAATAGTGAAAAAAAATAATTAACTGAAATTTTTTGTTTTAACTTAAACCATAAAGCAGTATATCATTCAAGCAAGACATTAAATAAAATTTTTCTAAAAGTTTTAAATTCATTTTGCAACAATTGTACTAAGGTCAACCTGTAATGTCTTCTTCTTGGTCTGTTATCTTCCTCTGCTGAAGTTAAGCCATCAGATGTAACGCTATCCACTTTCTTCCAAATCTCTGTCCTAATATAGTTGACTAACAGGGAAATAAAATTCTTCATAATAGCCCAATTGATAATCAATGCAAAATATTTTCCTTCTTTTAGCATGATATATTAATTTTAAAATATTGTAACATTTGAAGTAAGTTCATTTTAAAAAAAAATTGTTTTTAGAAACATTTTATTTCTGAAATGATCTTTAAGAATGAAAGTATGGTGGTTTTTGAAAAAACTGGCAACTTACTTTCTGGATCATCATCTTCAATATCCTCATTTAAAAGATAATTTTTGAGTAGCTGGGCAAAGGGGCCATCTCTGGTTAAAAGATCTTCATAGGTTCCAGTTTGAATGATCTGACCTTGTTGTAAAACAATAATGTAGTCAACCATAGGTAGCCAATGAATACCATGAGTCACGAGAAGACGTGTCTGAGAAGAGATTAATGTTAACAAGGAAAAATTAAAAAAAAAAAATTGTTAAAAGGAATTTTAAAATACATCATCGTCTGAAGTTATTTTTTGTATGTTAGATACAAATTACTGTTCAATAAATATTTTAAAACAATTTACTTTTTATTTTTCATTTATAGAAGCCTTTTATTTTAATTATAAACCTTTGTTTTTAGAATTCCAAAGTTGCTGATGACGTTTTTAAAGATATGTTTTCCGACTTGCATGTCTAAAGCACTCATTGGATCATCCAGAAGATACACATCTGCCTCACTGTAAACAGTTCTGGCCAAGGAGATTCTCTGCTTCTGTCCACCACTCAAATTTACACCCTACAGAAAAGCAAAGAAAAAAAATAATTTTCAAAACAAATAATTTAAACTGTAAGGATCATGTTTATGCAAGTGGAAACTAACGTACACTTTCTTCAACTTCTGTTTTATCCCCAGCACTGAGTAGCTCCAGGTCAGCCTGTAAAGCACAAGCTTTGATAACTCTGCTGTATCGACTGTGGTGATATTGTCTGTGAAACAAAATATTCTGCTGGATGGTCATTTTCTGAATCCAGGCCTGCTGTGGTAAATACCCCACTGAACCCTGAAAATAGAAATTAACTTTTAGAATTGAATAAAGCTTCATTTCTTGTACAACCTTTGTTTTTGTCATAAATTTAAGAAATTTTCAAAGAAATATTTATTTCCAACAATAGTATTACCTTCACTACCACATCTCCAGATACTTTTTCCATTTCTCCTAAAATAGCTGAAAGTAATGAAGATTTGCCAGAACCAATATGGCCCACAACAGCTACCAGCTTGCCTTCTGGAATATTTAAGTTGATGCTGAGAAAAGAAATTATCATTAATTATATTTTATTCTGAGATTTTAAAGTCTAAAAACTTAGAATAAGTACAAGTAGTGCTTGCCACTGAAAGTAAAAGTGGCTGGTCCTTTCACTTGCCACACAATTCTCTAGTAAGCTGTTGCTATTATAAAAAAGTGAACTTAACTTTGGATAAGACAGATATATCAAGTTAACCAGCTCATCAAATGATACAGATTAAGTTATGCAAGTTGTATACATATATAATTCTATAATTTACTTTGACAAGACCGGCAATAATTGTCTGTCCCACTGAAATGTACAAGATGTTACAGTAATTGCATCTGAAAGTAAAGAGTTACATGAATTAAGTCTTATCCTGTAATTATTATTTAAATGAAATAATAAAAAGTCTTTAGAACAATTTGTCTGAATAGCATAAATAAATATAGTGGATGCTGTGGTATTATTTCACTGAATGAGGAAAAATACATGTCAACCATTTGAAGATCGACAATGTGTTAAAATGTTTAGATTAATAAGGTCACAAAATCTTTTCCCCATCTCACTTAAATAATGAAAGATTAAATAAAAAGAATTTTGCAAAATTAAACTTAAACAGCTTAGAAGTAGCCATAAATTGTTAGCATAGATAACATCAGACTCTAAAAAATGGGTACCATTTTGCTGAACTATATTTGATTAATAAAATGTATACATAAAATCTACCAGCTTTCATAAAGAACCGAGGTCATGGAACCTACATTTCTCTGTTCTAAGTCTTAACTGTCTGAAATGGCTGTCAGAGATCATCCTGTCAGCAACACTTTCTCTGATAAACTTATCCCTGTTCAGATCTTCGCTGCACAAGAATTCTTTTAGCCTTTTGATAGATATGTGAGCCTGATCAAACAGAATATGAAAAAAAAGTAAACATGTTTATATAAACCTGAATCATCCTTAAAATAAATAAAAAGTAATTCGTTCAGGTTGTTATGTTCTGTTATAGTTTCCTACTAAATTTTTAGAATGAAATTAAAAAAAAAATTATAGATTCAAATAAAAAAAATGCCATTCATCTTAGGTACTTGCAAGTCATATTAAAATAAAACATTAAGTAATTTTATTGTTTTGGTTTAACATGTATTCACTAGTAAACAAAATTATTTAATTTTAGCTGACTATATAATTTTACTGAATAGTGCCTTAAACCAGTAAACTGAACTTACAGAAATTAAATCTGAAATTATATTTGGAAGTTTGTTCATAGGTGCAGACAAAATATTGAACAAGATGAGGGAGACAAATGCAGTATTGGAATCCAGTAAATGAGGACTGGATAGATAGATGTAAGAGATAAAAGTTAAAGTGGTCACCTGCAAATAGAAAAAAAAAAAAGACATATTTTAGAAAAAATATTATCTTTTAAATTATAATATGGTAAGAAAAAAAAATTGTAATCCCATTTTTTATACACTGATGCAAATGCAAAGATTTAAGGTATTGAAGCAAATATATATAAAAGCTGGTGATTAAACATTGTCAATAAGTTAAACAAGATAATTTTAAAAAACCTAAACAAAACAAAGGCTCAGATTAGAGCCTGTGGCTTATACAAGTTAAGTGCTCTTACCAAAACTGGAGAACAAAGCCAACTAAACACATTGATAACATTTAGTATGGCAGCTGTCTGGAGAAGATTTACTTCCTTTTTTCTTAATTCAAGAATGTGATCTTCAAAAGTTGTTTCCCATGCATAAAATTTCAGGACCTAAACAGAAGAGAACTGTTAAATTGAAACATCTACTACACAAATTGCCTAACTTGCTTCTTTTGTTACATCTAAATAATAAAAAAAAAAAATATCTCATTAGAGTCTGTAGGAAAAAAAAAAACAACACAAGTTCCCAATTTTTATTTAAATAATCAGATGCTTTAAAAAGATTTCAATGTTTGAAAGCACAAACCGAATGGCTTCAAAGCAGCTATGCTAATTTAATCAAAATATTCTCAAAAAAAAGAAAGAAAGAAACAGAACGATTTACGATTACGTCATCAGGAACTTTCAGCAATGCATAACTCTCTCATTTGGATTTGAGAATTAAAAGCCACAATTGTTCGTAGAGCATCTATTTAATACCTATTAAATTAGTGATAATTAATTTTAATGATTTTAGGTGAATGATGACTTAAGCGAGTTATAAGTGTGCAAAAAAAAAATAATTAGGCTTGGTAGTTAAGGAGGATGTCTAATAAAAAAAAAAAATTTAATTTATACATCATTGTGTTTTATACTTCATTTTTGTGTGCCTGTACTGAAACTGTCTTTCTGTTATGCAGGCTTTGAATTAACAGAGAAAACATTTTTGAAGTATTAAATAGATTTAGAGTAATATGAAGTTAACAATTAATGTTTTAACGTTTTTATGTTTTAACGGATGGAGGAAACCAAGGCAAACAGATTTAAAACACCCTGTAATATATATTTTAACTCTTTGATTTTGTGTCTTATACTAAGATTTTATTATTATTGATTTCAATGAAATATTTATGTTATTCATTTTGTTTTGATCTACTTTATCACAGTTTTGTAACTTACATGAAAATGTGAATATTGGTGATTTCAGATAAACTGTTTTTCATTACTGAATAATCTATGTTACTGGGAAGGAGGGGTGGGGGTTCCACTGAATCATGGGGTTCAGGGTTCCAGGGAAAGATGGGTAAATAATGTACGGATGATTTAAAAAAAAAAATAGTTTGTGTGAAAATATATATATGTCTATGTAATAGAGCTTTTCAAACTTTTCTGATTTTTGGACAGGGAGCAGCAGCTTTGAGGACTGAGGATAGAGGGAGTTTGGGTGGAGAAGTGGGGCATTCCAGGAGAAATGGGGTGGGGGTGGGGGATAGGAGGGGTGTGTATAATGTACTGAAATGTGTTTTCAACATTTTTATTTAAAAAATAGTGTGTGTGTGTGTAATCAAATTTGGTGACACATTTTTTTTTTAAATGCCACCAAACAGATATTCCAATAAGATTTTCCATCACTTTAAACTGGCTTTACAGCTAGTATAAACATAATATTCCTGTTGAACAAGGTTGCAAAAGGCGACTGCACTGCCTACAAAAATAACTGCAATGCTACAATTTTTCATTGTTATAAGTATTCTTAATTAGATTTTTTTAGAGACAAGTGATAGCTTTATTCTCTTTCAAGTGAATACAATTATTTCTTCTTACGATAAAAATAATGTGTCATCAGAAGTTAGGCAGGCTTTTTCACAAAGAAAAAGTGGAAATGCATTTCAAAATATTTATCTCATGAGGGTATTAAGAAAAAATAAATAGATAAAAACACTGACCTTGATACCACTTAAAATCTCACTCATACTACGAAGTCTTTCATCTTTAATTTTCAACTGTTCAGACTGTGCTCTCTTAGCCAGGAGAGAGATCCTTGCATTCAATGGAATCAGTGTAACAATTATCACCACTCCAACAATGAAAGATATTCCCAATACATCATTCAAAAAATAGAATGCTACACAAATCTTGAATAAAAAGTGGGTAAATTAAAAAGTTAAAAAAAACTCTTATTTTTAGTAATATTTTGAAACAAGCTATACTACAAATTTTATTATTATTAATTAGCCCTACCAAAAAAAAAAACTGAATGTAGGTGGGTTGAGAAAACGTTACTAGTAATGCTATTTCTAAGTGAGCATGAAAATATTAAGTTTATTCTGTATTGTTTAATGTATAGGTGCATGCTTCATTTGATAGTTTTATAACAGTTGGAAGTAAAACATCTATTGATAAAAATCAACACATGATCTAGTATCTCCAAGGCAAAAACAAAATATGATAAGATTAAAGATAACTTCAATTTAAAGAATCAGCATGCTTTTAAAATAGAGTGCACAAAATGTAATTCAGAAAAAAAAAAAAACAACAGAAGTATAAAATATAGTTCAACAAGGTCAAGGTCATAACCACAAGTCAGTATATCAAATGCCTCTATGAAACAATGGAACATGCTATAAATATCAAATACATTTTACACAAACAGATGATAAAAGATATAAATTGTTCCTGAAATATTTTTCTTGGAATTCCAACACTATTAAAGCAACAGGTAAAAAAAACAAAAAAACTTGATACAATGTTGCAACAATGACACTGATTGCTCACAACTTACCTGGAATGGTGCTGAAACCAGTAAATACAGATTAGAAGTAACATCCTGTAGCATTTGACAATCCAGTGACATAAGATTCACTATTGTTCCAACAGTAAACTTTCTCTTTGTTTCATTATTCATAGTCAATGACTGCAAAGATGTAAGGTCTAATAATTTATTATATTCACTACTATACTGAATAATTAATTTAAGATGTTGATCATTAGCGTAACAATGAAGCAGTCCTACAATTATTCTGGGTGAATCAATTTAGATATAAATCAATCCATTCCTCTCACCTTTCTATATACAGCAGCAATCAGTGCTGTTTTAACTTTCATTCCCACACATGAACCTCTTAGAAAAAACATTTTCATAAAAAGGGAATTTAACAAAACTGGTTTTATACAAATACTCTACAATACTAATACAAGAATATCAAACTCATATTATGTAAAATACAATAAAAAAAAGATTAAAAAAATACAACAATTAATATATTTGATAATGTTAAATTAGTCAAAATGGATAACAATATGAGAACAAAATAATGGCAATCAAAACTATTAGCTGTGCATTAATATGATCACAAATTTAACTAGCTGTTAAGGAAGTAATAATCCATAGACAGATATTTTTTCATGAAACTGAAACAAGTAATTTTTATAAGCTTTTAATTAGTTTCACTTAGTGTGTTTGTCAGCAAACCTTGTAACTCAATTTCGGACTTAATTTAAATTAAATCAACATCTTAAAGAATTATGAAGCTAACTATGTTTAAGTAATGTTTATGAAGAGGAAAAATACCCCTCAATGTTAGAATGTCAGAATAATTTTGGAAGTACATCACAGTGCATAAGTGCACTAAACAGTGATAGTTTAATCTCATCTCGTAGTCATGTGCAGTGTTGGTTATAATGGAACAGAAAATAATCAAGAAATAACATGAATGTACCTGTAAGAATTCTGATTGAAAAGCAATGAATAAATGAAGGATATACTGAAAAAACAAACAACCAAAGCGTACTGCTGCCAGATGGTTTTCTTTTCTTTAGACTGCACAAAATTTATCACTGATCTGTTTTAAATTAAAACATTAAAAAAATTAATATGGGGTGCATTGAAATAAAATAATAAAATCTTTACAAAACATGAAACCAAAAAAAACTTTGATTTGTCTAATTACTAAAATATTATCTTAGAATTAAAAATTAATATATTTAAATAAATTACTATTACAACAAATATGATAAAAAATAACATTCTACCTTGTTAGTAGTGGCAACAAAAACTGTAATGAGTCTGCTAAAAGCCTCATCAAATGTGCCCTTATGAGTTCTGGTAAATAGGTTTTAAACAGAACCTTTAACAAAGATGGTGCGTATTCAGACTGTACTGCATGTTTTCTGTGCTCTCTTAAGAGTGGAGAAGATTCTCCCAACTCATGGCTATCCAAATACTTTGAGGATGAGAGCCTATTGATTGCTCAAAGAGTGATGTTTTTAAAGCTTAATACATGAATTTTTTTTTATTAGTTAATCTAAGTCAATTTACATATAATCAGCAGAATGATTGTTTTTTAAAAATTATTTTAATCCAACAGTAAATAATTACATATTGTAAATCAAAATATTACCTGTTGGTTAGAAATTGTTTCCACTTCTCTCTTTCCCATTCATCTAGAAATTGTGGCACAACATGCTGACACTTGAAATGTTCTGGCAAATCCCAAATGTCTTCAAGTTTCAGGTACTGTCTATATCCCTTCCATATATAACTACAAGACAGGATTTAAAAAGAAATAATGTAGTAAGAGATATGTTTTACAGAGCTTCATGCAAAGTAAAAAAATACATATTAGTGACTTGCCTAGTAATCCAATGAAAAGTAATTTTTGAAGGGAAAGAAGCTGAAATTTCTGGACTTTCATTCTGAAATATAGGAACCAAGAATAATGTAACTAATTTGCCATTAAATTTAGAGCATTTATTACTTCTAAACAGCACTATATCATGATAGATTTTGGAATTGTTTAGCACACTACCAGTGGCGCAACCTGGGGGGGGGGCTGAGCCCCCCCCCCAGACCAAATCATCATACATATTTTACTATACAAACTGTCTTTTTTCTATATGTGAGCCCCCCCCCCCCAGCATTTTTTGCTGGTTGCGCCACTGCACACTACTGTTACCTTAACTGAAAAAGTAACATCAAACTGGGGTAATACTCTCTCTGGTATAAAGTGTAGAAACCACTGAATAATGATTAATAAATATGATGCACAAAGTATGCAGAACTGTGTACTTTCTTTAGTTATAATCTGAAAAATGAGCAACTTTTATTTATTTATATAAATTCTGAATTGCACACAAATCAATTATTCAAAGAACATTTTTTTTCTCAGGTTAAAGAAATCAAATATTCACCACACTTTAAAATTTTTAAACTTGATATCTTTTTCCCCAACTAAACAATAAACTAAAATGCTTAATCAATTTCCTATTCATCTTTTCAGTTTGCTTCATAAAGTGCTTGACATAAATCAAAGTCATTATTTCAACATATATTAACAGCAAATATTTTGAAAACATACATTTAACAGTATGTAACTGTAAACTGGTACAACATTGCACACAACATTCAGGGTCCAAAAATTGAATAATATGCATGGAGATGGCAAACCAGCTTTTCTTGAATATCTACTTAATAACGCTACCAGAAGCTGCAATTAAAAAGTATATTCTGTTCAGTTAAAAATATTTGAAAACTAGTAAAATGATTAAATTAGAAAATCACAAAACGCAATTTCTATACTGACTATTATACTAACTTACAAAAGTTGTGGCATTCAGTGAGCATGTAAAGTATAAAGCAATTGTTGGAGGAGTAGAATTTTCAGCATGGAGACAGGTAGTGAAAATATTCAGCAGAGCCAACACAATCAACAGTAGGCAAATAAACTGGATTATAGAAATAACTTGATTTAAATAAAACAACAACCATTGTCAAACATTCATAATGTAATTAAGTGTAGGTTATGAAGCAGCTAGTTGATAATTTACCCAACATACGCCCTTCTCCCCCAAGGAATTTTACTATTGTCCAAACCTTGAATCTATGCAATTCATTCTCAAATCACTTTTATTTCTACATCAATATCCAAGATGATTTTTTTTCATCAAGTAAATTAATATAAGATTTTTCTATTCTAAGGATTATTACATTTTTAAAAGGACCTTTTCAGTAAATACTTTCAATTTTGTCTGGCCCCCTCTGCTTGTTTGCTCTACTTAGTAACATTTATTTCCTAAATCTGGTAATATCATCCTGTATGATATGAAAATCTTAGTGAGGCCCCCATTAAAAACTGTTGCCCATCCCTGCTCTATATAATTGTGCTCAATCTATTCAAGACTCTTAAGTCAGTTGGTTTAAAATTAAAATATGGCAAATGAAATAAACCAGCAAGCTGCCATCAAAATTGACACAAGCCATGTTTAGGTTACTTATGTACCTTTGTCTAGAACCCCCAAGAACCCTAAGAAGGGCTCTGCTAACCAGAGTAACGAGTAAACATTTGCATTCAATAACTAAACATGTCAACTGAATAGGTTGCCTTACGATTTTCGTCAAATTTAACCAGTTGCTGGGTATCTGCTTAAATTCAACTGAGTTGCGAAATCGAAGATACCATAAATGTACAGGGAAAGCCAGCCATATCCACAGCGAAGGTATCCACTGTAAAACAGTCCATTGAAAACATTGCGTAAATTCGGGCCATGAGTTCTTGAGCAGATTTGCATTCTGAAACAGAAGACTTTCATATTTAACTCAACTTCCGTTTCCTTAATTGTTGAGCGAAACAGCTGACACATTTAAATGACCAAATTAAATTTTAACCGGTAAGAAAATATTTAATAAGATAACTTTTTTTTTATCCTTCAGACCATTTAAAAAATATGTCTACCAGAAAAATTATATCTTAAACTATAAGAATTCACAAGTTATTACCCATAAAGTATCATTCCCACATAGCGGTTGAAGCAAATAATCCATGACACTACCACTGTTCTGTTCACAACTGTTCAGCGTTTGTATCACTGTAAGCAATATGCATTAATCTATAATGTTTATTCTGGTACAAGATGGTATTAAATTTAATGTGACAGAAAGGCAAGCACAATACTGCCAAAGGCTAATAGATGTGGGCTTTTTAAAAATTTTCTGATCTACTCAATTCTAACTTAACCAGTAAAATCCCTCATTTAATCACCATTTATTAACTTTTTTTTTAACTAGGCCAGATAATCTCTGCCAGGTAGTCAGTGTATTGGAAAATTAATTAGTTTGCAACAAGATTGACTTTCAGTGAAATTGTTTATTGTAAAATAAAAATAAAAAGTTAATGGATTGCATTGTTAATAAACCTTCTATATAAGTTGCTATGTTAGCAATACAAATCTTTTTTATACAAACATTCAGCTTCCATGGCTATTTTACAATTATTTGTTAAAACCAGAACATCTTGATGCGTATACCGACTAAGACATTTTAGGTATCTCCCTGGCCAGTGCCATTTTAACAGCAAAGTAGACCCCTGGGCCAGTTCCATCTTAACAGCAAAGTAGACCCCAGGCAGATAAACTCTGACAACTGAGGCTTCTCTCTATCCCTATTTACCCAAAAAAAAGGTCCAGCTATTTTTTCAGCATTATCTGAATAAAAATTGAAAGTGAAGGGGTCCCCAAGGCTCGAGGTTGCCTACTTAACAAATATTTCAGTTGTCTCCCCCTTGTGGTGGGCCTATTTGGACAATCCAGTTTGGTGGGGCAGATATGACTAGTACTTGCAATGAAATATGCCTGGTCAATTATCATGGGAACTATAGGTAGGCCCTTAAAAAAGCCTCTTCATGGGCTATGAAGCCTAGTTTGTGGTGGAGTTGTGTAAAAGTCACAACAAAACCTCCTCATAAAGATTACATGTTTGATTTGACCTTAAAAATTTAGTATAAAATAAAATTTTAAAATTGTCTCCATAAAGTAACTAAGACTATTACTAAAATATTTCTTTATATGATTACTATTATTTTTTGACAGTGCCTTCAGTAACAGTATTAGGTGCTAAAACAATGTACCAAGATGAAGCTATGCCACGTACTCCAGTTGGTACATTACGGCTATAAATTTCAATGCAGAATTCTCAGGTTTAGAGATGGATTACTGTTTTTCTACCAGAGTATTTAGTTTCTAACAATTGGACAAGTAAATAAGCTTCATAACATTTTACATTGTACAGCTGAAGATAATTTTACATAGAAGGAAATATTTGCAGAACAAATTGTATCTAACAGAGTGTGTATGGAAAAAAAATGTATGTGGCAACAGCAAA
This sequence comes from Bulinus truncatus, assembly GCA_021962125.1. Classification (NCBI taxonomy): domain Eukaryota; kingdom Metazoa; phylum Mollusca; class Gastropoda; family Planorbidae; genus Bulinus; species Bulinus truncatus. Next base: position 3,366,274 of record JAGDYQ010000097.1, read on the forward strand.
GTTCATATGAATCATGTGTCAATGTGAAGGATGCCTAACAATGATCATACCTTATAAATATCATATGACAACTGGAGAATGTCCAACAATTGGCATACAGAAGTGGAGAATATAATAAGGGAGAAAAGGTTGGCAAGATCACTTATGACATGGATACTGTGAGAGGCCAGCAAGGAGGAGGCAACTGACCATCAAAATCACTAGACTGGACCATTAAAGCAAGTATGGTAAGGTAAGTTAAAATATTCAAACTAATCCATTATGTGGTCAGTTCTTATTTTTAGAAACTTTTGCTTAATCACACATTTTGTGTCTCCCATTTTTCCAACAAAGAAAAAAAAAGTATATACAAGCTTCATTCAGATTTTTTTTATTATCTTGTATATAAATTAGCAGCTTTTATGGAGGTTTTATAATATGATATTGTGTCTGATTTTGAGATGCACTGGCAGGGAGACATAATTCAGAGCATTTTTTAAGATTGGGTGTACTATTTTATTTTGTCATATAGAATAACAAATTGTCCAGGGATGGCAGGGGGGGCATGGGCAGATTATTTATAAATTAGAAGGAATATCTATTTGTGGGGATATTTATTAAACGGGGCAAAAAAATTTTTAATGTACTTTTTGATAATAAATAACTTTTACATCACTAAAAATATTCATCAGAGTATACTTTAAAAAAAAAACAACAACAATAGCTTTAGGGCAATACTGTGCTTGCATTCTATACTTTGCTCCCTAGTGAGTATCTCTTATGGAGATGCTAAAGTTACACAATTACTGACCTTTCTTTTTGGGTTAAAGACTACAGCATTCATAAGGAGCTACACAACTTAAAAATGCATTCCATTACTAGCAATAGCTTATTGGAGAAAAACACAAATAGGCCATCTGTTATTATTCCAGACTGATTTCTAAAATTCTATTAACAGAACTGATTAGTATATCTCAACAACCTTGTTGCATATCATAATATTTAATGATGCTTGTCTATAGCTCATAATACTGTCTTGTTAAATGTCAGTAAAAATAAATAGGCTTTTGTGAATTCCTTGTTTACTCACCTAAATTTTGGTCTTCGGCTGTGCTGTGTTATCTTTCTGTAATCCTTTAAATTCTTTAGATGATATAAATGTACAGCACCCTAATAATAATATATTCTGAACTTAGCTTATATATTAAACTGTGTTTGGCTGATCTAACTCGAAACGGTATGACTGAACTACACACCTTCCTCGTGTGCAGAATATTCTGGACACATCACAAAATCTAAATGATCATCAACTAAATGACATAGCCTGTCATTTCTTACGATTTGATACTATCTGCTGTGAACAATTTTTGCAGTCTTCACAATTTAAAAATCAAATATCACTTAGTGATAGAAACATAACATTTTATTTTAGGGAATTAACTAAAATATAGCTGCATGAGCAAATCGTACCACAGTCTTTACAATAGGCCAGTTTGTTGGAAATATTGAGCTGAGCGGTCAACCAAGCGAGACACTCGTGACTGACCTCGATTACCAAACCCACGTTAATTTGGTTAGTGTGCTGGTTGCTATTTGTTAGCAGCCCACTGTGTATTATTACGTTAGTGGTCAGGTGGGAACAAACTTATGCAAATAAGTATTTACTCAACCTATGAACTGGCGATGCTCTGCTAACTTTTTTCTTTCGGTGGTTCCTTGCTGACTGTCACCCAGTCTAAACATACTATCAAAAACTTGCATGCATGCAGATGCAGAGGCATACTTAGGATGGGGGGAAAGGGGGAAGAGTTCCAAATTCGAGAGTGCCCCCAGGGCCCAGCCTCAGGGGGCCCCGATTTGTTTACATTAAATATTAAGTACATTATCTCATGTCATGGTGTCGGCTGTCAAAATGCAGGGCCCCCATAAAGAGGCCAAGCCCCCGGGCCCCCTTATACATAGGTTCGGCACTGCATGCATGGCATAAAAAAATTACAGTTTAAGATTTTAAAAAAAAAAATATACATATGTATTAATATTCGACTGTGGCTGTGTTTAGTAGGCTATCCTATATGAATGGTGTTTGAAATCACGTGCGGTTTTTTTTTTTTAAATCTTATAGATACAATTAAACAACTTCATTTTGTCGTTCGTGTGGTATTTTTCTTGTTGGTTGATTTCATTCATTAGGGCGATCGGGCGGAACTGCTTTCTTAATTGATTAAATGCTGTAAGTCTTCACAGTAGCTACTGAACAAGTACGGTCATTCAAAATCTGCCTTCTATAATGGCAAATATTATCATTTTTGGTGATTTGAAATATCTCTCTAAAAGAGATCACTAAAAAAACCATTGTCGGCCTCTGGCTAAATCTGCAACTGGCTAACAGTGTAGCACTTTAAATCGAAAGGGGGGGGGGGGCTGAAAGAAGAAAAAAGACCCACACTCTCTTTACCAATATGCCTAACCACTTTTGGGGTATTTGTGTAGTGCCCCTTCTAAAACTCTCCCCCCCCCCGGGGACAAATAATCTTACGCTCTTGACCATCTCCTTCGATTATGTCTCCTCTGATCACACACTCTCATCCATTAGTCAGGCATTTATACTAGATTACTGTACTAGACGGGGGTCCCCTCAGGGCAGGGGCACCTGACGTGTGTTCGAGTCGCATGTCTTTTCTGCGTGGGCTCTGCGGTCATGGAGACAGCTTATGTATTTCACGAGGTTACCTACAAGATTTCTAATTTTACTTGCTGTTGGTCATAGACTATACGGCTATGGGATTACTGATAAAGGGAAATAACAAACAACGCTTGTTTACCACAATATTTAAGACAGTCAGCTCCCTTGTTTTAGAAACTTTTTTTTTTTAAAATTCAGCCTAAACAGTAAAACAAACGTTGCCCACACACATGTTTAATTTCAAATAATAGTTTGATAAGACTGTGATGGGGTAAACGGAGCGCTCTGTGGCTGACTGGCGCGTTGGTATTGAGCCAGATCTGTATGCTGTAGCCTGATCGACGTGCTATGGGTTACTGGTTGAACCCAAGTCGTGTTTAGTACCCCCTTTTCCGTGTCTTTCGTTGTGCGCCACCATGGTCATTGAACTAACGGCTATGGTGGACAAGAAAGTAGGGCACTACAAAAGGATATAAGATATACACGTCTCATTCCTTCATGGACTTAAAAAAAAACTGAATCGAGGGGACGGGTGGTCTTGTGATGTAGTGGGCACTACTGTCGGTCAACTTGAGGGACTCGGGTTCCATCCTCCTTGAATGAGCCACCGAGCTTATTATATGTATTTGACTTAAACCGTGGAAGCGTGGGCGTTGCGTTAGTCCTCCGTGGTGCCTCCATAACTATTGTACTGTCGACTTTTGAGATGGTTACAACGATAACCGCCTAATTAGTGGTTTATAAGATCCAAGAGATAAACATCTCAGCTCTGACAGCAATGTATCCCACGAAATTTTAATTTTTCCTTTTTTTTTCATATTGATTTTCCATTTAGTAAGTACCCTGTACATGAATTTGATACCAATTATTTTTTGTGCGTTGACCATGACGTTTTATAAATACAGTGTAGTACATTTATGAACCAGCTATCCTAAGTCAAGAATGATTTGAATCAAGGGTGAATTATAATTTTTATTCATTTCTCGTTATCAGTTGTGAAATATGCAGTAGTGTCTTACTTTGACTATAAGGCTAATAGACTATATAGCTTTGAAACACACTAACTATAGTGATGGATCTAAGTAAATTATTAAACCAAATCGTTACAGTAGAAGTATTTGAAAAACTTAAAAAAAAACCGCTTTTTAGACTTCTCGGTGAGATTGATTACATTTGAAATACCTTTGATCTTGAAAGGATATATATATATATATATATATATATATATATACTTTCATAACAATTTAATACAGAAACATTTTGGGGAAAAATTACGTATGTCTTTATCACGTGAGATGTTTCGGGTGTGTTTTTTTTCTCTCTCTCCTTATGAATAATGTTTACTGAGACAGTAAGCCAACTTTGCAAACGTTATTGGCTAAATAGCTGGAAGGTGGCGTGCAACTGTTTTATTTTAATGGCAAAAACTGGAGCATAAAAATGAAGTGCTTTTCCAGAAGCGCTGAACTCTGCCGCCCTCTTGTGTAGTTGTGTTGCGAGGTTGCACAGTACACCCGGGGATTGAAAATCCAAATGTTACTTTTTGTTTGTACTTGTGGATTGTTTGATTTATTTATTTTTTCTTCTGGCTTACAATAAACGACATATGTCATTGCCTCCTTGCGACTCCAGTGGGGTAAAAAGGGAGGGGGGTGGAGAGGGGAAGTTGTAGAAAACTAGACTGAAAGCAATAGGAAGATTTTTAAACAAATAATTGCAGAAAGTTAAACTTATTTGTTTTCAGTTAAGAAACATTTGGAGGGGGGGGGGAAACATGAAAGTGTAATTAAAAGTGTAATAATCGTTTCTTATTATGAACCCTGCACATATACTTTTAGTATTTAACGGTCTCTTTTGTTTTATGCCGTGTTTTGTGTACATGTATGTCTCCTTGTGACCTTGTGATTTTCTTTTACTTCCTCGCTGTACGGTCCTGATCTTGATGTTTCACATTTTAACACTTTACCGTTGAGAATGTCATTCATACTAAGCACGAGATACAATAATAAAGAATGTGATTGAAATACCCCAACTACAGTTTTTACTTTAAGAACACCTCTGAATATAATATATTCTTATATATCCAGTTAGTATTTATATATTGCTGTTAGCGCACTTTTCAAAATTATAGCTAGAAGGGGCGGGTAGTGCACGTACTTAATGTTTAATGTAACAAAATTGTGTCCCCCCTTAAGCTGGGGGGGGGCTTTTGAATTTGGACTCCCCCTCCCTAGATACGCCTCTGCTTACCAGAGCCTCACCATATTCATTTGAACAAGATCGAGTGAAAGAAACAAAAGAAAAAAAGCAGCTCATTGGGAGCAGCACATTGGGAGCAGCTCATTGGGAGCAGCACAATACTCACAAGACAAAGAGCCGCATCGGACAATCCATTTCTATTAATAATTGACCCTAATGCATTCGGCTGTTTTTTAGCCTTTGAACACAGAACGAGTTATACTATTACACTTTAAAGGTCAGCACTAAGTGCCACTGACTTATGTCATTTGTACATTAGAAGGGGGACGGTCAATGCCAGTTATCTATACATGTATTGTTATTTTGCTGGAACAAGATTTTTGTTTTTTTTAGCATAAACGTGTTCAATTCGCACTCGTCGTTTTATCGCGGGCTCCGCGGTCAACACACATCAGCCACTCGGTGCTCACCACTTTCCTACATATTCATAACATCTGTTTAGTTATGTACTAAATTACTTACCACTAAAATGTTTATATGACAATGGTAATTTTTTTTTTAATACTTGATTTTCGCTTGTGTGTCTTCAACGATACCTTCATTTGTTAGGTTGTCAATTAGCTGTTTAAAGTAATGGGTCGATATGTACTCATTCTCTAAACGCTAAAATGTGTATCGCAACTTTTTAGAGCATTTTCGAAAAAAAAATGCTCTATTGTCCCCGTTTTGTCTGTCCGTCCGTCTGTCCGTGTACACCCTAGATCTCAACAACCATAAGTCCTAGACCCATGATGTATATATCATTTTGTAGGTCTTGGCCTGCCAAGAAATGACTTTTTTCCATTTCGCGATCTGACCTATCAGGGCCGTAAAAGGGGCCTTAGTACCGTTTTTTACTATATAAGCTATATTAATAAAGGATCGCTATATCTCAGCAACTATAAGTCTTAGACCCATGATGTATATATCATTTTGTAGGTCTTGGCCTGCCATGTGTACATCAAAAGTTCATTTCGCGATAGGACCTCTGAAGGCCGGGCTTCAGGGCTCCTAAGGGGCTTATATATTATATATATATACACCTTGTACGTTCTACAGCCCGATCATTTGGTGCGAAATACTGCAGCACGTAGTTTCACCAAGATTTATTAAGAAACTCATCAAATGAAATAGTAAGCTTGTGTTCTGAGTTTAATTGAAAGTATCAGAGCTATGCAACAATTGACGGAGTTTTCGGACGATTAAATGACTATAATTTCGAATGTTTACAATTATGAGTCCTATATCAGTGACCACAAACCACTTGTAGTTAGATTTAAGAGAAAATAATTTTTTTTCAAATATAAAGAAACGTCTTTATAATATTTTTTTTTACAGATATATGCATTACACAATTGAATTTATAAACATTTCCAAAATTTACAAATATTTACTGAAAGCTAACAAACGTACTGATACATAACATGAAAATGCGCTAACACGTCCTGTGTCCAGAATGGAACAGGCTTAATTGCTTGTTTTTTTGTATCTATGTCATGCATCATGTATGATCATTGCGTGCACTAACAGTCACAATGCATTTCTCTCCTTTTAACTTCAGATTTGTCTCTATGCGTTAACTGAAAGTATCTGAAAACATTTACAATAATCTCTTCTTTTTTTTTCCTCAAGTGTGAGTATGTGGCTTTTTGCTAAAACTGCACCATACATGGTCGCCTCAGTGGTCACCTGCATATGAGACCATGTTTGTAGACCACATAATTAACTCGGTAACTAACACACTTCATAAAAAAACATCCCCCCCCCCTTAGTGAGAACATGTCACACGCAGGTGATTTTTGACACTTGGCTGAAGAATAAATAAGGTATGGGGGGGGGCGTGGATTTGGGGGTGAGGTAAGGTAGTGGTTTCTCCAATAATTGAATTGTGATAAGCCACGACTAGAAGTTATCAAGCTTAAAAAAAAAAGAAATGTATTTATTATTAGTTATAATAATGGTGAGGGCTGTGGGATCGCAGCAAGTGAGCGCCCAACAAAAAAAACAAAATAACAACAGTTGTATGGAATTCCGTCGGCCACTAGGGGTGGAAATTAGTGTAATCACAACAGCGTCAGTGTCAACACGCACTTCCTGTGCCAGGCACCGGTAAGTCACGTCTATTTTTCACACTCGGCTTGCAAGCGCCATGGGAGGGAGACACCTTGTATCGCATTCACCGTAGACCCCCAAGACCCATTGGTTTTGTGGCTGATACGACCCGTAGTTTGTTGTGCCCCCCGCGCCCCCCCCCATAACTCAGACGTCAGGGCGGAGTTGCATTGTTAGATGCCATAGGTCACCGAGGCCGACCCGAGCCCCCAGGTAAATGATACCAGTTGACCGGGCACTAGTAATTAAAAGTTTCATTACAGGTGGACGTCCGTTAGAGAGAGGCACGGGTAAATATAGTTATCTCAGATGAGCTAAACATAAAGCAGAGAGAGAGAGAGAGGGAGAGGGAGAGGAAGTGCATCTGTCGGTACAACCCAATTATTTTATTAATGGCTTGAATGCATGACTCGTTGAATATCTGTTAAATTTTGCATTAAAAATGTCATATGCATCTTCAATCTTAGACTGGCGATAACTCCAATGTTGACGTTAAAGCAGCATCTTTATTCTATTACAAATAAGTTTAGTTTTATAAATGTACAAAATAGAAGCAGTTTTTTTGTGCATAACTAGAATGCTCACTCTAAGAAATTCTTCAAGTTATTGTCTATTATCTATTTTAAACACGTATTGTGCTTACGTACCTCGTTTGTTTGTAATTGGTAGCCTGTTTAAATAATGATCTAAATTTCACATAACTTCACATAAGTTTACTATATGTATGTATCCGTCACATTTCGACCAATAATAATTTCATTTTACTTCCATACACCGGCCTTAATATTTGTGTTTTATTTCTTGGTTGGAATAATGATGTTCCATTTTTTTTTCTCTTATTACTATTATTATTAATCTTTTTTTTTTCTGGTCTATTCAAATACCAGTGGACTTAATTTATTTTCATAAAAAAATCATATTTTACGTCCGCCGTTAAATTAACAGATATCTCGACGTGCGTTATTTGATGTTATCAACATTATCAAATAAATGTTATATTGACTACTAGAAATATTTTTCTTTATATTTTTTCCCCCCTGATGAAGACGATACGGAGAGTGAATGAAAAACCAATTTTGGCTGGACTGGAAAAACGGTAGTGAATGACATTAAATCATCACAATCAAACTGAACTATAATGATTACTGTTTAAAAAAAACACAACAGTCGGTTATAGTTATTGGAGAGTGTGAGCCTCGCAGGATAAGAAGGAGAGAACGAAAAACGATTTGATGAAATTCCCTAATCCGTTGACTGGCGATTAATTGGAAACAGGGGGAAATAAGTCATTGTTTATCGCTGTAAGGGTCAGAGGTCGCAGTTAGTGTAATTGGATCACGTGATTTGCAATCCGCGTGGGAAGCACGGACGGGCGCTTAGGGGCCAATGTGAAAGACATTAGCCACGGCTTTTCGGGAAAACCCGGGTTGCAGAGTTTTGGAAAGAATGTAGAGTGTAGCCTTCTCGGAGCAGAAGAAGAAAAAAAAAATGGAACAAAAACAAGAAATGAAACAATAAAATAGACCAGACAGAGCACGCATGGTTTTAATTAGACACCTTGTACTTAATCAAGCTTGATATAAATTTGCACCACATTTTTTTTTCATTAGCAAAGGTAACATCGGATTAATCATTTGAATTCAGCTGAGTAGAATAGAAGAAATGTTTGATTTTGTGTGTACAAGTCCAGCATATCAAAGGCTGATTGTGATTATATAATGAGATCATAAATCTAGATTCTATTAAAGATTGTATAACTTGCTTTACAAAGAAACTGTAATACAAATCATGATATTTACACATATATCCGTATATAACATGGCTAAAATGGGTTTTTGTTTCAATATTATTATTTTTTTTAAATAATCAATTTAAGATAGGTGTGTCTGCTTTTGGTGATTATATTTATCGGTGAAATATCCATTCTTTGTCTTCATTTATACATTCACAATAGCCAAAGCCTTTCTGGATTTTTAAAAAAATAATTTATTCATTTATTTATTGTATTCCATCCACTCATCCCCCCCCCACACACACACACTTTTTATCTTCATTGCTGTGGTTGCAAAGACGCTATGGGAGATAACACCAGCAACGTTAAGATTTTAAAAAAAATGCTCAGCCTGTATAGCTACACAACCTCCCCCCCTCCCCTCCACCTGTTTATTGTATTATTCTTTTGCAAACATAAACAGCTTCCCTCAACCCCCCCCCCCCCCCCCACCTTTCCCGAACACAAGATACAGACACATTTCTCTCGCACACATTCACGCTATAAAGATATAAAAGCACTCTGACAGACATACATATTTACCTGTGATGCATGGTTGACAACTCTCCCACGTACATTTCAGATAATGCCACCTTTTTTTACCTTTGGCAGCTAATAAATGAAAACCTCTTTTTATGAATCGGCAGGGATGGTCAAGGGGTGTGACCATAGGTTTTTTTTATTTCTTTGGTCCAGGTAAGTCTCCCACGCAGGTCTGGAAAAACCTTTGTGTGTGTGTGTGATCTGACCTGGAGGTCACGCAAAGCGCTACCAGTGCTCTTATTTGTATTTGTATACTTAAAAACAACGTGTTGACCGTTGCCATGGTCACTGTGGAATCAATACATACACAAGTGCTTTAAAAGTGGATACAGCAAAAAGAGTGCACAAATAGTCCTTCAAAGTGTGCAAAATACTTTGAACAGAGGAGAAATTATTTATTTTTTTTTTAGCTGTAAGTGGGTTCGGTGTGTTCCCAGTGTCGGTGATGATAATGTTAAACGCTCCTGACAGAAACGGCTCTTTGTATACACTATTGATGGGGGGTGGGGGGCGGGTCGGGGGTCGGGAGAAAGAAAACTTTTTTATTTATTCAGTTAATTGATTATAGCTAAATTTGACCGCTTTTTATAATTTTTTAAGTGGATCTAAAAGTAAAGAATTAATATGCGCGCATTTATCAGGATATTAAACGGCATTAACACAATGCCTTACACTAGAACAAAGTTGGGTTGTGAGGAAAACAGGACGATCTGCGCTGGGTAGGAATTGTTGAAAAATGTTAAACATGGTCAGAATATTCTAGAGCGATTTAAGAAAAGTTGATTGGCTTTAGTGAAATTTCCCATGAAATATTAGATGAGCTATAAATGGTCCGAGATCTCGCTATCCCGGGAGGTAAACCTTAGTATGTATGCATGTCTACGTTACACACACACACACACACACACACACACACACACACACACAAACACACACACACGCACGCACGCACGCACATTATTTCTTTATAAATTATGTAAATCATTTATTCTTAAAACAACAACGAAACTTCCGTGTACAAGAGTATAGTTAGTAGGTGCACATTTCCACACTTAGGCACAATTGTTAAACACATGACGTACTCATAAAACATGTATTTTGTTCACTATCTTTAACTCCCAACAAACGGCATACAATAAAATGTGACTCTGGTGATCCATAAAGTCAAACCATGAAAAATAATATTTTTTCAAATGTTTTTTTATTACAAATGTAAAATTTTTATTTTTAAAAAAATGCATTCTAAATACTTAAAAAAAAATGAATTTATTTTTTATTTAACTACAATGTCTTGCAAATAAAATAACACTATCAGGTGACCAGCACCGAACGCCAGTTTGATTTGTTTACGTTTTAGTCAGTCTATTCGACTACATTAAAATGGACTCAGATTCTCATTATTTAGAGGGGTAGTGCAAAAGACTTACTGTGCATTATGTCTTTTTTTTTTAAAAAAAAAAAAAAAAAAAAAGCTTTTTTTCTACATTTTTTGCGTTTTTCTTAAAATTAGATATTGTTATGTGAATAATTAAAGGGAAATATACATATTTGAAAAAAAAAAGTCACCAAACATTTATTTTTTGAAGAAATTGATTGAAAACTGAATATTTCCTTTCAGAAATATATGTAGATTAATAAAATAACTGAACAAATGTGTTTGTTTTTAATACTTGTTTTTTGTCTAATTGCTGTTTGTACACTTTAAAAAAAATTTGTTTTGTTAAATTCTTTTTTTTAAATATTATCAAGTTTCATTTTCACAAAAATAAGCTGCACAGTTTTAAAGCCTATTCAAAGTAGAAAAAAAATGATATATCACACATATATGGGCTATAAAGGAAACAGACAATATAGTCCAAAATGTAAGGACACCTGTTTGGTAATAAAAAAATTGCCAAAAACCTGCCGTTGATTAAGAGTTTATGTATACTATGACTTAATCAAGAAAAAAAGAATTTATGATTTTTTCCCCCCAGTTTAATACTTACAGTATGCTGTGCTCCATAGAACAGATGATAAGTACACAGTACTAATGTGATGCGTACGACTGGATTTTAATTCTGTTCACTCGCAATACACCACAGTTCAGTCCGTGCCATCGTTCTCAACAAAATGACCATAGAGTGGCAGCCCATCTACCCAAAACAAAAGTAGATTAATTTGCTTAATGGAAACTTTAGTGACGTGATCAACGGGGGTAGGGGCGGAAAGGGGTTTGGGTCGCCTAACCAGCTGCACCCCGACACTAGTGGTTTACTGCGACAAGCCTCTTCCCCCCCCCCCCATCCTCTCACCCCCCCCCCCTCCATTCTCATGTTTTATTTTAGTTTTCTGTGTATTTTTACACCCGTGAGCGCCCATCCTACCCGAGCAATGCAGGTAACAGGTAGTAATTGAATATAGATTGAATGTAAACGTCATTAAGGTCATGAGCGTAGGTGTGCTGCGGCTAGATGTAACGGTCGTACTTAGGGCCATGCCTGGTGTAGGAATAGAATCAGATGTGCGTATCGTTAAGTAAAAAATAATAAAACCATAAAGTGTAGTGTCTTTAATATGAAAAGAGGATTCAAATTCTAAATGTTATATATATATATCTATATATCTATCTATCTATCTATATATATATATATATATATATATATATATATATATATATATAAACCATTTCTAAAGCTGATAATAAACAGATCGGAGACTCGACATTCAGAGAGTAAGCTGATCCCCAGAGACAGGGCCGTATTGACCGTTAGGCTAATAGAGGCAGAAATCGTTATTGTAAGACTATAAATAAAGGACTCTACAGGATTCTATCACCGGTGACGTAAAGGACGACGATCAGAAATCTTGCTAAATCTTTACATCCTGTGTAAGGAGACATTTTATGTTAAATGTGGAGGGTTGAATGTGTAATACATTTCATAGTTGATAACATTTTGTTATTTTGTAAGCAAATTTAGGCCTTTTTTTTATTTTGGTAACAAGTCTAAAGCTTAGAGTAAAATTTATCATGTCCTGGTCAGAGAATAGTCTACTTTCGTGGTCTGACACCTTAAAAATAGTATATTTAACTATACATACAACTAAACAAACATGTTTTCTTTTAGCACAAGCAAATGAATAAAAAATACTTGTAACAGACGAGTTTGCCGTAAGAAATATCAAGCTAGTTATACTCAGCATATGGGATTGAATCATTTCGATTTGTTTGTTTGTTTGTTTGTATTACTCTGAACATTTACATTTGTACCCCCCCCCCCATTCCCTTTTCTGGTGTTCAGATCGTCGCTGTGGCATTAATGCTAGTGTCAATCAAATGTTCAGATTTCACTGAAATAGAGACGGGTCTAATTAACGCCCGCTAACGGGCCCGCTAACGGGCCGCTTAAATATAGACGCTTTCTGTTGGACAACGGCGTCCATTGAGCATTAAAAGACAGATGGAAAAAAGTAGTGTTGGACAAACGCATTTTCACTTAGAGAAGTCGACTTACGGCACTTAACGCCCAACTTAACTGGAGCTGGAAGGGGGAGGGGGGCGTGGGGATTTAACCATCTTTGTGTAAGGGACTACATTCCCCCTCTCCTCCCTCGGCTTCGTATTGAATTCTAATGTCCACTCAAGCGGACGTTGTTGATTTTGCTTGAACGTCTGAAAAAGAACTGGTGTGGAAAAAATAATTGATCATGATGTCATTGACAAAATAAGGACAGGCCGAGTCTGTTTGGAAAGTTCTTTAGTCGTGGCCCGGCTAATCTAAAAACTGACCACTTTGTGCATCTCATTTGTATTGGGCTGGTAGTTTATTGAAGAAAGATCCATTTTGTGATTGCATGCATGTGGGTGTGTGTATTTTTATGTTTATTTACTGCGTATATGTGTGCTATTACATAGTGCATAAAGGCGAGAAAATATAAAATATATACCCTATTTTAATATGAGCTTAACATCTGAAATACTTTGTATGTCAAGCATTTTTTTTAAAGTGTTAGGAAAACAATGTATTTGTATGTTTATGTACTGCATGTATGTATGCTATAACATACTGCAGTGAGGCGAGAAACTATAACATCTGTACCCTATTTCCATAACGGCATACAACTGAAATACTTGTCAAGCATCTTTTTAAGTGTTAGGAAAACTATGGCACTTAAAATGTAATTGTACTAAATATCTCTAACCATTCTTGCGATGTTAGCTAAATCACGGCCAGCTTGATCAGATTATCTAGGCGGCTGTTATCAAACTCACAAAGAGGGCAGAGAATGACGGGTCCGTGTTATCAGCTTCCATCATTGGCACTCGTCAGTTTTCCGACAGTTCAGGTGAAGAATTGCAGACGACCATCGCGTTTCTTTGCTTGAAAACTATCACGTGACACTAAATGGACCTTGCATTTCAGTGTCCACTTCGCTTGCAGTGGATTTTACCGCTTGGTCTTTAGGGGGGGGGGTCTTCAGGCAACATCCTCATATATTGATTACCGTCCGCTGTAAATTAAGATTCGGTCAAATCTAAGGTAGTTAAAGAGTTACATTATATAATCTTTAATTAGAGCTGAAATATTTATCGCAGTCACAGAGTTTGCATGTTAATAGTTGAAGTGGATAATACATAATTATAGAAAACAAATTGTGCAGATTCAATATGCTATCAAACAACAGCAAACCCTCTTTTAAAATACATTGATTGCTATATTTTTGTCGACACAAACTATGTGAATGATTATCACTGGGGCAAACTCATAAATTGTTGACATAATTGCGAAATTCAACTCCGGTATTTTTAATCAACAGTTTGGAATTTCTGGTCTTTATGACTGTCGGGATCCCAGTTTGCGACCACAATCCAATAGTTTTCGTTTTTCTTTTTTATGAACTTTCAAAAAAACAACAAATGTATTAATGAATTTTGATTCAAATATATGCAAAAGAATTGTTCAATGATTTCTATGTATACCGTAACTTATTACATATTTTACATATACTTTGCATCTTAGAACTAACAATTAAATACACGATTTTGTAGACATTGGAACTATCTCTAAAAATGGACTAATATATGATCGTAACATGAATATACCTACATCGCCGGTACTTGGACACACTCATTCATGGTTAATAGGTTATTCGTGTTGTTTAATTGTGATATAGTTCATTAAAAACTTAAGTCATATTTTTCACGTCCACTTTGTTCTATAACCAGCTTAATAGTATGATGAAATGTATGACCTATTCAGAGAGAATTAAAATGTTGTAAATAGGCCGAACACTTGAACTGGTAATAATTAATTTACCAATCTTAAAATATAAAATAAGGCACACCTGCACACACTTTCTCACTAACACACCTACGCACACTTTCTCACTAACACACCTACACACACATTCTCACTAACACACCTACACACACTTTCTCACTAACACACATATACACACTTTCTCACTAACACTCATACACACACTTTCTCACTAACACTCATACACACACTTTCTCACTAACACACATACACACACTTTCTCACTAACACACATACACACACTTTCTCACTAACACACATACACACACTTTCTCACTAACACACCTAAACACACTTTCTCACTAACACACCTACACACACGTTCTCACTAACACACATACACACACTTTCTCACTAACACTCATACACACGCTTTCTCACTAACACACCTACACACACTTTCTCACCAACACACCTACACACACTTTCTCACTAACACACATACACACACTTTCTCACTAACACACATACACACACTTTCTCACTAACACACCTACACACACTTTCTCACTAACACACATACACACACTTTCTCACTAACACACCTACACACACTTTCTCACTAACACACATACACAAACATTCTCACTAACACACCTACACACACGTTCTCACTAACACATACACACACTTTCTCACTAACACTCATACACACACTTTCTCACTAACACTCATACACACACTTTCTCACTAACACACCTACACACACTTTCTCACCAACACACCTACACACACTTTCTCGCTAACACACATGTACACACTTTCTCACTAACACACCTACACACACTTTCTCACTAACACACATACACACACTTTCTCACTAACACACATACACACACTTTCTCACTAACACACATACACAAACATTCTCACTAACACACGTACACACACTTTCTCACTAACACACCTAAACACACTTTCTCAATAACACTCATACACACACTTTCTCACTAATACACCTACACACACTTTCTCACTAACACACCTACACACACTTTCTCACTAACACACCTACATACACTTTCTCACTAACACATAGACGCGTATACCGACCACAGTGGTGTAGCGGGCTTAACTCTCGCCCTTGGCACAACGCCTTTTTAGCGCCCCCCCCCCTCAATTCGAAAATTATATAATATTATATGTAAAATATACCATTTGGCGCCCCTTTGTGAGTAGCGCCCGGGGCATAATGCCCGTCTTGCCCACCCCTCGCTACGCCACTGACCGATCACATATTCTGTTAAAACAAAAAAAATGGGAGACAATAAAACCGACTGTCGCGATAAACAAAAGATCAAAACCTTCATGATGACTAAATGATAAACACGAGCTGATAAGGCGCCGTTTTTTTTTCTAAATAAAAAATACAAATAAAAAAAAATATGAAGAAGGGAAAAAGAAACATTATTGCAATTCTATTATATTTGATCTTTTTTTTTTGTTCTACTGGTAACGTAAATCAATATTTAATTTGGACTAGGCAGGATTATTTACATTAAGACACTGGCCAGCTACAGAGAAATACTGCACTGATTTATGGTCAGTCAGAATGTTGCGTTGTAAATTCTCTTATCGTTAATGTCTGCAGACTACAATTTTAATATTTATTTACTGTTATCTAGTGAGACATTAGGAACAAATGTAAAAAAGAAACGAAAAGTAATTTTAACCGTGGGTCGAAAAAAGATAATTAATGAAGCGCTGAAATAATAATTGATGTTTTTAGTTTTTACAAAGGTTGATTCACTTTATGTACATGCGTCCCTATAATTTGTTGGCGAGTTTGCTTAATGAATGTGAATCTGTAGCAGGAAATATATATATATATATATATATATATATATATATATATATATATACAGTGGATTCCGTTTAATTGGGACACCGTTTAATTGGGACAGCCGCTTATTTGGGACAAATCTCAAAGGAACCAAACCAAGAAGCCAATAGTAAATTTGTATGTTTAATTGGGACAGCCGCTTAATTGGGACAAAAAGCCTCGGTCCCGATGTGTCCCAATTAAGCGGAATCGACTGTATATCTATCTATCTATCTATCTATCTATCTATATATATATATATATATATATATATATATATATATATATATATATATATTAGAGCTGCTGTTCGATTAAAAAAATTGATCGAAATTAACGCATGATTAAAAATTTTAATCGCAAATTAACGCACATTTTAATCGACACAATATAATACAATTGTTTGTATTCAAACTAATATGTCATAATATCAAAGCATACATTGGCATAATAAACAAGTCATTTTAATTTACGAAAGAGGTATAATGAATTATAACATATTTATTAAGCATTAGCATATATATCTATTGAATTAGCTAGTGAGACCAGTTTATGGACATGTATCAATCACGTCAATGATACGGTCGTCGAGTTGACGGACAAATTTACTTTTAATCTTCTTTTGAAGTTTTGTTTTGTGCCGCGATGTTACTCTTGTATTCTTTCATTTATTTACTTTCTTACTATCAACTATTATTTCAATGTTTTAGTGAACAACAGAAAAGAAAATTTTATTTTTTTTATCGGTCTGTCAGTTATATTAATAAAAAAAATTTCAAACGTTCAAAGCTAAAATTTTGAAAGGTCGGCTTTCATTTTTCATCTTCTGTTGTTCTTTCTTTCGTGTGTCAACATTAAAGATTCTTTCTTTCGTTTCATTTTGGTTATAGCAAGGAGGTTCACTTGTCGAAGGGCTATATAACAAAACATCTTCATTTTATATTACAATTGGGGCTTTTGTCGACGTACCTAGGGGTGAGAGTGTGTGTAAATTGTGACAGGGTGGGGGTGGTAGATCTACTTAATAATTGAACGCAACTTGTAGCGTGAAAATCCGTTATTTATCGATTTGGTGAACTTTCAGCATTTTGGTCAAATTAACGCATTTAGGTATTGCGTTAAAAATTTTAATCGCAAATTTTTTTGACAAGTTAATCGCAAATTAACGCAGTTTAATCAGCAGCCGTAATATATATACATATATATATATATATATATATATATATATATATATATATATATATATATATATAAATATATATATATATCTATACTTATAAGAGGCATTTGTTTTTTGTCTGTCTGTCTGTCTGTCTGTCTGTTCCCTTATAACTCAAGATCCAGATAACCAAATAATGTGAAATTTGTTACACATACACATCATTACATGGGGAAGGTTATAGGACAGGTTTCGTTTCATATCGATGGGTAGTTTAATTGTAATTAATTTTTTTTTATTTTAGTATTTTACTATATTAAAGTAATCTCGACGGCGCCATAAATAAAATTCCTCTGTGACGTCATTTCCCGATGTTCGAATAGAACTTGCGCGCGCGCTGGTGCTGTATTGTGCCTTTGTGATGCGAAGAATTGTTGATGAGGGGGAGAGAGGAGGGAGGGGGATGGACAGGGGGAGAAAAGGAGGGAGATGGGAGAGGGAGCAGGGGGGAGAGGGAGATGGGAGAGAGGGAGCAGGGGGATATGTGAGAGGGAGCAGGGAGCAGGGGGAGAGGGGGAGAGAGAAAGGAAGGGAGGGAGAGGGGGGGGTGGGAGAGAGGGGAGGGAGAGAGATAAAGAGTGAGGGGGCAGGGAGGGAGAGAGAGGAAATGAGGGGGAGGGAGGAAGGGGAAGAAAGGGGGAGGGAGAGAGATGGAAAGGGGAGGGAGGGAGAAAGGAGGAGGGAGAGAGGGGTTATGGAGGGAGAGAGGGGAGGGAAGGAGAGAGGGAGAGGATGGAAGAAATAGGAGGAAGGGATAAAGAGAAAGAGGAGGCAGGGAGGGAGAGAGAGGGAAGGAGGAGGGAGGGAGGATGGACGGTGGAAGAGAAGGAGGGGGAGAGGGGAGATGGGAGAGAGGGAGGGAGGGAAAGGGAGCGAGGGGGAGGGAGAAAGAGATGAAGCGAGAGAGGGGGTAGGGGAAAACAGAAGGTAAACAGAAAACCTTATTTTAAACCCGGGCAAAGCCGGGTACTTGCAACGAGTATATATATATATATATATATATATATATATATATATATATATTATAAGACGCATTTGTTGTCTGTCTGTCTGTCTGTCTGTTCCCTTATAACTCAAGATCCAGACAATCAAATAACGTGAAATTTGGTACAAGTACAGATAATTACATGGGGAAGGTTATAGGATAGGTTTCGTTTCATCTCGATGGGTAGTTTAATTATAATAAATTATTTTTATTTTAGTATATTTTACTATATAAAAGTAATCTCGACGGCGCCATAAATAAAATTCCTCTGTGACGTCATTTCCCAATGATCGAATAGAACTTGCGCGCTGGTGCTGTATTGTGCCTTTGTGATGCGAAGAATTGTTGATGTTTTTTCATGCTTCCCGATTTGTACAGTTTGAGGAAGGTAAATGAATGAGGAAGGATTTTAGAGGAAGTGTGAAGCCATAATAATATGTATATATATATATTATATATATATATATATATATATATATATAGAGAGAGAGAGAGAGAGGGGGGGAGGGAGAGAGAGGAAAAGGATGGTTGGAGGGAGGAGGGAAGGAGGGGGAGAGGGAGAGAGAAGGGGTGAGGGGGAGAGAGGGGAGGGAGAGAGGGGAGAAAGGGAGGGGGAAGGAAAAGAAAGGGAGGGAGAGTGGGGAGATAGAGGGGATGAGAGATAAAAAGTGAGAGGGGGGGGAGAGGGGGAGGGAGAGAGAGGGGGAAGGAGGAAGGGAGGAAGGGGGAGAATAGGGAAGGAGGAGGGGAAGGAGAGGGATGGAAACGGGGAGAGAAGGGGGAGTGGAGAGGGGGGAGAGAAGGAGATGGGAGAGGGAGGGGGAGGGAGGGGAAGGGAGAGAGAGGGGAGGGAGGGAGAAAACAAAAGGTAAACAGAAAATCTTATTTTAAACCCGGGCAAAGCCTGGTACTTGCAACTAGTATATATATATATTTATATATATATATATATATACATATATATATATATATATATAAACAACTATTGGCTTGTATCAATAACAATGCGTTTCTAATAAACTTTGTATTATAAATATTGTGTGTGATGTATTATTATTCAGATTTTCAGTGACTTAAGGCTTCCGTGTTGTCTATACGACCATTGAGGCCTAGACTATGGTGAAGATATAAGAAGAGCACAACATCTAAATAGTGACACATCATTAGATAAATGCGGAAAACAAAGGGAGGGCATTACAAAAACAACAACAACTAAATAACAACAATAGGTAACTCTCGGAAATATTGGCCTAAATCTCCGGTACACAATTTTTATTTCTCTGTGTTTTTGCCTGCCTATGTACTATCTGGGTCTCTATCTGTCCGTCAGTTAAGGTGGTCCATGGGCCATTTAAGGTTTCTGCTAGTTTTTTTTTTTTTTATTTTTTAAGCTACACTAGCCATTTTGGCACATGCATACAACATACCATTTAATGAACAATGAAATAAAAAAAATATATAAAAGAATTATTAAAAAATGTATTATTTGGTTTTTTGAGAAAAAGTTTCATTTTTCGGGGGGGGGGGGGGGAAATTATAAAAAAAATTATATTTAATATTTCAAAAAAAAAAATTGGACGTTTGTTTGAAACACACTCATTAACATTTGTGCAAAGTTATTTTATGATATCTACAATTGATTTTAAAAATTGGTTCTTTGAAAATTTTTGAAAATATGTATAAATTACACTTATTTACCCCAAAAAGTCAGAAAATACATTTTTTAATATTTTTTTGTGTATATTTTTTTCTTTCTTTGTTCATTAATTGGTATGTTGTATGCATGTGCCAAAAATGGCTAGTGTAGCTTAAAAAATAAAAAAATAGAAGAAACCTTAAATGGCCCACGGACCACCTTAAATTCCTAACATCGATCAAGCAATCAACTGTCATTTTTTGCTTATCTCATGACCTTGATTTCTTCCATCCATCCTTTGTACTTTATTATACATGTATTCCTACTAATTAGCTCACGATCAATGTATCTCTTTTTTAAAAAAAAATAGTTTTAATGTCAATAGACAATAGGACATAATGAATTTTAATAAGCTGTTACATAGGATTCCCTACCAAAAAAATAAAACTTTGCTCGACGATTCTGAATGAGGAGAGTGTGTTCTTTGTATAAAAAACAAATGTGCCATTTATAGCGCAATTATTTTTTTTAAAATAGATTTGCTACACTGCAGTCAGGCTTTTAAACACACACACACACACACACACACAAAAACAAACACACACACACACACAAACACACACACAAACACACACACACACACAAACACACACACACAAACACACACACAAACACACACACACACACACACGGAGCTAGGTAACAGCGCTGCTCATATTATTTCCGTTTTGACAGTCGAACTCGCTCTTCCTTTGAAATCGGATTTTCCCTTTTGAATGTGACGCCCTGTCAGCGAAATGAAACGATATATCACCGTATAAAGGAGGAGTGAAACGGAAAGAAGACCTAGACGGCTTTGTTCATGTGCTGTCTTTTTTTCCCCCTTTCTTTTGAAGTAAATAGGTTTAAAGCTGTCAAGAGTCTTTCAAATAGAGTGAAACAGACAGATATTAAAAATAAAAAAATAAAAACTGTCTTTTCGAGAAAAAGGTTAAACGTTTGGTTACCATTTTATATAAAACAAACAACTGTATAGGTACCACAGGTATTGATCCTAAAATGAAAACTGCATCTAGTTTAAATACCGTATTTCCCCATGTATAAGCACCTCTTTGTATAAGCCCCCCCCCCGTCCCCCAATTTTTGGACTGTGAATTTTTAAAAAAATATATTTTATTAGAGAAACGAGTTATAAAGAAAGAAAGTTTACAAAGAAACAAAATTCAAGATTCATAATAGTCACTCATACACTCCACCCCCTTTACTTTTTGGGCTTGAAAATCTTGGAAAAAAGGGGTGGGTTATACATGGGGAAATACGGTAGATTTTAAACTGTATTTTATGTTTTTGGTAGTTTTCTGTCAATCTCAAGTTATTATAGCTTATTGTTTTTTTTTAAAAAAAATGAAATTTAAATGTTTTTTTTTTATTTTGGTGGAAACCGCAACAAATGTGTTTTTTTTTTATAAATGTACATTGGTCAAAAAATCTGTTTTACATAGACGAGTTAAAAACAACAACAGCAACGCCTGATACACTCGTTGATTGATATTTTACTTCGGTTTGGCTGGCACAATCTTAGCTGACCCGAAGGAAAACAAACACAAAAACAACAGAGAGTATTGACCGGCCTGAGGTCAGCCGTCCTATAAGGAAGCTAAATGGCAGACAGAAATCGAGAATACCGCAAACAAAGCATCAATTTCAAGTTGTCCGAGTACCATCAACTTGGGGCGAAAACCATTAGTAGTCCATCGCCGTCCTTGCCCATTGTCCACGAGAAGAGCTCACGGGCATACAGGACGAAGGGAGCTGTCTTGGTCATAGAAATATTCAGTATTAAAATCATAATATTCTCTGAACAGCTCCATTCCTTATGGTCAGTGAACATTAGATACCAAGAAAACGACTATTTTCTTTGTGTACGGTGCTCCGTTGTTGTCATTGTTTAGTAATAAGCTTAACGTCACATAGACACATTTTTTTTCTACTGCCTTCTGTTAGTATAGGCTATAATAATTTAAAAAGTATATATCTTTATTTTGACCAGCATTGGATATTGTCTTAATTTAAAATATAGATTTGGAATATTTCGATTCATATTTTAAAAAAAGGGATCTAAACTTTGCATTTCCTAATGAATCATTGCAAACAGTTATTAATAAGTATCACTATTTTTATGAAATAGTCACTATCAGAATTATTTCTAAATCGTAAATTAATTAAATTCCTTTGACATTATTTTTTAAAAAAATGAGGAAATATGCTCTCACGGTGTGCCATACATATGAGACTGTTTCATCGCGCTGTTGGTTATTTCCTTTAGATGCCGAAAATGCGTGACCATGCGAAAACAATGAATGAAATCTTTAGGGAATCTCCAGAATTTTATTGTGCTTGAAGTGCTCTATTCTGGAGTCAGGCGAAGTTGTTATGTGGTAATTGAATGGTGCTTGGTTCAGTTCCGTGCCTGGCAATGTAACATGAATCAGCTGATTTTTTTTTCTCCCGGTCATTATTAAGTCTTTCTCTAAGAAAGACAAGCACATTTTAATGTTTAGTAGATATTTCATGATGTCTCAAATAGCTGCAACTGGTCATCAAAAAAACAAAAAAAGATAGTCACTAATGAAAAACCTCGGACATACAATGATTTAAAATGAGTTAAAACTTTCAGAAAGGGACACATCTAAATAGTTTTATCATAGAACGTTTTGCTCGTTATGTATCAACATCACTTCTTAAATTTATACCACACACACAGACACACACACACACACACCCGAGTTAAATGCATACTGATGTAAACTAAACCAGGGAGTGCTGAAAACTTTTCAAATTGCGGGTCACATTGAGTTCTTATATGTCTATATAGATATACAGAACCATACATGTGGACATTCAGGTCCTGGTGAAAGTCCCCAACTCCAACGAGCTTTACATGGGTAACCGACTTAAAGTTGGCGGCGGGGGGGGGGGGAGAGAGGGTAAAGGCAGCTGTCGTTATGATAACCACACAATCCCTTTATATGCCGAGGTTACTGTAACATTAATTCTGCACTTCATCTGTCTTGATGAGCCCCTGTGGGGGCTTAAGGGAACTTTACTTATTCATGTGGAGAGGCGTACTAGGCCACCGCCCTCTACCAACCTCCAATGGGCCCTTCTAATTTAACATTATTTAATCTGGTACATATAGGGCCCTGAATGTACTTTTACCATGTGCCCTCACTTATTTCTGGAGTCTTTGTCTTGTGAGCTTATGGTAACTGTTTGCTACCTATTGTTAACTTATTATAATTTACATTTTTTTATCGATAATTATTTTTCCCATTTAGATTGAAATTAAATTTTTTTTTACTAAAAAAACCGCGAATTATAGAAATTATCTTTGTTGGTTATATTGTATTTTAGATTGAACACAAAACAGCTAGAATACCTTACGACTTATAGTTTTTTTTTTTTTTGGTTGTAATTACTGTACAGCTGACACCCATTTAAACAGTTGCACATTGTTCACATGTTATGCACATGTTGCACATGCAGTTCTTTCACACATTCTCTAAATAATAATAATAATAATAATAATAATAAAAAAATCTCATTAAGTTTTTTAAACACACGAATCGTGAAATGTAGGCGAGGATATAAATAGATGCACTAAGGTCTTTCCACGATTCTTGGATGTGTTCATTCAGCCTCTGGGCATGATATGGTGTTGAGTTCTTTATGTGATCAACACCAGGCACGCCGATAGGGGGGGTCGGGGGGGTCATTGCCAGGGGCCCGCATCTGTAAGGGGGCCCGGCCGCCCCGACCATGCCAATTTTTTTCACGACTCATTGTTTATTAAGGGGCCCGCAATGATGTCCTGCCCCTGGGGCCCTTGTTGGCTCTTGTCGCCCCTGATCAACACAACAGTCTATTTGTATTCACTGAAGCCAACGAATTCCGCCATGTACGACTAAATCGATTGCAGAAACTTGATGTGTTATGACTTTACATTGCAACGTTAAAAGCACACCTATAACCGCTGAGAGACAGTGTGAGAAACGGGAAGGGATACGCTTTCAAATATATTTGCAGTTAGTAATTTTTTGACACAATTTTATCTATCTAGCACTCCTCCATTCACTTGTTCGCGTATTATTATTCTCCGTTAATTGTGCGAATGTGAGAAAACACGTTCTGCTTTCCCCTGCACTAGAAATACTAAAAGCAAACTCAATCTAGTGAACAACCTCTTACTAGGTGAAAGAGACATCGGATTCTTAGTAAATGGTGGACTAAAATACTCCCTTATGACCACTGCTGGCCCAGCTGAGACAGAAGAAAAAGGGGGTTGGAAGGGGGGTTATTATCATCCATGGGAAATAACTCTTGGCACATTGCTCATTATATTAGTCCCGGGAATTAGGGAAATAAATTGGACTGAGATGTTGTCGAACCTGATGATGCTGGCATTGCTGCTGATGAGATGATGGTGTCCACTTCAGTAATGGCCTGAGATTTTAGTGGTCATCACCAACACGTTTAGGGAGGGGAAAACGAGTTTTAGGTGATGTTTCTGACACAGCGGGTTTTTTTTTTTTGTTTCATTTGTGGAAATAATTTTTAACACTACTGTGAAAGAGAGAACAAAAAAAAATATTCTTTTCTTGACATGTTTTTACCCATTAAACAATTAAGAAAAGAGAATATTTAGTTATGAGGGGGAAAAAAGTGTCACTGAATGATATTTTTGTATACGAAGCTCTTTAAAACAACTATTACACTGAACGTATGTATCTTTTATTTAGTGTGTTTTTCTCTCATTGCAAATGTATTGTGTTAAAATAAAATATAACTTTGATACAGTGTCATTAACGAAGCGGATAACAAATCAGTTTTGTAAAGTAACATGCGCGAAAATAATACTCTCTGATTAGATATGAGGATTATGGTTGAAGTAAAATAAGTGAATGTTTCACTGTAACGAATCCACTACTTTCACTATCACTCGGAAGTCGGAAAAAAAAATTGTTGGATTTTTAATTGAGGCCATTTCTTGCTGTCAAACTGTGATTACATGCTGGTACAGCGGAGAATTAATTAACTGAAAACAAAATATCTATTACTGTTTACTAATACTCTTGTTTTAATTATGTTTATGTATGCATTATACCAATATGTATGCATTATATCAATATGTATGCATTATATCAATATGTATGCATTATATCAATATGTATGCATTATATCAGGAATAGCAAATACACGACTCGCGTGCCGAATTTTACGCGCCAGTAGATTTTTCCCTACTATGCCAAATAGTACCCGGCGTGGTCCGGAAGACAGGAGTGTTCATTACAGGTGAAACAGTTCTAATGATTGTGCCCGACACCATTGGAGTGATAAAAGTTGTATAGGGCAAATAAACCGGTGCCGATTCAGGCCACCTAGATGCTCAGAAACAAGCTACATCTCATTCGTCACATATTACATATTACCTGCTGAGGCTTACAAAATTCAGGTGTAAAACAGATTTCAATCTAAGTGTGACACCAAGTTTTCAAAAGAGATATAGTGCGCCGCTGTAGTTAGAAGCTGAAACAAACGAGGATAAGGGGTGAGACAATCTTTTACATCAAGTGAACAATGGCGGATTCACATACATCAGGACATAGCAGCGCAAGGCAATGTATACATGATAAAGCTGTATATTGCAGTGTATAATAGTATATATCAGTTTATAAGAGTTAATTGCAGTGCGAAGCAGTATATTGCTGTGCATAGCAGTACGTCGCAGTGTATATAAGTATACCACAGTATAAAGCAGTTAGTCGCAATGTATAGCAGGGTATATGCAGTATATTGCAGGGTATAAGCAGTGCATAAGTGTTACCAGTATATAACATTATGTAACAGTTCATAGCAGTATAAAAATGAAAACAAAAAAAAGTATATAACTGTATAACAGTGCGTATATATTTATATACTTCTATGCCCGTCTAATACTAACTTGCTTTTTTTTTAGCAGCACACAAATCTGTGAAACAGTTTACTCACACATAACAGGATCATCGCACAATGCTCACTAAGACCCATTTGCAATATGACTTGCATTTTAAAAACATATTCATATTCTTCTCTTGGTCAAACTATCTACAAAAAAAGTCAGGTTGAGAACAGCCATTGGTAAAAGAAGCAAAAACAAGTATTCCTTGATTTCTTTCTCTCTACAACCTAATGCATTGCTTGAATACATTAATCGATTTTATGGGGTTTTTTTTTTTATTTGGACGGAAAAAAAAATTGTTATTAAATTGCGTTCTTTGAAATAGTAGATTAATGTCACGTGGCCTTAGACTAACAAAAGTTTTCCCCACAGGGTTTCTCATTTCTTAGTGTTTTACTTATCCCGGGATGTCGGGTCAAAACTGGTTATCACAAAAAAAAAATCCCATTGAACACTGATAATAATATAATCAAAAATCGTATTTTCCCATTGTTTTGGCCATTGGTGAGGTATGCGGGGTAAATAAGAATCAACAAAAAAGCATCAATCATTTGAATGAAATGAATATTACTAACTAACTAATGAATTATAAATTCCGAGAAAGCCCCTTTCCGATTCTATTCAATAAAAAAGTGCGGAACAATCCTCTTTTTTTTTCAAGTGTCTAAAAGTCTCATTTAGAACGTCATTTTGAATGTATTGGTAATGTTTCATTGAAGATAAAAAATCAAAATTAAGACTCCTTGCCACCGTCTGCACTAAGGTCAGTTTTAGAGCGATGTATCCACAGTGTAGGTCAATCCTTTACTTCAGTCATAAATGATGAACAAAAATATTCCTGTTGTAGTCCATTTTTTGGTTTACTGGTAGTGAATATATCAACAAGAAATATTCTACTTTAAAACGACTTCAAAAATATCACATCAGCTGTCCGAGAATAAACACGTTGTTGTTTTCCACTGCTCAATAGAGATACATGTGAAATAATAAATGAAACTCCTTGCTGTTTTAGGATAATAACATTTGCACACGACATTAAACTACTGTGAATGTCATTTAAACATGTGATGTAAAAATTGTTAATTTTCTTTTAAAAAAAAAACAGTAGTTTAGGAAGTGGAAAACCATGATTTAAATTCCTCTAGGTATAGGTTGTCACTAAAAAAAAATATAGCATAAATCATTTCAGTCATAGAACTGTCTCCAGTTACCTTCAGACATGTTCAGAGACTGTTTCTCGAGCTAACTTCCACAAATTTGACATTTTAGTTTCTCCAAAGGGGACACAACTCGTGCGATACATGATTCGAACCGGGGGTCAACACCGTGGCCAACCGTATAACAAAAAAAAAAAACACAATATAATTTGCTCTTTATATCACCTTCATCTTTTGAACTGGGGAGCTCTAATTTTTCTTTTGTAAGAACCTCTAACGTTTCATAAAACAAATACTGTACAGCGCGGGACTGGATTCTTTTCTCAGCTACGTGTTAATAATACCGAGGCTTTTTCTTTTCTTTTCTTTTCTGAGTATTGTCACAAGGGTTTCCAAATCAATATCACGCCTACACCGTCTTGAACAAGTTTCTAAACACTGCTTGTTCTTTCTGGACAAATATCACAACACCAGAGACGCGCATTTCGGCAGCACGACGGCGCATGTATTCAAATGAACACTAAAAAAAAAGAGAAAAATACCGTTGGTGTCCCGGTGTTAGGAAACGAGATATCTTATTTAGACTGCAAGTCTGTTTGCTCATTGTTAAAAGGCGACTGTAAAAGAGTTGTGGCCCCTTTTTAAAAAAAAAATTTACTTATTGCGGTTTCATTTAACTGACCATACATTAAAGCTGTATAAGAATTTCGATTATCTTTTACTCTCACCTGATAATATATATATATATATAGCTATGTTTCAATGATAGATATCCTTAACTGACTCGATGCTATAGCTGTATTAGAAATGCATTTAATTCACCCATTACTACGGCTGGCACAATTGCGATTATCTGTAACTCAAACTCTAAGAGGTGCGCGTGGGCGAGCGATGTGAATGGTGCGACTGTCGACCATTGAGAACCAATGTAATTTTTCAGGTCAAAGTGAAAGTTCCCTCCTTGTGTGCTGATCATTGTACCATCGGCTATGGTGGGAATTAAAGGACACTACAAAACCGCATCTTTAGTGGGTAAAGTGGTTATAGGATCAAAGTATAAACATCTCATCTTTTCATGGACTTAACAAAGACAACAAGCAATTAAGCCTGTTCCATTCTGGACACAGGACGTGTTAGTGCATTTTCATGTTATGTATCAGTACGTTTGTTAGCTTTCAGTAAATATTTGTAAGTTTTGGAAATGTTTATAAATTCAATTGTGTAATGCATATATCTGTAAAAAAAACATTATAAAGACGTTTCTTTATATTTGAAAAAAAAATTATTTTCTCTTAAATCTAACTACAAGTGGTTTGTGGTTACTGAAATAGGACTCATAATTGAAAACATTCGAAATTGTAGTCATTTAATCGTCCGAAAACTCCGTCAATTGTTGCATAGCTCTGATACTTTCAATTAAACTCAGAACACAAGCTTACTATTTCATTTGATGAGTTTCTTAATAAATCTTGGTGAAACTACGTGCTGCAGTATTTCGCACCAAATGAATGGGTTATTGAACGTACAAGGTGTAAAATGGGGCTATATATATAATATATAAGCCCCTTCGGAGCCCTGAAGCCCGGCCCTCAGAGGTCCTATCGCGAAATAAACTTTTGATGTACACATGGCAGGCCAAGACTTACAAAATGATATATACATCATGGGTCTAGGATTTATGGTTGCTGAGATATAGGGCGCTCCTTTGTTAATATAGCTTATATAGTAAAAAACGGTACTTTATAAGCCCCTTTTACGGCCCTCAGAGGTCCTATCGCGAAATAAACTTTTGATGTACACATGGCAGGCCAAGACTTACAAAATGATATATACATCATGGGTCTAGGACTTATGGTTGTTGAGATCTAGGGTGATGACAGACAGACAGACAGACAAAACGGGGACAATAGAGCATTTTTTTTCGAAAATGCTCTAACAACTGTTTAATCTTCTAATAAAATAATAACGATTTTGGCTCTGCGTTAAATCGAAAGTAAAGAATTAATACAAAAGTATCCAAGTTTAAAATACAATCATGAAAAAATCGGATCTTGCCCAAACCAAAAAATAACCTAGACTGTCCTAGCCTACCGATCAAGCCTAATGGGATATGACTCTATGCAAAGGTTTTGCAGGGTACAGCGAGTACCTAAATTATAGCTGTATTGAAGTATACCCCTCCCTCCTCCTCCCGCCAAAAAAAAAAGAGTATTTTAAAATGACGTGTTTATTCAGTGTATGTTTGTGTGTTACATTTTAAATGTATTTATATTTATACTGATGATGACATGTTTTCAATCAGTTAGTTATGTTTTTTCATTTATTAAAGTGCGTGTGCATACTTTGTATCTACCTCTATTTTTTTTAAATTTTATTTCTGTTGTCTTCGTATCGAAGAAGTACCATTACTGGCTAACCATTTGACAAGAGGTGGTGGGTACATCGTACAGAAATATAGTATTTCTAGTTCGATAGAAGATTGCTGTATGCTAGTTTCATTGCCTTGGCCCCCAGGTACAAAGTCCTTTAAAGTAACTGATAATGACCGCAAGACACGCCAGGCGTGATATGTGAGAACTCAACATTTCTTTTTTTCCAAAAGGTGCCATCTACATAACAGTGTGTCGTTTTGTTCTTACCTGGAAGGAAACTGAAATACGCTAAAAAGTCAGGCGTTTAAGGGCCGTGGATATGTTTGTCTACTTTGTGGATTCTTTCGTCGGCTTCAAAGAACACGCTAACAACCTACATGTTTGTCTGCTGCGGCCTTCACTATTGGCTGTGTCAGCTTCAAAGGGTTAAGGGACCTTGTTGCTCCGTCACAGCCAGGGTTGGCGTATGACGTCATATGACATCATGATATTTGTTCGAAATATTGTTTTTAACACTGTTAGCGATTTTTCTGTTTAATTAAAAATAATAATAATAAATATTTCAACGTCTTCAACTTGGTTGCTTCTTCATCACATCGCTCAATATGTTTGTAATTTGTTTGTAATTTGTTTGTAATTACGTTGTAGAAATGGTTTCTGTAAATAGTGATGCCTTAAATTTCAAGGGACTAGTCTGTAATACTTCGTTATCTCTGTGAGTATGAAGTATTAAAACAGAACAAATCATAATTTTGACTTATTTGACGTTGAAACATTAACAAAAGCTAAAACGAAAAAACAAACTTCAGACTGTAAATGACTAAAAACATGAAATGAGTCAATTTTTGACCAAACTTCTTGTTAAAGACAAACGGTTGTGATTCGAAATAGCTAGGAATAACATGCTTTAAAACATACTTAGAACATTTTCATACTCTTTGTTCACCATGTAGGGAAATCTTTACTTACTTAAAGTGTGACACTGTTCACCATATTGGGGAAATAACTCAATGTGGGAAAAAAACATAATACATAGACTACCAATATATAAGAACTCTGGACGAAACATTGCAATGTCATACTGGTCCTTATAAACACGGAGAGTATTATGGCAGTAAGATAGTAAAAGTGGTTGAGTCACCCTGACCAATAAATTGTAATTTCGAGGAGTGAAAACTAAAAACAGTGCAACCATTCAACTTGATTGAATGATCATGTCCCAATAAACTGAAACTATCATAAATTAATTTATCCTGCAAAAAAGTCGTAAGCACATTAAATTTTACGACTGTCTTCTTACAACATCTTAAAGTGGAAAGTTAAACAGTAGTGACACATCGTGAGATCTGGTGGACTCTTTAAAAAAAAACACCAGCTGTAAAAGCAGCTGAATTTGGAGGGGAGATAATCGGGTAACTAAGGAACAAGTGTACATATAATATAGAAGGGTTGGCGTACAAATCACTGTGACTAATAGAGAGGTTAAATCGTTACATTTTCTACCTATAACGAATGCTCAAGAGAAAAGGTGTATAAATAAAATAACCACCAACAATACACTTCTGGCACATGTAATTGAATGTTGACAGTATGACACGAAATTAGATATTAAAATAATTCATTGCTAACTGCTCGTGCACATATTTTCACGCACAATATTTTGTGTATAACACTCGTACATTGTATTGTTACGTTTCTTCAAACGTTAAGCTCTTAGGGAAAGTTGGAAGGTAGGATTTTAACAAAAAAACTTAACACCTCTAGTTGCTGACGTTCTCATTGGTTGTTTTTTTTTTAATCGTTTTATATTTCGTATTTAAAATCCCCCACTAAGTCATGGAAAGAAAATGAAAAAAAAAAGGATTGTAGACATCTCATGCAGCAAACAATATTAATATTCCATAAGATAGAAATGGGTTTCCTGGGTGAATTGTTCTGTACCAAGTAGCGGGCGAATATTGGTTCTTGGTTAAATGAAAGCTTAGGATAGTAAATGGAAAAAAGTTTGACTGGTAGTAAACCTGCTCAATTGTTCACTACGCCCTGTTTTCATTGGCCAGACAAAGATTACTCTGTTTTATTTTCAGATCATGTTTAGAGATTTACCCTGCACCTGTTTAATTGGATCTACTGTGCGTGACTGGAACAAAGTTGCCAATCAATGGACATTGAAACTGGTCAGTACACTCAGAGTACTGCACACTTTAAAAAAAAAAATGTATTTTGTCTCCATAATAGAATTTTTTGATGGGAAGCTGTGGTCGTGGATTGTGCGGGTGTGATTTACTCACCGGTGTGGACGAACGCAGGAGAGAGAGAGAGGGCTACACTCTCCTCGTCCCGAGCACTGTTTGTGCATGGTGCTGCTATCTGCAGATGTTTGTAAGCCATCTTGTCTCTCTAGTTGTTCCATACAGCATCTTTGTTTGCTGACCTGTGTGATAAGTAAGCTTAGTGGTGTATAGGACACCGATCCCTGCTAATACTTTTCTTCCCAGTTTCAGTTTTTTTTCTATTTTCACTGGGTGGGGGTGGGGGTGGTGTTAAGGGCGTATTTGTTTCATAATGTATCCTGTCCGAACCTGTTTGTTTGATAAATAATGCCGTACGTCCATCTCCGCGTGTAACATGTTACCCTCTAGAAACGCTTGGGGGGTCAAACAAAGAGGATTAGTTGTGAGAAGCTTTTGCAATGCAAACAAGAGACACTGCACTGCATTATTTCTCACAAAACGACAATAGGTACACACATAATAATTTTTTTGGGGCGTGTGCAATAGATCATGGGTCTACAGTATTTGGAGCGTGTGCAATAGATCATGGGTCTACAGTATTTGGAGCGTGTGCAATAGATCATGGGTCTACAGTATTTGGAGCGTGTGCAATAGATCATGGGTCTACAGTATTTGGAGCGTGTGCAATAGATCATGGGTCTACAGTATTTGGAGCGTGTGCAATAGATCATGGGTCTACAGTATTTGGAGCGTGTGCAATAGATCATGGGTCTACAGTAATTGGAGCGTGTGCAATAGATCATGGGTCTACAGTATTTGGAGCGTGTGCAATAGATCATGGGTCTACAGTATTTGGAGCGTACAACACATATTATTATGGTTTACGCTGGGGCGCGCATGGAGGAATTGTTAGATTGAGTGGTACGTCGATTCTTAGCCTTAGATTTGTTACAAATTTACAAGGAATACGCCATTGGTCGCATTAACCTGTCACTTGCCGTACAAACACTTTTATTTCTCCGAATGTTGTTTTTGTTTTGTTTTGTTTGTTTGTTTGTTACGGTATGTCCACCTTAATACATTTAATTAGCTAGTTTTCGAACATAGCGAGTAGCATCATTAATTATAAAACGCTTGATTTAAATTTCATTTCTGTTTACCATTGGTTTTTTTTTTAAGTGTGTATCGCCACCCCTTACAGTAGGTAATTAAAAATAAATTAATCTGTCGCGACCATCCAAAATTCATCTGCAACCCACGGGTAGGGTTGGCGATACACACTTTAAAAAAAACCAATGGTAAACAGAAATGAAATTTAAATCAAGCGTTTTATAATTAATGATGCTACTCGCTATGTTCGAAAACTAGCTAATTAAATGTATTAAGGTGGACATACAGGTGAGTATCAAACATAAAATTGTCTACATAGTGGGTCTCAAAGACAAAAATGTCTACATAGTGGGTCTCAAAGACAAAAATGTCTACATAGTGGGTCTCAAAGACAAAATTTTCTACATAGTGGGTCTCAAAGACAAACATGTCTACATAGTGGGTCTCAAAGACTAAAATGTCTTCATATTGGGTCTCAAAGACAAAATTGTCTACATAGTGGGTCTCAAAAAACAACCCAGTATTTACATTTATAGAAGTTCGCGGAGCGTACAAGTTTGAGAACAACCGTTTGAATAGGTAATGGAGTTGAAGTGGTATATGTAATTTATTTAAACTTCTAAAGCTACCTGCATAATTAGGCTGCCACGTCAAGTAATGTTAACGGCTATTGCTAAATCCAGCCAAATGATCTGTTTGTTTCTCGATCGAAATGGCTATCGATTCAATTATTGATCTGCGTCTTTCTTTAGTTGAGCGGTAAACTCATAATCCATGTTTTTTTTTTTATTGAGTATAAGTTCTGCACAAATACATTTCTGAAAAGATTAAGTGTATTTTTCCTAATGTTCGCGTGCCATTGTTAGATGCCTCTACTTTACAAATATGTTATAAGTAACGTAGAAACTTTTGTAACTTTACGTGCTTGAAAACAACAACAACAACAACACTTTATTGGTTTGTATTAGCTTGGGCCTCTCTATGGGCGTGCTAAACGTGGAGGGATTTTGATTTTTAAGAACTAATTCTTTTCTTTTAGTACAATCACAAGTAGTCCTGGAATGACTGTCGTTACCGGGAACGCACATACTGCCATTACTGGTAATATGAATACTGAGATTGTATTTTGTTTTTTTATTTTATTTAATAAAACACGACGGATGGTCGAGTGGTAAAGCGCTCGACTGTCGACCTGAAGGTACCTGGTTCGATCTCCATTACTGGTAATATGAATACTGAGATTGTATTTTTTTTATTTATTAAATATCTCATTCCATCTATTAATAAACACTTTGCCAGGAGAGGGTTGCGTCTTTGCTTCACCGCTGCATGGACTGTCCCCATTGATCTGCACAAGTTCTACTGGCTTTGTGTTTCTTCAATCGCTTGGGTCAGTTAAAAGTCATACATACTTCACCGTGTCATATGGTTGGACCGTTTTGGGGCCACTAATTCTATTACGTCCGTGTAATGATGATGTGTGACCCTATAACCACCACTGGTTCTTGCAGCACGGTGGACTTACGTGTCTGTAGATCCTGCAGCTCTAACCCTAGAACCTGCAGATCTAACCCGTATTCAGCACTACATAGTAGATATTGCCGCTCGTTGGCTCACAGAGGTGTGACTTCAGTTTATGAGACCATTAAACCCAATGCCTCTACTTCTTTTGCATCTAAGGTGGATGAACGTTTGAAAAATGGGTATAAAACTAAATATATTATACAGACCGATAATTAATATTCACCCTAAAATGCAAATAAGCAATAGCCACTGTTTAACTTTGTTAAATTGGCTCACTGAACAAATAAATATGTTGGTAAATATGTATGTCCTGTAGAGATGTACATTTATGTCAGCGTTTCCGCAGTCGCGCGATTCTTATCCAGTTCAACACAATTCAAACCCTGTCGAGTCACGTCCTAGTTTGTTACGTATTTTCAAGATACAACCATATGTCCCACTGTAGGTGGCAATGTACATTCTAGTGGAAGTCGCATCAGTGTTGCGAGGGAAAAAAAAAGGAACAGGATACAGCAAGTCCTTTTTATCAACCCCCCCCCACCCCCCCCCCCTTAATCTCTGGCTGGTGGCATATATATATAAAAAAAAAACACGTTCATCAACTTTATTAATAATTTTTAACTACTGAAACAATGGGCTTAAAAACATATCAACTTTTGTAATGATTAGCTTTAGAAATAAGGTGGTGGTCACCTGATGGCGGTTTTGTTTTTCTAAGTTGTGCTCGTAAACGTGCCAGTGCAACATAGCCCACAATAGTTTCGTTCAATAGGCCTATTACACCTTAAAATGCGCACAGAAAATTACCTTATTACTGTTGTTCCATAACAAATATCATTTTGCCGCACACAGCCTACGGGGAAATAAACGTGAACATAAATTGCCAGACAGCTATGCATATTCCATGGTTATTTTTATTATAGTTAATGGTTGTTACATGTATAATAGATTCAATAAATAATATTTTGCTCACTCATTATTTTTTTTTTTTGAAATGTTTCTCTCTTCTACTGCTAGTACGTACTGACGATAGTTCTTGACATTAGCACGAGATTTTACGTGATCAAACTAAACGAAAATGATGTACTTGTATTCCATTGGGATACTGTTTCCCCTCTCCACCCCAAGCCACTGGTCTACATTTTTTACAAAGCTCCCTGAGCCTGGTCAGTTGTCAGTGGCTAGAAACATTGATTACACATTAGTAAACACACTGTATTAATGATCACAGACAACTTGGTATGCAAGATATCTCCATGCCTCTATCTATCTATCTATCTATCTATCTATCTATCTATCTATCTATCTATCTATCTATCTATCTATCTATCTATCTATCTATCTATCTATCTATCTATCTATCTATCTATCTATCTATCTATCTATCTGTCTGTCGGTCGGTCGGTCTGCCGGCCTGTCTCTATGTCTGTCTGTCTCTCTGTAATCCATCTCTCTGTGTTTTTAATTTATTTGTCTATGGAATATTGTCAATTCACTTTCCTGTTTAGGCACTACATTTCGCTCAAATATCTCAACAAATGTTATGTATATTATTGCATAATTGGGCCTAATCGAAATACTAGAACAGACCTCTTAAGAGAACGTGTACGCCATATTGCGTTATTTATGGATTATCCCTATCTCTTTATGTATCATGATTTTCGTAACAAAGTATTACTTTTGAACCTCCTTTCCCTAAAGTCAGACACCCATTTAAAGCTGGGGTGGACTTTCGCCAGGACCTGAAAAAAATCCCAAGGTTCGAACCCGGTACCCCTCCGGTCGACAGTCGGGCGCTCTACACCTCATGACCATCCGTCGTGAAATTCGGTGTAGAGTCCACCCACCTTTAAATGGGTACCTGACTTTAATTTGGGGAAGTATGCTGGGCGCTGTGCTAACCACACAATCCCTTCATATGTACATAAATAAATGAACCCTACACTTCATCTGCCCTGATGGCCCTTTAGGGTTAAGGGAACTTTACTTTTTTTTCTTTTACTTTTTTCTTTAACGTAAGTCTGTTTTTTTTTTTTTTTAAATTACTACTCGTTAGACTAGTACTTTTTTTGTTGTTGCGATACTAGTGTAAGTCATTGTACCTGATACCTGTTGGTTTGAACTATTAACATATCTTCAGTTGCTCTCTCTCTCTCAAACACACTCTATTGCAGTGGTTCTCAAAGTGGTCCCTACGGACCCCCAGGGGTCCGCGGTATCATTCAGGGGGTCCGTGGAAAATTTTAATTAATTTGGGGGTCCCTGAACAGCTCCAGGGGGTTCCGTGAAAGGTTTAATGTATAATTTATAAAAGAGTAAAATTATGATGCATTTATGTTGCGAGGTTCTTTGTAAACGTGTATTAGATGTTCCAACAACAGTGAACAACACTAATATACTAAGTCTACTCCAGTTGAGAGTGACGATAATAATATTTAATTCTTTGAAATAATTGCATGAACATGAACTGACATATAATTGTGAACTCAGGAGGAGTACAATAACTAATGTCTAGCTTTGGGCATCGTAGGATGCGGAAATGGCGTCATCAAACTCTGACTATATCGTTTCCCCACAATCTTTCGGCACGTCATAGAAAACAGTTATTAAGACATGCCTAGACTGATCAGACCAGCACGGTGTGTGTACTGCTGATCGGCTAGAAATGCGATGCAATGTTTTTTTTCCTGCCACTCAGACAGAGAGGATGGTGCAATGTGCCTGACTACCCGAAAGAAATGGCAGGCTGCGACGGTGGGCGTGAGTGGGACAGAGTGGAAGGGTGTGAATACCTTTGTCTCTGATTGTCCTGATTGACCACAGTACCACCACCGTCGCTAAAAGTTTTGTTCCTAGCCAGGAGAACCCCCAATGATCTTTTACCCACAGACTATGCTATGCCTTCTAGACCAGGATAGCCCAATGGCTAGGATCCATTATAGTGCAGATACTACACTTTAATATTAGCCAAAAGGCCGAGAAGCGTCACTGCAACAATTCATTGCGACAACATCTAAGCAAGATGATGATGACTGCATGCTTCTTAATGATTGCAAAGTCCAGAAAGCTGTATATTATTGATGAAGACCTTATTTTACCAGTTGTATGTGATGTAATACACACAGTTTTGCACAAACAACATTTCGACATTATAAAAAGAATTACACTGAGCAATAATACATGGCTCAGTCCGTTGAAAATTCTTTATGGGATTATTTAAAAACATCTGAGAGGTGTAGCGAGGGGTGGGCAAGGGGGCATCATGCCCCGGGCGCTACTCACAAAAGGGAGCCAAATGGTATATTTTACATATATTAATAGGTTTTCGAATGGGGGGGGGGGCGCTAAAAAGGTATTGTGCCCGGGGTGGGAGTTAAGCTCGCTACGGCATTAGTTCACTTTACCAGGAATCGAAGTTTTACTTTTTAGCTTATGTAAGATTTGTAAAGAAGAAAAATTGTGCTCAATGTTCGGAAAACGGTACAAGAGGTGAAACGTTATTTACTGAATTAAAAAGATTTTTTTAATGTAAAAGCTTTACCCTCGACTAATATCATATCTGTTGCAACTGATGGTGCTCTGGCAATGGTAGGAAGATACCGAGACTTTCTAGCATACTTATAGCAAGCTATACCAAATGTATTTTCCGTACATTGTGTCATTCATCGACATCATTTTGTCGCGAAAAATCTTAGTGAACGTTTGCATGGATCATTGGATTAAGACATTCAAGCAGTTAATAAAATCAGAAGGAATGCCTTCAATGAGATATTTTCTCAACTTTGTTTGAAAAATGACGAAGACGATAACCAATTACTACTTCACACAGAAGTACGTTCGTTATCAGATTTTATGCGCTCTTTGATTCAGTGCTGATATTCCTGTAAAGCAAAGACAATGATTTGCGACACAATTCAATTAATTAAAGAAAAAAATTATCCTGTGCATTTTTGTAGCTTTTTCACTTGGGGGGGGGGGGGGGTGGACCGTGGACAAGTTTTGATTATAAAAAGGTGTACATGGGTCAAAAAAGTTTGGGAACCACTGCTCTATTGTAATGATATGATCACGGAGTCAAAACCACGTGAGACAGTAATGTGCATTATAATATCATGCTTATACATTTTTATGTGTGTGGGGGGATGGGGGTGGGTGGGTGGGTGGGGAGATAGTGGGGCACTCTTTCCTACTGTCCATAGTCCGTCCGTACGTACGACTGAATCATCCTTTGTTACTGAAATATCATGTCACAACAAAGCAGTCAGAATCTCTTCTTGTATCTCAGATGTCAATATATTTGTCAGAAAATTCCCTTTTCTGATTCTGACCCCCGTCTAACTGTTTGTTTATTTATGACGCTACTTCTCCGTGCACCTCAGCAATAAACAATTCGGAAGAAGAACAAAGAGATTTCCCTTGATTGACAATTCACGGACATTATGTGTCTCCCCTTATGCAAGTGATACATTTCAATGTTCAGCATGAACTCCTAATCAATAATTCTTCAAATACAACCCTCTTCTAATCTCTGAAACTATATTGATAATATTGTTATTAAACCTATAACATAAAGTTATAGCCATTGGAGATTTTGAAAACAATCTTCATATAACTTCCCAACGTTACATTTTTATCCCTGTAGCCTCTCTCTCTCTCTCTCACCCCTTCCCAACCCCGGGTCCAATACCCCCTCCCCCCCCCGTCTCCTACTTAGAACACAGCTCCACCCTCCACTCCATTAATCTTTGAGGCATTTACCTTCTGAATGTTGTTAAGTTAGATAGACAATAATCTATATGTTGTTTAAATTACTTCATTAAAGTAGGTTGGAATCTTCACCTATTGATTAATGTTCATACAAACAAATCAATAACGGCTGATACTGCTAATATTTAACATCAAACTCAAATCATAATACACTGTAGTAGACTATATTCCCGTATATTCTTTTTTTTTTCCATTCTCAGACAAATGAGACATTCCTGAAGAATGTAAAATAAAAATAAAAAATAACAGACATTAAATAAACAAGAGAACAAGAACCTCTCGCTTTTTTTTTTGTGTGTAAAGGCTCTGTGTTTCTCTTGGGGTTGTGTAACCACACAGCCACTTCATTACCGATTCTATTGTTTTATTGCTGCGAATCGGAGAGAGAAATAGCTTCCCATCACCGTTAAGCCGAGGAAAACGACTGGAGCGGCGAACTGGGGGATCGCATTGGTAACAGCCAATCAAAGTAGGATATCCTGTGCAAGTGGGCATGGCTTAACCAATGACAGACGTCGCGCGGTTTGCGCTTATTTCACGAAACTGTTCCGATTCCTTTTGTTTCGCAGGAGTCGGTGGGGGTAAAGAAATAAACATTTCTGGCCGTTAGTCCTCCCGTAGAAAGTGGGCTGGTCTACAGATTTAAAGGATTTTTTTTTGTTTTGTTGTTGTCTGTACTTAAATGATTCCTAGTTTTTTTTTTTTTTTTGTTGCTTTAATTTCTTTGGAGATGGTAGAGAAAAATGAATTCGAATGCACGCCCTCCCTCTTCCGTCTGTAATTTGTGACCAGCGAGTGAGCGATAGTGGATTTTGGTTGTGTTCAGTGGCGGTACTTTATTGTGACCGAGTGTTTGAATTCATAGACAAATGGAGTGTTGTTTTTCTTCTGTGCATTAAACTTTACGCATCAGTTTCAATTTCACTCGTGTTTTTTTTTAAAAGCCGAGACCTTTTGTTACTTTATTGATTCGTAAGCTGTTTATTTATTTATTTTAATGAGTTAAAATATGTTCATGAAACATTGTGGCCTTTTAAAAGTAACCATTAATCAAACCATTGTGACTGCTTTTAGTTAATTCCCCCCCCCTGCTACTGTATAACGTGTAGACGTTGTCAACTCGTACTTGTTACTTTGCCATGTACAATGTAAATTTGTTAAATCACTTATTACAATCGTTACCGGTCACAGAGATCAGCGATTCAGAATGTGGTCACTGTAAAGGTCTTGATGTTGGACCCAGTCACACAGTGGGCGAGATAAAATGCTCCGTCTATCTCGTCCGTTACGCAATAAGCTACAGACGTCAGTGGCCGCCATTATGACTGGTCAAATATTAGCTCTCACCGTACTAATGTTACTGTGGACCTTGGCGAAGACTTAAAGATTACGAAATGTGTCCCCCTGGTTTACAAGATCAGAGTTGATTTCTTGTGGCCTCTGTGTACAGATCGGACGTTACTTTGTTTTACCCCCGCGATACGGTCGCTGCCACCGACTTAAAAGTTTAATCTCACAACGTGTCAGAGATCACAGATTTCACTGATGATTTAGTTATCGATAAAACTTCGAAATCAGTCGCTTGCCATTTTTACCAACCGAAACATTTCGTGCGCGTAACTAGGAACGTGAATGTATTTCAAAGAGCACATCAAATAAAGCTAGGGTTTAACTCTCTCGTCCCTTTTTTTTATTTATAATAAGAAAGTCACATTAATGGTTTGGGCTTTTACTACATGTACTGTACATGTCTCTGGTTACATAATCAGACCCACATATGTTTTCATTTTCTACATATTTTCATATTCATACATTCATCTTATGTATCATTCGTGTTATAATTCTATATTTTGACGACTACAGGTGGAACTGTTTTTAATCCGCTGACGGAAGTATACACTTGAGGACTAGGGCGTCAGGAAGGAGCTTGGAATATTTAGCGAATAAAATGACCACCAAACATTGGTTCTGTTAATTAGAAGTATTTCAGTGTGTGTTCTTCATCCGGTTGTCATTGGACGTATCATTTCGTTGTTCAGGATTATATTCTAAATACTGTGAACGCTCTCGCACACAGTTCATTCGAAATCCCCCCAGTAAATAATCTTGATTTGACTGCAGCTCTTCAAGAACGGCCTTCCTAATGTATTACCCAGATTTTAATGGTGAGTAGATACTAACATTTTATTCCTGGTAGTCATTGTCTTAACGCACCGTGTAGAGTAGACGTTGTTGAGTTTGCTCTGCCCGATGACGAAGTCAATGAACACTTCATTATCGGTGCAGGATTTACGTGTAAGATACACAATAGCTATAGCTGAGGGCCCCCTACTTTCTTGGGGGGGGGGGCATAATTTTCCGAGTGAGCGATTGTCTTATATACTTAAGTACTTGGCACTGACATATAATATGTGGACTTTAATAGGGCGCCATATATGAAATAGTTGAGGGCCATATCTCAAGTCTAAATCCGGCCCTGTTCATTATTTAGTTTTTGTTTCTGTTAGATGAGTTCAGTTTGGAACGAACTACTTGGGCAGCATATTGTCTAATGCATGACAAAGAGTGAAATAGGCTTTGAGTAGGTTTTGACCTTGTCATCTATAGTGTTTCTATCTGGCATAGTGTAGGCCTGTCATATAGCGGGGCTTTATTTTAATCTTCTGTTCCCATCACTCTAGTTCACTGAACACAATTATATTGACGCTGCTAACAAATAAACTTTGTTTACATTTATTTATTCAGAACCTTTTATACCGTAAAATATTATCCAGTGAATAAAACACCCAATAATCATAAGGGAAATTTGTAATAAACTTCAGCATTGGAAATAGATTTAAAAAAAATATTGAACACTTAGCACATACTTCTGTAAGGAACTCAGCGTATGAATAGCGTATGCATTAATAACTATACAGCAGTAATTACGTTATCGTGACTGGCTTCAGGTATATTTATACATTTTGTTGAAAATGTCCGCTGGCCAGCAACAATAGTTAGTGGTCAACACGGGATCTTGTTCTAGGATCAGGGATATGGCCTCTGTGATTCTCGTTTGACCATTCAGATTTGTGTAAACTAAGATCGAGTATGTGGAGTAAGTAGTTCAACCGTCTATGTAAATATATATAATGAGTTCACTACATGAGGCCAGACATAACATTTCTTCTCAAAAGGCTCTTATCAGTTGTTGTTCATTCAGCAATTCTTCAATATTTTAAACCACCATGTTGTGTTGTTTGTTATTGCGTGGATGAGCTTAACATTATCATTGAGCTTAAAACATTATGCTAATACCCTTCATATATACATGTTAAACTTACAGATAACAATTTGTTCTGCACACATTTTTCATGTTATGTCCGAGCGCAATAAAAACGGTGTTCTGTCAGCTTGTCACTAATTTCAGCGTCAAAAAATGAGTCTGCTGTCAAAGTCACATAAAATTAAAAAAAAATTTACGTTACAACGTTGCCATGTTGATGGAATAATTTGCCGATCATTCATTGATGTTGTTTTCACTTGAGGTGACATATGAAACAAAACATGTAGAATCTCACACCAACTCAGTAGCACCCGGGTAATAACGGGGCTCCACTGTATGTTTTAACGTATGTAACATATCATCCCAGTATCAAAACATGAGAATAATTTGAGATTTATCTAAGGGATGAATTGCTTCGGTTTGACACATTCAACATTTTGATCAATGTAACTTAAATAGCCAAAGTACTAAAATTTCTGCTTCCACATGAACTCATTAGACTTCCCCACTGCTCTACATTTGATATCAATGTTCATTGTTTTATAATAAAATAATTTTTCATCTCCACTCATACATTCGGAACTAACATTAAGTGAAAAGTTTATCTGTTAATAGTTTGTGTTTGAACATCATTTGTATTTTAAAATGTAAGCAGAAACTTTTCACTTAATGTTAGTTCTGAATGTATGAGTGCAGAAGATGAAAGATGATTTTATTATAAAAGAATGACCATTGATATCAAATGTCTAGCAGTGGGGAAGTCTAATGAGTTCATATGTATATATGTATATCTTATGAGTTATAAGAGAATGATGAATACAACAATAAATGATTGAAACAATCTTATACACCGAAAGGTACGAAAAAAAGTCACTGAAACTACGGTTAGTAAACAAGCAGTCAAGTGAAGCTATTGGCAGTCCATTTGCATTTTGTTCTTTCTTTGACTCATACTCCATCAATACATTTGTTTACCTAGTTGTAAAGTTTACTGTCACTAAAGGGTATATTAGATAGATATTTTAAATTATATTTCATTGTAAAAAAAAATCACACATAAAAAGCCGGCCTTTTCAGTGACTGTCATAGCTAATATATGGTTAGCTCAGCATCCATTATTTCTTGAAAACTTGAAGCGGTTGAATTAAAAAGATGAAACAGTTGAACATTTGTGTATTGGTTAGCTCTTGTCAACGACTGCCTATGATAGTTGT
The DNA here is from genome assembly GCA_021962125.1 of Bulinus truncatus. NCBI lineage: Eukaryota > Metazoa > Mollusca > Gastropoda > Planorbidae > Bulinus > Bulinus truncatus. The sequence goes on from JAGDYQ010000097.1 coordinate 3,410,203, forward strand.
TTTTTTTTGTTTTTTTAATTATTCATTTCACTCAAGACGCCAACCACTCTAACTTCATCTTTTCTACCTCCCCCACCTTCCACTATTTTATATAGGACCCCAGGGAGACAAAATGTGGAAAGCTGGTGAAACGATTTTTCCGGGTATGAACTTTTCGTTTATTATCTATTAGTTGATAGATGTTTAGTTTCGAATTGTTAACGCGAAAAGAACTAAATAAACGTCATTTAGTATAGACAGTAATGGTCAATTAGTTTTTATATTGAAAGAAAAAACAAACAACTTTATTTGCTTACTCACTTCTAAGTGGTACATGTACTTTTATAACAGAAACTGTTTTCAGAAAGAGAGGGTCTTAATTAGATGGCTTATTAGCTAAATGTATAGCGACATACATATTCTTTGTGAGAGTAATTTAACGTTCTGAATACTAACACAAAAGTCAACCAGAAATGCTCGTATAGAAAGTAAGAATAAGAGAGTGAAAGGAGTCGGATATAGAGAAACAGCCGAGTTAAATGATATTGTATACTTTGGAGAGAGAGAGAGAGAGAGAGAGAGGGAGAGAGAGTGTCTGTGTGAACGGAGGAGGATATGATATGTACTTTGACTCTATTTTTTGTGTCTCATTTATATATACATGCATATATATACATTGAAAAGACAACCGCAGTAATGTGTTTCATCTGTTTGCTTTCTATAGGTCTGGATTTTCTCCGGGCTCATGCCAGCATGTCTTCTCTACCTTTGTCGGCCAACGGCCTAGATGGGACATCGGCTCTCAGTCTGTCGTTACAAGGTAGAGATCTCTCTCACCTGTCTCCATCCAAAGGCAGTCCACCCCACAACCGTTCATCCCCCCGGCCAGGCAGCGCCAGCACGACCCCCACGGGTTTGTCGGCCCCCACGCTGAACGCCGGGCTCAACGCCCTCAACCTAATTCAGACGCCCAAGACGGGACTGAAGCCTTCGACCTACAGCTCCCCGCCACCCCTGGCGTGCAACCCGGAGCACAACGTTTGCAAACTGATAGACTACCGTGGTGCCCAAGTGGCGGCGTTCATGGTGGAGAGCCGTGAGCTCATTTGTCTACCTCAGGCGTTTGAACTCTTCCTCAAGCACCTGGTGGGGGGCCTGCACACGGTCTACACCAAACTGAAGCGTCTGGAGATCACGCCCATCGTATGCAATGTGGAACAGGTTCGAATCCTTCGAGGTCTCGGGGCTATTCAGCCGGGCGTGAACAGGTGTAAGCTGATATCTTGTTCCGAGTTCGACACCCTTTATGATGACTGCACGAATTCCAAGTAAGTGTTGCATGAATGACTATCCATTTACATAGATATGAAACGTTTAAAATAGTATAAACAAATAATTCGTTTTTTTGTATAGATAGTAAACACAATAATTACAGAAGCACTAGAAGTCACAAATACGTATAAAATGAAACATCGTGAAATGTCCTCAAAGGGATAAATATACATATTGATTTTATTCGCTTTCTAAACGGGGTAACACCCCCCCACACACACACACACACTTCCCCTGTTGTGTTAATCAACTGTGATTAAGTGCAATGCTAAAAACACACCAAGCCTGGCCCGACCTCATCATGTTAAGAGTGTTCAATATCATACTACAAAACGTTCAGGGCCGCCGAGTGAGAACCGGGTCCCGGTACAAAGAAGGTATATTTGCACTCTGGCACAAAATTCTACTAAAAGAATATTTATGTTGGTATTTTAGTATTATATATTTTTAACATTTCTAGATTTATTATCAATACATTTAGATAAGCATGTATAGGTTGCTATGTGCCCAAGCATAGGTTGCTATGTGCCGGATAGAATAAAGTTATTGTTTGGATATTACACAAAGTTTTTGGTCGCTTTTTGCTTCATGAGCGACCTTGAACTCCGTGGGCTACCAAGCAGTATATCGACCCCCACCCTTACATTATCATGCTTTCTGTCACTGGCACATTAAAGATAAACAATCATAAATTAATCACTGAACAAATAGGTGAAGATAGCCTTGCCCCGTCAATATATTTGCAAGTTCGCCTTTTTCAATGAAAGAATGCCATGTGCTTCAGTAAAGTAAAAACTAAACTGTTCAATCATTCTTTATTCACAAATATTATTCTCTAAATAGTTTCCCTTTTACTTTCACCCAATTGAATATTCTTCGTCTTTGTCAGCCAGCGAATGCAGTTAATTAAGATTTCATTTGTAGATTTCACGAACAAACAGAAAGAGAGAATAGAAATGAAAAGGGGAAACAACCTGTTATCGTCTTTCCACTCTCCCACCAATAATTTTTCTAACCACCACCTCCCCATCCCAGTGTTATAAGAATGCAGCCTGCTGCATACATAATTGAACAATTTCATTGTTTCTTTTTTCCCCCGTCCATTGTCTTATTACGTGTCCCGTGTAATGGAAGGTCAACACTGCTTGGGACCAAATGACATCCTTTGGTATTTGTCGTGGTGTCACAGAGACTGACATGTCTTGGGACTGCTTACATCGGACATGATAATCAAAAAAACAATCGGTCATAGACCACAATCTGTTTTGTTGACTGACTAAATAATTCAAGGGGAGATATAATCTTGACGAATAGTTGGTTCCCCCGAAGACATGACTTATTAACGCCTTTGTTAGACATTCCACCCGCGCACAGACAACAAAAAAAAAAATACAAAACTCAAAACAAATGTATGATACTATCTACCTTTTTTTTTTTTTACTGCGTGCTGTGTGCTGAGTAGTATTTCACTCACTCGGAGCCGTTGAGTTATAGATATATCTACATCTGTAGATCAATTTATAAATATTAATTTATTAAGAAATGCTCTTTGGAGACGGGAGAACATTTGCAATATAATACTATCTGCACCTTCATTAAAAAAAAAAAACACAGTAGAAGTTTAAATATTTGACATGACAGTACTATCTCTACTTTCATTTCTAAAAAAAGAGACGAACTCAACAATATTGACAAAACAAAGTTATCTTCACCTTTAATAAATAAAAAAACCGCGGTCTTTCAAAAGTCGAATAAGATTTAGGAGAGACATCTTTCTCTAAATAATCTGCAAAAAAAAAAAAAAAAATTATCGGAACCTTTCAAGTTTTAGATATGTGTGTGAAGTTATTGTTGGTTTTTTTTTTTCAGCCAACATTTTAAATTTTAATTGATGCTACCGAGTCTTTTTGTTCGCTTCCTCGTTTGTTTTTTGTTTTTTTTAAAAAAAAGGAAATAAATTGATATATTAATGTTCGTTATCCATCTCGGCCTGTTAGGCAGAGCCGCCGTTACGCTAGGGCGATGCATCAACCCCCCAACACATGTCAGGGATTCCTCCCCCACCCACCCCACCCCACCCCACCTTTTAGGGCACCAGTAAACTTCTGTAACGTTACTTAGCAATTGGGTGTGTATGTTATAGGGGCCTTCAGTTTGGTGGAGCTGTCAGGGGCCCAAGATTAGAAGGTGGTGGCCCTGTGCGCGGTGAGGATTTTATGTTCGATTCCCAATTCTGGGGGGAAGGGGGGGTTCCTCGATAACTCAAGCAGCCCCATTTAACTGGGTGCGTGCAATGAACACGTCAAAACTGCCCCCCCCCCCCCCGGAGAAGTGGTTGTGGCCTTTTTTTTTTATATGATCCAGAGATGACACTTAAATGTCATTGTAGCAGGTACATGTGGAAAAAAATATGCGTTAAAAAATCCTAAAAACAAAATGAGGTTTAAAATGAAGTCATCTGCTCACTCTGACGGGTGGTCGTGCGGTAAAGGGGCTCGACTGTTGACCTGAGGGTCCCTGGTTCGATCTCCGGTGAGGTGTCAGGTTATGGTTTTTAAGTCGCCCGCTATATCTCCCGTGTTGCCTCCACGGCCATTTCACTATCGGCTACGGTGGGGGATGAAAGAAGGATGCCATAAAAAAAAACCGTCCCATTAGTGGCTTTTATGATCTAAGAGATTTCATCTCATTTTTACAGGGAATTCAAACACACTCACTCTGAAGCTTTCTATTTGCACCCCCCCCCCCACCCAGTCGCTCTTTATGTACATGTACTGTAAATAAAGCATGTTTGTAATATTTAGACTATCTAAACTATCATTTTGTTGTATATTTTTTTTTTATTTTCTGTTGAAAATAATCAATAAAGTATTCATAAACTTAGTTTATTGAAACAGATAATTCCCGGTCAGAATACATTTTTTTTCTTTTTTAATAGTTAATTAACCTAATTAAACTAATTGTGTGGATTAAAAAAAATTATCGTGTATTTATGTGTCTGTGTCTTTTAATTTTCCCGTCACATCCGTCATGTTTTTCTTTCTTTCTGGACCGGACAATTTTTTTTTTTTGCCTAAAAAACCAAGGACTATGTCCACCATTGTCAAAAGACGCTTGACCAAAAAAAAAAGAGTGACCAGACCATAGCGTGGGTCTTAGACAAAGCCTGGACAAAGTTAGTCAGAGTTTATCTTCCACGGTTGTAGGTCAAAGTCATTAAACAGCCATAAATTGTAGTGGCTGGACACTCGGGACTATTCAATGTCCCCACCCCCTCTCAAGCCTCTAAGCGGGGGGGGGATATGAAAGTGTACAGTAATAAACACAATTGACCCACTCACCCATGTACAACCTTAAATTTGAAAAAATATCATATCATCTCTTTATTTCGTTATTATTATTTTTTTTTATTTCAATGGTTTATCAGTGTATATATATAAAAAACACTATAGTAATAGACTTATCTATAAAGCATGTAAAGTAGTTACTCGGAAAAATCGATTTTAGATTAGCATCCACGATTAGAATATCGATTTCTTAACGTCACTGTCTCTATCAGCCACTAAATCAGTTCAGTGAATTAATTGATTTCAAATGAAACTTTTGTTTCCGATAGTGTCAGTTGGTGGCCCAGCAGCAGTTAACGGCATTTTGTATTGCTCTATTCGCATGTTTCTTATCTTATCTCACCGAAGCCGGATATCTTCTCATCCGCTGTGGTGTCTCTAATGAGACATTTAAAGGAAAATAAACGAGGCATTACATTTCTCTAAGTAGTTACAAATCAAGACAAATTCTTAACCTTAATCGAACATCACAGGCGAGAGCACTAGTGGGTCACTCACTGCTTTTCTTGCAAACAAACATGTGGATCTCGCTTCTATCCTGGTCACGTCCCTATTTAACCAGAACTTGTAACTTTGGATTCTTAGGTAAAAGCTGAAACTGTTCGGCCAGGCTATGCCATTAGCTTAGTTAACAAGTTGGTCTTATAGTTGTTTTTTTTTTCGTTTTGTTTCGGGGCCTTCTGCTTGAGTCTAGACCAGTGGTCGGCAAAATTTATCAGCCAAAGAGCCAAATATGAACATTACAACAATTTAAAAAAAAATATTGGGAGCCAAATCTGCTTGTTTAGTAAACTTTTATTACACTAAATTTGATTACACTAAATAAGTAGTACACTAAATAAAACTATAATGCCAGAGCCGCACTTAATGAGCCAAAGAGCCACATGCGGCTCTGGAACCGCACTTAGCCGACCACTGATCTGGGCTGCCCTATTGATGGTTTCTGCTTCCCCATACATCGGTTTTCTAACAAGGAAGGATGAAAAATTTGTTTAAAAAAAAATGTTTTTATTTCCACTATATTACCTGCTTCCCAATGTTTTTAGGATATGATCAGAGTATAATTTTACTTCTAACGTTTCATTGATTCAGATGCATCCCATTCGTGTTATTTTCCGAATAGCTGTCGACATGAAAAAAATAAAAAATGTGAACGTATATAGTTCTAGAAGATCAGCAAACATTTATACTTGTTATGTTTAACACTAGAACTAATTGTTATAGATTAGTACGTAAATTTAAATATGGTTTAACTTACGCAGTATGTTTTAGTAAATTATTTGAGTTAAAACTCCACAGAGCAAAAGACGTATCTTAATTAAATAGACCAAGCATAGTTCAACTATGTTGTGATGTAATTCCAAGATCCACTCACGAATACACTGGATGTAAAATAAAAGCGGGGTCAAGAGGTCTTCAAACGGTTGTGAGGGGTGCTGGTGTGTATGGACATGTCAGATGTTTAACCCCCAACCCATACATGCCATTATTTTACACTGACTTTCAAAACCATTTACCCTGTCCACGCTAAGTACACAGAGCAAACATTTCACTTGCTGTTTGAGCCCCCCAAACTAACTGGGGCTTTTTATTTACTGCCCAGTACTAGTCAAGAGGGTGAGGAGGAGGGAGGGTTCGCTTTATCTCAAAAGTCTGCGCTGGGCAGGCCAAGTTTAAATATGAACGTACATAATAAAAGTGATTGTCCACACTAACAAAGTACAACTATTTTTAGGCTGTCTTGAACTTGCAGTGTGCTCGGGTTTTTTGTAAACTTGATCGTTAAAGGGACAAAATAAAGTTGCCTATAATATAAAAAAAGAAAAACTGGCTAACTATGACTCTTAGTAAATCCCGCTCGATTACAAAGGCGAACACATGAAAAACAACAAAAAAACAACGAATCGATATGTCCAGCCCACGACACCACGTGCCTGCCTTTTTCTCCATTCTGTTTTCTGACGTATGTCAGATACTATCATCTGTTACTTCGCGTCGTCTATTCTCGTGTATAACAGTCGTTACATGTCAGATATCTAATCAGATAAGGGATGATTGTCTCTGTGATCTGATAAACAGTAAGGCTCTCTGCAAATTTGTTTGTTTTTAAACGCTAGTCCCTTATAGCTAATTTTTTTTTTCATTTTTTTTCCCTTCTTTATGTTAAAAAAAATAATTATGATGAAGAGGATCAAAATGATTTTGTGATTTTATGTTATGTATATATTGTAGAGGTATCTATTGGTTACATGCTTTTATATATCTTGGTAGACTGGTCAGTTCTATTGGTTACATGCTTTTATATATCTTGGTAGACTTGTCAGTTCTATTGGCTATATGCCTTTATATATCTTGGTAGACTTGTCAATTCAATTGGCTACATGCTTATATGTATCTTGGTAGACTTGTCAATTCAAATGGCTACATACTTATATGTATCTTGGTAGACTTGTCAATTCAATTGGCTACATGCTTTTATATATCTTGGTAGACTTGTCAATTCAATTGGCTACATGCTTATATGTATCTTGGTAGACTTGTCAATTCAATTGGCTACATGCTTATATGTATCTTGGTAGACTTGTCAATTCAATTGACTACATGCTTATATGTATCTTGGTAGACTTGTCAATTCAATTGACTACATGCTTTTATATATCTTGGTAGACTTGTCAATTCAATTGGCTACATGCTTATATGTATCTTGGTAGACTTGTCAATTCAATTGGCTACATGCTTTTATATATCTTGGTAGACTTGTCAGTTCTATTGGCTACATGCTTATATGTATCTTGGTAGACTTGTCAGTTCTATTGGCTACATGCTTATATGTATCTTGGTAGACTTGTCAATTCAATTGGCTACATGCTTTTATATATCTTGGTAGACTTGTCAATTCAATTGGCTACATGCTTATATGTATCTTGGTAGACTTGTCAATTCAATTGGCTACATGCTTTTATATATCTTGGTAGACTTGTCAATTCAATTGGCTACATGCTTTTATATATCTTGGTAGACTTGTCAATTCAATTGGCTACATGCTTTTATATATCTTGGTAGACTTGTCAGTTCTATTGGCTACATGCTTATATGTATCTTGGTAGACTTGTCAGTTCTATTGGCTACATGCTTATATATCTTGGTAGACTTGTCAGTTCTATTGGCTACATGCTTATATGTATCTTGGTAGACTTGTCAATTCAATTGGCTACATGCTTTTATATATCTTGGTAGACTTGTCAATTCAATTGGCTACATGCTTTTATATATCTTGGTAGACTTGTCAATTCAATTGGCTACATGCTTATATGTATCTTGGTAGACTTGTCAACGTCATTGACATCGTTCCGGTTGTCAAGGTTTTCCTGCTTCATTCTGCTTAATATGTGCCGATGAGTTTATTAAATTTCAAGCAGTAGTTACTAGTAGACAGTCCTTTTTTTCCCTCTGACACTGTGTATTGAAGAACATTTAGAATAGTCCATTACTTAATCCTCTCCCCCCCCCCTCCGACCCCTACGCGTAGAAATCAGTGATCATTTGAATGACTGATAAGTAATGATGCTTCGAAGCAAGAATATCAACATTAGAAATGTGTGTTAATATGTAAATACTTTCTAGCATATCATTCAACCATAGTCTCTAGGAATATTAGACAGCCCATTGTCATTCTTCTTTCCTAACTATTTCACCCCACGTTCTAAATATGGAAAAAAACACATGAAGAGTTTTAAAATAACAATTATGCTGAATGTTTTATTTCGTTTCGTTTTGTTTTTTTTACATCCAATGGCGCCATGCATTAAAAAAAAAAAGCAGTATCAAGTATGAAGTTTAAAAAAAAACAGTTTAACAGCTGATTAAATTTCTGAGTCCCGGTAATACAATATTTAAACAAAGCTATTTAACATCTGTCAAACATCTATCATGTTTCAATAGCACGGTCAGGCGGATGGTAGCAGTCGTCACCTAAAGAGTTGTTGTTTTTTTTACCTTTGATTCAAACTACAGGAAAAAAAAAAGATTTTAAAGAAGTAGATGTACGATGATACCTCCAACATTTCCAGAACAAAAGAACACATATGACCGAATCTACTGTGGCTACCTGATAGTTTGCCTATACCTCCAACATTTCCAGAACAAAAGAACACATATGACCGAATCTACTGTGACTACCTGATAGTTTGCCTATACCTCCAACATTTCCAGAACAAAAGAACACATATGACCGAATCTACTGTGGCTACCTGATAGTTTGCCTATACCTCCAACATTTCCAGAACAAAAGAACACATATGACCGAATCTATTGTGACTACCTGATAGTTTGCCTATACCTCCAACATTTCCAGAACAAAAGAACACATATGACCGAATCTACTGTGACTACCTGATAGTTTGCCTATACCTCCAACATTACCAGAACAAAAGAACACATATGACCGAATCTACTGTGACTACCTGATAGTTGGCCTATACCTCCAACATTTCCAGAACAAAAGAACACATATGACCGAATCTACTGTGACTACCTGACATTTTGTTTATACTGAGTATTACATATTTGTACTGTACCCGGCCACGCGTTGCCCGTGGTTAAGCCCTGTGTAATGTAATAGTAAGTATTGAGATAAACCTTGTATGTAATTATGTTTATTTAAAAAAAAAAAAGAGACACATTTTAGAAAAGTAATTATCAATCACTTAAAGCTATAATCGATCTTCGATCCTCGGTGAGGCCCATGGAATTCTTCCTGGTGAAATTTGGTACAAAGTCATCACATAAGTCCACCCAGCTTTAAATGGGTACCTGACTTTTAAGTTGGGGAAGTAAAGGCGGCGGGGGCGTTGTGCTAACCGCACAATCCCTTTATATTCTGAGGTTATAGAAAGTTGTAAACAAAGGAAAATGGGTTCTGTTAGGTGACCTCAAACTGTAGGCATAAATTACAGAAAGTAAATTGGTCACATTATCAATATGAATTCACCTCATGTCCATTCGTAGTTGTAAACAAATATTGGGACACATGACAATCAAACCGTTTAACACACATTGAGAGGAGTGGGAGGGGGGGACAAACTCACATGCTATATTTTCCTTTTTTGGAACGTGCACTAACCGTGTGCACTTGGCTGCTTCATTAGAGAATTGTTTTATTCTATCACACATACATTATTCAGCAGCTATAAATATGCTTCGATGCAAGCAGTCGCATAGTGTGTGGCACGATGTTTTTTTTTTTTTATTTATTGATTTTTCGTACAACTGCACAGAGCGGCACTGTGTGTCAGTAATCAGCAAAACTTTGCAACCCATCTGTCTGACATAGAATCTATATTTAAATGGCAGCAAAACCATTTTCATTGTCCGGCAATCATTTGAAATGTTATTGCTTGCTGCGGCGGCAATACCGCTTGGGTCGCCGTGCTCTTTGTCCCCTGGTTGAATAGTGCAATTGCAATGAACATAAATGATTGCATTGTATCTGATTTCTAAAGACATATGCCCTTTGTTGCATACTGAAATACTAAACTTTCATTCTAAATTGACGTTTGTGAAGATGTATTATTTCTTGAAAAAACTGAGAGTTTGTTGTAGACATATGAAGCATTAAGAATCAAACGAAGCGAATGAATAAAACTACATGTTTGATTTTTAGAGCATTTTCGAAAAAAAAAATGCTCTATTGTCCCCGTTTTGTCTGTCCGTCCGTCCGTCCGTCATTACCCTAGATCTCAACAACCATAAGTCCTAGACCCATGATGTATATATCATTTTGTAGGTCTTGGCCTGCCAAGAAATGACTTTTTTCCATTTCGCGATCTGACCTCTCAGGGCCGTAAAAGGGGCCTTAGTACCGTTTTTTACTATATAAGCTATATTAATAAAGGAGCGCTATATCTCAGCAACTATAAGTCCTAGACCCATGTTGTATATATCATTTTGTAGGTCTTGGCCTGCCATGTGTACATCAAAAGTTCATTTCGCGATAGGACCTCTGAGGGCCGGGCTTCAGGGCTCCTAAGGGGCTTATATATTATATATACACCTTGTACGTTCAATAACCCGTTCATTTGGTGCGAAATACTGCAGCACGTAGTTTTCACTAGTTTCACCAAGATTTATTAAGAAACTCATCAAATGAAATAGTAAGCTTGTGTTCTGAGTTTAATTGAAAGTATCAGAGCTATGCAACAATTGACGGAGTTTTCGGGCGATTAAATGACTATAATTTCGAATGTTTTCAATTATGAGTCCTATTTCAGTAACCACAAACCATTTGTAGTTAGATTTAAGAGACAATAATTTTTTTTCAAATATAAAGAAACGTCTTTATAATTTTTTTTTACAGATATATGCATTACACAATTGAATTTATAAACATTTCCAAAATTTACAAATATTTACTGAAAGATAGCATACGTACTGATACATAATACGAAAATGCGCTAACACGTCATGTGTCCAGAATGGAACAGGCTTAATTGCTTGTTTTTTAAATTTATGTACGTGTGTCCTAAGGAATAATATTTATTTTGAAAGCATTTCGGAAGTTAGCTCATTTCATTGATTTATCGTTTAATTCATTATTCCAGTAATATGGCCCATGCATCACTTCTTTTTTTTACTATAAAATAGATATTTTTTTGTTTGTTTTTGCAGTATTTTCGTATTTTTATACTTGATGTTACATTTATCAGCGCAGTCGGTATAAAGTGCTTGATTCTAACATTTTGTTTACGATGATCATGTCATGTCTTTCTACTTGACGCATATCATGAGATCTATACTTGTTAATGACGCATATATATATATATATATATATATATATATATATATATAGGCCGTTCTGCGCAGTCTCAGAGGGGTTAGGGGTAGAGGTTAAGGGGAGGGAAAGAGCAGCAACATGTTTACTTAAAGCCCCTCCCCCCAATCTTAACTATAACTACTGTCATTCTAAATCGGCCATCTGCGTAACGGATCGTACCTAAAATAAAATTTACTTAACGTGCACTTTATAAAATACTTGAACGCTTCAATTCAAGACAGTTATCTTTGCCTGAAATATTGCCAACAGTCATTACCCATTCACGCGACCTTCTCCCGCTCCTCCTCCCCTGGTGTCACTTAATATTTGTGTAGTTTTAACCGTCAGCTGTTTGGCCATACAGCCACGAAGCTCCTTTGTAGTGGAAGTAAAAATACACAGCACACCAATGGGAGACAACCTACTTCAAACTATATACTTATCTAACCCTGACCCTATCGAATTTCTTGACATAAATAAATGATTTGATGAATTATTTATTTCCTTAAAGAACAAATTGAGCCCCCTTAAGAAATTGGGCGACGTGGCTGAAACCACCGTATGGTTGTTTACTAACATATTACGTTGTCTTCTCTGTGCACAAGTTCTTTTGTATGGAGACACATACATACATTACCTTTCTGTTGAGTTAAACCCTTTGCTTTAATTATCGAATG
>JAGDYQ010000097.1:3424848-3508983 GCA_021962125.1 Bulinus truncatus
GGAAAAAATTTATGTACTCACTACTCAGCCCTGGTATATACCAGAGCAAGTAATGGCTCAAATGGGTCGCGAAATTGGATGGGTCACATGGGTCAATGTTCCCTAACCCACAACCTAGTCCTGCCCGACCCTAGAAAACCGTTGTGGCATATTTTTAAAATTTCAAATGGTTTCTATGCGCTAAAGCGCCATCTTAAATAACTATCATTCAATGGGTCATAATGGGTCTGGGTCAAGAACTTGATGGGTCATATGGGTCATGGGTCAAGCTCAGTGACCCATTACTTGCTCTGGTATATACAAACACCATGAGGCTTACATTTACCTGTGTGTGTGTGAGTATAATTATATAAGTGTGTGTGTGTAATCCGCGATTAAATTTAAGAAGCGGCTAATTGTTTAACGGAGTGTCAACTGTCACAAACCCAGTGAATTTCTTTTTTCTCGTCTGTCACAGCCACTGGCTTGGCTCGTGATTCTTTGAAGGTAAAAAAATGTTTCCACTGTTTCATCTCTGATGAAACGCTTGGGGAATTTTTTTTCCTCCATTTGAAATGAAGTTCCCACCAGTAAACGATACAAGGCCATTAAAATTCCACAGCCATAACATTTGTAGTGTTGTAACACAATTCGTGAAATTGTATCTATACGCTTAAATTGTTTTTTTTTTTTCTTCATGAGAACAATTCCTGGGAACAACCATTGTGTTTCGCTGTATTTCGATAAACAGCTTGCCACCACTCTGCAACTATATATATTTAGATTAACCTGATAGTACTACTTTTCGCATAATCTTACACGAACTATTTGCTGTTGTTCATTTGTCCTGTGATGTTTGTTCGAGTGAATTACACACATCTCCATACACATACAGGGGGGCCCTTTACAAAGACTCAGGGATATTCGAGGGCCTCAGGAAACAGTATAGGCAAATAATATATTTTTTATAATAATTTATTCTGGAATCGCAGCCTTTGGACAGGGTGGGGTGGGGGTGGGGTGGGGGGGCTAGGCAGTCATACGGAGTACTCTGTGAACTTAGTCGAATCATAGAAAAACGTTTGTTATGTGTGCTTATTATTTTTTTTTTTACTTATTGCTCTGTCCTTGTAATTTGTGTAGTTTATCTCACAAAATTGTGTTCGATGACCATATCTAAATAATGAGAATTCTGGCAAGTCAATGAGTATAACTGTCAAAGGTATAATCAGTAAACTGCCAAAGGTATAATCAGTAAACTGTCAAAGGCATAATCAGTGAACTGTCAAATGCATTTTAATCACCACCTGCAATTAACCTACAAATAAAGACATTTTAGTGTTTGAACCGCAAACTAGTTGCAGACTGTCTTCGTAGATGTGTGCTTAAGTGTGTGTGTGCGTGTATTCAGGCTCCCTGGGCTCTGGTAAATGGGGATATGGTTAAGTATTCTGTGTGCTTATGTATGGATATGTGCATCATGCGATCAGTAATAGGGCTTGAAAATTACGACGAATGTTTTGCTCCACTAGTGCTCATAATATATGTATACACACGTTAATTACCTTTTTTTTGGAAATTGTAAAAGCTCAAGTTTTAGTTGTTGCCATTGATACGAAGATAAAAACAACAACAAAGTAAATATGCATGCACAAGAGTTTAAAAGGTTATGACTCACGTCTAAGTTATGGTTACATCGTGTGAGGGCGAAATGGTATCTTTGAACCTAAAATCGAGCTCGTTACTTATTGTACTAACTTGCCTTTCCATCCTTTTTGACTACCCACCTAATGAAATGCTGTACAATATTTAGGCTACCACGGTATTGCCACCAATGTTACCAATGAGGCTACATCGAGGCTGTAGTAGTCACTGTTGTCGATTGGGTGTCCTTGACCTACACCATGCCATCCATATATGATACCTGTCGGACTTAACATTATTACTGACAGTGAATTCTCCAGTCACTGGAAGAATCCGCCATTTGACCCCACAGGTAAACATATTGACCTCTGCAGGTAAACAGGTGAACTCATAAAAGTCTTCCCCCCCCCCCAACCCCCAATCTGATAGTCCTACCCCGGGCTGAATGTTTGATAATTGGGGCCCGCCGAGAAACATTTAATGCTAATTTGGCAGGTTTATGGCCAGTTACAGTGTAGAGCGACGCCGCCTCTGAATACAGTTGGCTGTACGTATCATAAGTATCGTAAATAAAAAACTGATAAGACGTGAGTATGCCTGATTACTGAAACTATTTCAAGATAGTCACAGATGCATCCAACAGGACACTTGGGTGTGGGTGGGATGAAATGAAATAAAATATACAAATACCTTTTTTTTTTCGTACAAAAATTTCTTTTATTGAGACACAATCAAAGCTTTAATAAAAATTACATTATTCAATTCATTATTGGCAATTTTTTTTTCACGTGTTTTTTTTTTAATTCATATATGTTTGAAATGTGGTACACATGTGTAATCATTGTATTTGTTGTTTGGTTTGGTTTTACAGTGCACCCCGTGTGTTACTTTACTACACATTTTTCTACCAGTGTTTTATTTTTAGTGGGTCAAGACACTGGAATCAGGATGTTGAAGTAATTGGCCGTCTCGTTGCATTGACACATTTTTTTTTTACTCTGACAATAATCTGCAGTCAAGACAAACTGATTTACCAGTTTTTAATCTTTTTTTTTTCATACCATCCTTCTCTCTCTCTTTCATTCACCTTCTCTTGTTACGCCTCCCATCTCGCCACCACCTTGTTCCACACACACACACACATACACACACACACCCATCCAATCATTCAAGTTCTCTCTGATTTCCACATTTCTCTTTCAATCATCTTATTCATGGCGTTTATTTATTTGTCTGTTTTTTTTTTCATTCCCGACAATCGAACTGATTCATTTGAACAAAGAAATAATAATCATCAGTATCCACCATATTAAAATATTAAAAAAAAAAACAATCATTTGAAACTAAAAGAGATAAAGACGTCGAAAGACTTCCTACAGACGGCAGACAAAAAAATCCTGTTTTTTTTTTTTATTGTTTCAAATTTATTTTCTGCCGTGTGACGTGTTTGTCCGATGGCCACCACCACCACCACCGGACGCCCTGTCCTGTAACTTAACTTATATAAAAAAAAAACCCGGGGGGGGGGGGGCATGGCGTTACAAGAGAAAAGACTCCGCGTTGAATTTGTCAAATGAAGGATTTAATTTTCACAACGAGTCGGAACGATTTTCCCTTTGGGTTCTTGTGTGCAGTACGCGGATCAAAATATAAATGCTTTTCCTGTGTCAGGATTTATGGCCCTTTTAAGGCGATTTGTCTCCCTTTGTGGTCCCCCCCCCCTCACCCCCTGGTAATCTGTTGACTGGGCGAGGAGGATATTGGGTTCTGGTGGGTGGGGGGCGGGAAACCTGGCTGTGTTGTTATTTTTTTGAATTAAAAGAATTGGTACGCCGGCCGGCAGTGGCGTTGACTAACATCTTGAAGAAGATGTCAGATCTTGTATCTTTCGTGATGTGAGACGTTTAATAAATGAGGTATTGGGGGGGGGGGTATTGAATTCTCAAAGAGACCTTACAGTATTAGCGTGCTGAATAATTCATACGTTAAACATATTGAAAGATGGAAGTGATGCACCTGACAAAAGATTGACGTATTCGTTGTTGTTGTTGTTTTATTATGTAGACTACATTTTTTTTATAGCGCTAGTATTAGTTATCGTCATGGTAATTAAACTATACAAATAAATCTACACAAAGTTTGATGATGCAATTGAAAATAAATCTACACAAAGTTTGATGATGCAGTTGAAAATAAATCTACACAAAGTTTGATGATGCAATTGAAAATATGCGTTGTACATTTTTTAAATTCCGTGCAAGGTAAATATTGAATTTAGAATAGAAAAAAAAATTACGGTGAAGTGATCTTTGATATAACTGTCTTGAATGGCAACTTCACCCTTAACCTTCCATATCAAATCTTGAAACCAAATGTGAATGAATATGTCACATGATGCAGCAAGTGATAGGTTCTGGGATGAATATTTTTTTTAAAAATAAAGCAGCCAGTCGTCATTAACATAATTTATTTACAGGGTTACCTAATCAGCATGTTCATCATTTTGTCACTCAACGGACGCCAGGGAGTTTGGTGGCCGCCGTCGTGTTGGAGAGAATACGTTCAAATATTTTGTTTATGTTTCGGTTTGCATCTGAATGAGATATTTTAAAACTGCGAATAACAGAGACCCAATCAGTGGACGACACACTTTGGGCTGGAGAAAATAAAAACATTGCTAATTAAAAGAGAATTCCGTGACGGCGTTGCCAAATCGCATTCACCATTTAGTCTCTCTCCTCCCTCCCTTCCTCCCTCCATATTTCTAATTCCTGTCCTGCCCCCCTTCAGCCTTCCGCCGCGGTTCGCGAGGTGCCCGCCGAATGTCTGTTGACAACAAGAATGAAAGTATGATGACAAAAGTGAGGACAGCCCGAGCAATGTCGTGTGGGATAATTTCATTGTTGTTTAATTGTTTTACTACATCTGTTCACTCTGCGGCTTGTGTGCCCTCCTCCCTGGCCCCACGAGATGATTAAATATGGAAATGGGGGGAAGGGAAGGGGGTGTTTGTGTCCGTGACGAGTGGGGCGGCGGGGAAGGGGGGGAAAGAGGCAGAGAGAGAGAGAGAGAGAGAGAGAGAGAGACACCCGTTTCGAATGTTGGTCGGTTGTCATTCATCTCTTCTCAGTCATCATCAGCATCTCCCCCCCCCCCGTCCCCCGTCCCCTGTCTCGTATCATAACGTCCTGGCTCCCTTCACTTGACAGTCACAATAGGAAGAAGCTGATTTGGAAAAACAGTATTTTTTTTTTTATTGTGTTCAGTTTTATTCTCTGTCCGAGTTCTGCCAACACACAATCGCGCCTTTTTTTTTTTCTTTTCTTTCTAGATCATATCCTGAACGGTGCGCTGTGTCAGAAATCATCCCGTACAACAATAAATATGACAGCAGCAGGTGACAGCTTTAAGCTCATTTGAAACTCTGTATTATTATTGACGTGACCGGCATTGAAAACTGTTTTTTAGATTCATTTGCTATATTTTTATCCTTTATTTCAGTTGTGATGATTTGGGTAGGTTAACATTTAAATAAAAAAAAAAATCATGAAAATAATAGTCTCTTTAATGAAACCGAAAACCGAAAAAAAAAAAAGATCTTGTTTATGGACATCAGAAGATTCAAAGCGAAAATCTTCATAATGTGTCCTATCCTCTGTGACTAAATTATTTAGATGTTAGGTCAATGCATTGACTCATTAGTTTGCAGTGTGAAATATTCAAATAATTTATGTATGATGCACAGTGGTGTGAGAACATCTATGGTGGTCTATTGACAATACTTCGTTTTTTTTTTACTACATTACTACATATTTCTGTAGCCAAATCATTTAACTCTTATTGTCTAGTTCACCAGGTAAAGAGGGTCATGTATCGCAGACCACGATACTTACCATCAAGAAATGGTGTACATAATTATACAGCCGCGATATGAATTCGAGTTTTAAATCCCCCATTTTGCCATCTTTTACTTCAAATGCATGTTTCTTTTGTTTTTTTATTATTATTTCCCATGTCTGATAAACAAATCTTTTTTTCTGTTCATAAATATCAAGAGAAGGATTTTTTTTCTTAACTTTCATTTTAATGTGTATAACTTTTTGTTTATCTTTTGTGGTCTCAACTGCGTACATTATAAATATCTTGAAATGTTTTAAGACAAAGGTTTTCTCAAGAATTCTAGGTGCATTATTTTATCATTTGCTGTCGGGGTGGATACGCAGCTGACAAAATGGTGTATATTTGGGAATGCCATTTATGTCATCTTCTGTAAGCTCTGGTGGATATTCGGATGTTAAAATCTAAATTTATCTTTGTTGGTTTTTTTTTTACGTCGCTCATAAATAATAAAATTTTATAATCTGTAGTGAGCTTTAAAGTTAAGTTGTACATATATCAATTTCTGTTCTCGTTGTAGCAGTTAAAACAATGATTACCGTTTTAAATCTTTGATTTGTGAATCTTTTTTTTTTCGGGGGAATGAGCCCGATAAATCTTCTGGCATGGCCGAAAAAAAAGTTCTAAGCATTTGCCCAGACTGGTCAGATTAGGACGGTGAGAGTACTGCCTATAAGCCAGAATGGCAAGGCAAAAAGTTTTCCTTGCCGCCATGGACAGAGGGGGGGGGGGTGTCGTGTACCTGGCCCCTATCTAGAATGATTTTGTGTGCCGACCAAAATTCGTCATCCCCCCCGCCAACTGCAAAAACCAGAGTCTCGGTAAAACCTCGTTGACCATGGTCGCAAAACGTTTTTTTTATAGCCTGGTCAGGAATCACGAATGATCCACCCTCTCCCCAAGATAGGCCACGGCAAATATCTCCCTGACCACGTAATGCACTCCCAACTCTACATGTAGTGGACAATTTGCAGATAATAATGGACCTGGTCACTAATGACCTGCTTTCACATTAGACCGTAGAGGAAAGTTTTTTTTTATGGTACAGTTTTACACATTTCCTTTAAAAATACCAATCACACTTACACATATTGATAAATACATTCATGTATTAATAATACATATCTCTTTTTAAAAAGACATTTATAAATACGCCCATGTTGTTTTTTTTAAAGATATCACATGTTAGTATAATATACACTAGTTTTTCACCTTTATGGTCCTACTTTGGCTATGCCCTTTCAATTTGCATTCATTCCCATTTTTCCCCTTGACTTGCTCGGTATTTTAAACAGTACGCTTGTTGTTTCCATTGGTTTGGCACCAGGGTTCTGTTAGTAACATGATAGTCATTAGGAGGAAGAGGGTGGTCGGTAGTGACCAGCAGATTCACTTGATAGAACGACCATTTAGACATACTCGCTAAACCCACTTGCCATGACACCCGTGATACCAACAATTGTCAAATCTTCTACAAGACCCCGCAATTTTCGCAGAGTCGCGTTTCTGTCCCAAGCCCTCGACACCTGAGACCCCCCCCCTGGCTGGCGGCCACAGATTTGATCACAGGTCCACTGGTCTGACATACTAGATGATATCAGCTTCTATTGTCCATACCGGTGGGGGGGGGAATCGAGAATTTTTTTTTTGTTGATATTTTAGTATCTCAGTCTGGATACTTTTCTATGGAGGACAAACCCCTTCGGTCTTTATTTAAAAATGGGGAAATATTTCTATAAATACCGGGGCCATGTTTGTTTGCTGACAGAGACAGACTTTCCCCCCAACCCTCTCCCCCTCTCCCACCTCAACAGTGGCTGGCTGGACAATACAGTGTAAATGAAATATTATTTTTGTCATCCGAATCGGTGCTTAATAGCCAATGATTTTTCTTTCTTTTTTTTTTCCTTACAATTGGTCCCTGTCCGCCTTCTCAAGTTCACTGCCTCATTTTCCTGTACGTTTTTTGGACGGGTGGGGAGTGGGGTTTGGGGGGGGGGGAGACATCAATCAAAATGGCGGTTTCTTTCAGGTGTTGTCTCCCTGGATAAAAAAAAAACGATAGACAAACAAACCAAATAATTAATGCACAGAAAATGTTATTATCATTGTAAACCAGCTTTATAGGATGCGATCCGTTTCGTTTCCATCTTCCTTAACTACCAACACACACCCAAAAACTTAATGCCAAACTTATGCAGGTTTTTCTTCTTCTTCTGCCATCTTTGTTATTGTCGAGGCTTTTATTTTTTTCATCTTATCCAATACATCACCTCAGCTGGACATTCCGAACCCATTAAGGCATCATAAAAAATGGAATAGTTTTGTACTTAACCGGAGAGGTTTGTCTGTAGGGGAAACAATTCATAAAGGGATAATTCCCCCCCCCCCCAACCACCCCATGAAATGGCCGCGGTAATCCTGTGTGGTTTAGTTCTGAAGAAATTTATGAAAATAAAATATTGGCGACACTCATCTGACAGTTATTTGTTTTTTTCGTCAAGTAACCAGGTTATAATTTACAGCAGGATCCTCTTGTGATCTCGTGTTTTTTTTTCTAATCTGTGAGTCGGTTTGCCTGAGTGAGACTGTATGTTTTAGTAATACATAAAATTTTTTCTCAAAATCTCATTTAGTTATACAGTATAGTTAGTATGTTATGATTTACAACAGACCAAGACTAATTAGGCACAAAATCACTCTGTTTTTTTTTTTAATTGCAGAAAGGATTATTGCCTCACCCATTTGCCCTCATATAGAATATATATATATATATATACAAGGCCGTAGCTGGTGCCCCCCCCCCAATTTGCCTTTTAAAACTTGGAACAACCCCCCTCCCCCCACCCCCCCCCCACAAAAAAAAATCCTGGCTACGGTACTGTATATATATATATAGGGTTACTGAATGATGTTATTGATTTG
This sequence comes from Bulinus truncatus, assembly GCA_021962125.1. NCBI lineage: Eukaryota > Metazoa > Mollusca > Gastropoda > Planorbidae > Bulinus > Bulinus truncatus. The sequence goes on from JAGDYQ010000097.1 coordinate 3,433,294, forward strand.
GGCCGGAAGCTATGATTAGGAAAGTGTGTTTGTTAAAACTCAATGTAAAGCCACCGAATAAACTGGAATAAACTGATGACTGAATAAACCAAATTAATATAGAGCAACGCATTGTTCAATTTAATCATTGTCGCTTTTTGTTCCCATGTGATCGAGCTTTGTTTAGTTATTATTATAATTAATTTTATTGCCACGCATTAGATACTAATAGTTTTGATGAAAGAGAACGAGAGATAAAGAGATAAAGAAAAAGAGATGAATGGTTCAGGTGTCCATTAGTGAACTCCGACTGACCCGTGGTCGGCGCACATACATTTCCACCCCACCCCCTCCACCCGCCCATAAAGGCTTTCCCCATGTCGCCATATTATACAAAGCTTTTGACAAATTTTTGTTTGATGGCGACATTGGATTATCGCTCTTTTTCACTTTCCTACAGAGTTGCCCCCGTTGTCTCCCTTCCTGTACTGATACACTCAAGTAGTTATTCATTACTTCCTTTTTATTGGACGCAATGCAAATCATGCCCCCCCCCCCATACAACAGGCAGAGTAGAATGTATTTTAAAATGTTGTTTTGTTGGAAGGGGTTACATGGGGACACCAGAACATCCTGTCACCTGCTAAAAATGCTCAGCCAGTGAAAGTACCAAAAAAAAAAAATTAAAACAGACCAAATACTGTGACAAGTTTAACCATCAATTTGTATAGAGTGTATACACTTTTCATTGGTGGTAAGAATGATGGTTTGTGGGGGAAACGGCCAATCAGATGTCACCTTATACATTATTAAATTCTGAAGTATCTCTTGGGAGTACTGTGTCAATCAATGAATTGTGAGCTCAAACTTATAGTCATGCGTTGGTGTATAGTTCAGACAAGATCATTTTTTTTTATTATGTAGACATACGGTCTTCTGTATTTGAAACAAAAAGATTGAAGTTTCATTAATGCATTAAAAAAAATAGAACAGCTTAACTTTTTTATGTTTAAAGAACCAAACTGTTTCAAAGTGTTTTGATAAATACTGTTTGCTGTAAACAATAAAGTAATTATTATTTTTTTTTTACGATTGACCGTTGCTGACATTACTCTCAAGCACAAAATAACTATTTATCCAGGTAGCTAGAAACTGTAGTTTTTAAAGTAAATTTCTAGATGGATGATACATCCCCCCCCCCATGTTAACTCGTGGACAACCCTGCCCTTTGATATTATCCTTTCCTTTAAGCCACATGGGTGGACACTTGAGTAGCCCGTGGTTCAAATGAGGACAAAATACGGTTGACAGCCACATTTCATCCTCCATTGTCGAGGGGCTGGACAACAGCTGAAGCCCCTCTAAAGAAAAATAGATGCGACAAGGAGCGTCTCGACAATGTACATGGGTTTAAAAGACAACCCATCATATACACACACTCGCGCGCACACACACACACAAACCCATCGGACAAATATAATTGAAATCAACAATAAAAGGGTGCAGCGGCATGAAAGACCAAAAAAAAAATGGCGGAGGAATTATTCGGGGCTCGATAACAAGGCCGAACAAACCGGACCGAACAAACCGGACCACCGTCCGTTGAAAACATCTCCAGGTCATTAATCATAATTTGTTGGCAGTGTTTTCAAAGATCTGAGATGAAAATTGGAGGACACTAAAGAGATGCACGTTTATTTGATCTCAGTGTCTCTCTCCCCCCCCCACCCCACCCTTTTGTTGTCCAGAATAAGTGGACCATCAGATATTCTCTTGGAGGAATAAAAATAAAAGGTTAAAGTTTGTTGAGTGGGTATGTATGCGTGTGTGTGTGTGTGGGGGGTGTTGGAGGCTACTTTCTTAAAGACACGGTTTTGAAACATTCTGTAAATGGTTCTATTAATCTATTTTGTCATATACAAAATGAATGTGGGTGGGGGATATTTAAAGACTGCGCCCTATTCAGTATCTTTTTTTTATTTAAACACAATCCAAAATTTTGTAGCAATTTTAGTTTCTTATAAGTAGTTTGTCATGCTTTTTCTAGTCAATGTTAGAAAAACTAGTGGTCTGACTCCAGATTTCTTAGAATCGGTTATAGTGGACTTGTAAAATAAAATGGTGATTCGATTGTAGACACTTCTTGTTGAGATTCTTTATATATATATATATATATATATATATATATATATATATATATATATATATATGTGTGTGTGTGTGTGTGTGTGTGTATATAAATATACTACACACGGGCGACCTTCAGATTAAGAATGGATGAATTTTGAATGTAAAAATAAATGCACCACTTGTTAGAAAATTTTAAACGTTTTTCAAGCGTTGTTCATTTTGGTAACAGCTCATATCATTTTTATCAAAGTGAAATAAATCGGCCAATTTTTAAGAAATTCATCTTGGCCTGAGTCCCCCCTCCACCCCCCAGCCACATTTATGACGCCATTTTGACCGTCCTGTAACAGTGGTATATAAAAAAAAAATAATAACGGATGATCTCCGGGAAAAATATGTATACATAATCTTTTTTTTTTAAACCCATGAAAATTACACTCGTATGTATACAAATGGACATTGTTTTTGAAAAAAATTGCATTTTTCTCCTTAAATTTGGTGAATTCTTAAAAAAAAACAAAATCTGAATCCATCAATTCTTAAACCTAAAGGGCACCCAAAATACAAACGAAGCAGGACAGCCATCTATTTGAATACTTAATCACACGCACACACACACACACACACACACACACACACACACACACACACACACACTTCTCAATCATTGTGACTTGTCGGCGTCTTTATATCGGGTGAAAACGATAAACACTTGTGTTATTCATAGTACGTCCACGGTATACTTGAGTCTGTATGTTTGTAGTGTGAGAACCTGCTATTAACTCTGGGACCTCTGCCGTGAGAAAATACTTACCATCTATTTATCTCCCCCTTTACTCGTTTTGTGTGTGTGTGTGGGGGGGTGTGGTGTGTGTGTGTGTGTGTCCTTTATTCACCTGATCAGGGGGGCCGGAAACTTTCTCTTCGTTTTCATCTGTCACTCCCTTTATTTTACAGCCAGTTAGTCGCCCGCCTACCCACCCCCTCCCATCCCCCAGCCCTCTACCTTGGTCTGGGGGAGGCGAGCCCGTTGTTTTTTTCCCCCCTCATTGTCTGTGGCATATTTTTTTTCCCCTTCCACTGTATTCAGTTCAGACTTGATGTGTTGTACGCTGTCAATCGTGTGAAAACCGTCGACAGACAACAACACAAAAAAAAAAAACAACGTTTTGAATGTGAAGATGGAGAGAAGAATGCCTGTAAAATTTAACGTTTCGGTTCTATGTAGCCGTTCTATCGATTTGTTACATACAACTTCCCTGCTACCTTTTACTGAACTTGATCATTTTTAATAATCTGCTACTTAGATAACTCATCTAAATATTCTTTTTTTTTGTCTTTTTTACTCAGACTGACGCTGTTGCTGATTTTGTTCCTTCCTCTCTTCTTATTTACCTATTTATCATTGAAGTTCGCGGTCACTAGTTGGCCAATTGAAGTTCGCTGTCACTAGTTGGGCCAAACTTTTTTGATTCTAAAACAACTGTTTCCATGCTGGATAGCCTTATCATTACAGCTGTCACCTCTTAGACCCCCCCCCCACTAGAGTAAGTGTAAGAGGGGGATTAAATATTAATTTATTAATTGTGTTTTGTCAAATAAATAACTACATAAGTTTGAGAGAAAAAAGGCATCCAGACATCGAGATGAAACTTTAAAAAAACAACAACTGTTATTTCACCCTGTACCAATTAACTGTTGGTATAAATAGGAAGTGACTGTCGTAAATATATTCCAATTATAATGAACAATCTGTCTGGTCACTTCTATACATCAAATACCATCATAAGAAGAGAACATTACCTTGAAACAACAACACACACACACAAACTTTTTCTATTATTTCTAGTCAAATTGAGTTTTCAAGCCTAAAAGAGTAAATTTATGACGGTCAGATTCAATGGCCTGAGGGTGGAATGGCAGGAGGCGATATGAGGAAGGAGGGGGTGAGAGGGGGTGGAAGGCAGTGTGACTGAAAGGTTTAGATTATGAGGAACTAAACATCAGGCGAAAAAAAAATGTGTCTGGCTTATTGATTTTGATGGAGTATCACAGAAGTAAACAATGAAATGAACATATTTACAATCCGAGACGATGATCTTGGGCAACATTAATTTATTGACGTCAACTAGCGAAGCTCGGGGAATTACAATAAGATGACTTGGTAATAATAGCTTATTTTGGGGTCTCTTTCACCAAGGCCGATAAATTACTTTTTCAGTGAACTGTATTTTTTCCTCTGTGTTTAGTTGGTACCTGTGTCAGTTCAAGATGTAATTATTTTCTTATACCTATTCGTTGTTATCATACAGAATAGTAAATCTGCGTGACGTAATCACCGTTCAGCGATGCATTTTTTTTTTTAATTTTCTAATACACTCCTTTGTCCACTGATGTGATAATAGATAGATGTGTAAACAGCTAATGCTTAGCTGTCCGAAACTAAAATTTTAAGAATAAGAAACAGGGGTGGCCGAAGGGGAGGGTTGGGGATGTGCATTTCACCGCGAATTGCAAATATTGATGGCGATTTACTGTGAGCTTTCCACGTGAAATGAATAAGTAGATTTACTCACCAAATACCTTATGTTTCTTAAACCAAATTTGTTGGCTACAGAGGATAAAGAGACTTGAGACTTTCAGGTACAAGAAAATAGGACGAGGCGTTGGTGGTGGTGATGGGGGGGGGGGGGGGGGGGAGTACTGTCACCTTTTACAGAACGGAAGATAATTGGGTCATTATGGTGGGACACGGTGTACAGGTTCATCTTTCCGCCTGTCTGTCAGATGAAGTTAATTCCACATCGAAACCTTGGCCATTTTGAACGGTATTTTTTTGTTTGTTTAATACCCTTACTGTATATATATATATATATATATAACAGGGGTGACCACTCTTGAGGTCGATGAGTGCCCCATGTATACCCCCCCCATCCGCACCATAGTTAATGCAACTAGATTTAGTAATTGGTATTACATATACCTATATGTATATATATAACCCAACTATTTCAGCGATATGTGCATTAAACACATACGACAACCGCAATTGGCCACCATTGATATACCGGTGATTAAAAAAAAAACTTGATTAATAACGCAATGAAACAGATAGGGCCTGCAATATCAACTCAATTGTTTTATGTTTTGTCCGTGACGATGCCAGAATATGTAAATAGATATAACTGTTGAAACTAATCAGAATGTTTTACTTTGCGTCGAATTTTTTTTTTTTATAATTGTCATTTTTTTTTTTTAGTGTCAGTATCTCAGGGGGTGGGGGGCATATTGTAGTTATTTGTGTCACCTTTAAAAATGGTGTCTGGTTACACATACAGACTTAGCAGTGTCACGCAATGTCGCTGGAGAGAGAGAGAGAGAATGACTATTTTGGAGACATTTTCATTCTTAATGGCCAATAATATCCAACCGCGTTCAGATTATTTGGTCACAAATATTTCATGGATTGAAATGATTTCAGTTTTATGAGACGTAGCATGTTATGCCTTGTCGCTACATCTTTTATATTTTGTTTTTTTTTAAAAAAAAAAAAAACCTGTATAGAAAAAGAGGGCGGCGGTATTATGTTAGAACAAGGGTGTCCAACTTAACTGGCTGAACTGGTCTTATTTTGGTAGAAAAACGAAGTGTTTTCAACAGGTCGTAACAATAACTACAGCTGATGAGCTAATAGAAATCAAAACAAAACTTTAAAATTTAAAATACATTTCTCATTGTGGGCCGCATTCATGAGATGTACAACAGCCCTGCTTTTAGCATGCCCGTGCGTAAAGTTTAGATGCTAAATAAAAAAAAACGTTTTATTGGTTTAAAATGCCTGGCGGTGGCGTAGCCAGCTTAACTCGCGCACGGGCCACAATACCTTTTAGCGCCTTCCACCCCCCCCCCCATATGAAAACCATATAATATTGTATGTAAAATATACCGTTTGGCGCCCCTTTGTGAGTAGCGCCCGGAGCATGATGACCTCCCCCCCCTTGCCGCCCCCCCCCCTACTACGCCACTGATGCATGGTAACAAATAAATCGGTTTGCAGATGAAGAGATGGGAACCAGATTAAAATTACAAAAATATATATAAATGACGTGTGGCTTTTTCATCTTTTATTTAATCATATATACACCAATAAAAAAAACACACACACACATTCAGTTTCAATTGTGTATATTTACAACAAACAAAACAAACAAACAAGCTCACAGTGTAAAAGCCCAGTCTTCAAAAGACTAAAGTCTTCACGCATTTCATATTACGGTACAGTGTGGCCTGAATTTTTCCTCACTTTGCCACGCCTCGACATACCCACCCCCCCTCCCCCTTCACCATTTCGTATATATATATATATATATATATATATATATATATATATATATATATATATTTATGTATCTGTATAATCTTTTGACAGAAGAACATTAAATATATATTTCATGTGCAGGGGCAGACAAACGAATTAACTCGAGCAACTTTTAAGACTTTACATCCCCTGGCCCTAAAAATTCTATCTAAGATGAAATTACAAAAGAAAAGCCATTTCGAAGCAAATATAATATTTTATGCCCGATTCCAACGCAAATTGACTTCACTGGCGGGCACGCACAGACGAACAAAGGAAACATACCTGTGCCACACGGATTACTCAGGTAAATACGTGGTGAAGAGGGGGGCTGGGTAGGAGGGACGTATCATATGTTGATTGTTAACTAAATAGTCAGAGTGACAATTGAACAACTTTGAAATACGTCAGTGCAATGTCAAGGTCGTCAATACTAATGTGCATTTAAAAAACAAAAACAATATTACAGTTTAAGTCAGCTCCTTATTTCACGATTTATTACAAATCGTGAGAATTCAGATCTTTGTCAAAGCCATTTTCTGTCAGCTGGTATTTATTTTTTTGTTTTGTTTTTTTATAATGTCGTTACGAAAGAAAGCCTTTGGGAAGTCTTCCTGCTAAACCATTTTGAATTGTATGTTGGATAATATTAAAATGATGTAAATACGAGTTAACACTAAGGAAACAAACTGGAATAGTTACAGGTCGAGAGTCCAACTGGCGAGTGACCATCAGTCTCACCAACTAAGGTAAACGCAAGACAGACAACCTGGTCAAGACAGGATTCTTTCAGTAGTAATACATTTAGTAATGATAAGCTCGCTACGAGATCAGGAGGAGATGTCATGTCACCTATACACCACTATGGATTTCAAGAAAGTCTTACAAACTAGAGTACTAGACTCTTTTTATAATGAAAACATAAATATCATAGTTTTAACCATAGATATATAGACTAGATCGCTTATGCTTATTTAACAGAGACCGAAAAAGTGTTTTATGTGCGGACCCTAACTTCAAAAAGAGAAGAGTAAATTTCTTTATTTTTTTTTGCTATTTGTTTATGCAATCTATGCGTAATTCCGTACTACGTCATCATAGTTGCAAAGAATTTGTAAAAATAAATAGGCTATACTCATTGTATTCGGGGACCGACCATATAACACGTTTACATAGCCCGTAAGCGATCTAGTCTTATATATATCTATGGGTTTAACTGACTTCCTACATGATATCTTCATATTCTGCCCATTCTCTCTCTCTCTCTCTCCTTCTCCCTCTCTCACTTCTCTTTCTGTGCCTTATCTCCCACCCACCCCTCTCCTCACATAGATACTCCCATGTATTTATTGTTTGCACACGTCGGTCCCTACACGTCGCAGTTCGACTCTTAAAAAAAAAAATCCAACGGCTTTATACTGCAATAAATAATGATGCCGCCGTATTGTTTTTAATGACATTCTTGAACTGGCACGCAAAGTGAGAGAAGGTCAAACCACCAACTTATTGAGAGGAATACAAACCTTTTTTTTTTTTATTGTTGTTTTTATTATGTACAAGTCCAGATCAACAAACACTTATCTATTAAAATCAAACCTACATACGTTTTTTTTTTCCTTCTTCTGTTTCGTATCTTATAACATTCGTAATTTATGTTCTACTTCACTTATCCATTTGCATGTTGATCTTTTATGATTTGTTATTACAGCTAATTGATTGAAAAAAAATATTTAGATATAATTTCGATGACAATGATTCATTTTCATTTTTTTGTGTCTGTCTATTTGCTCAAAGATTCATTCATTCTATGCTTATCCTCCCGATTCTGTGATAGCTCGTGATTAAATATCCACTGAAATTGTGGTCATCTCCACAGCCATAAATTTAAAGGGAACATTGAAGTTAAAATAGGTCGGTAAAGTGGAAAGGTCATACAGCAGTATAATGGCATTCTAGGTAAATAAGTCACTCAAGTTAGACGCGTCCTCTTGGCGGGTTTAAATGATTGATTTCGAGTACCTTGATAACTATTTAGTCATTGTCCTGTTCAGAATGAAGACGTACTGTGTCGGTATGAGGACTGACTGATCTTGAAGATCACCTAGTACTAGAGGCTATATTGAGAATAGTATCCATCCCCGTTCTGTAAATTTTTTTAATTTGCTCTGGGTCGACTCACTTCAGGCTTAAGAAAGGCCAATAAAAAGATAAAAAAAAAAAAACAGCACACATCATAAACTCTATCCTGAACCTATCAAATGGGATCCTTTAGTTTGTTTTCAGAGTCCTCTCGTCTCCAAAAAAAAAATCTTCGGGTTGACAGAGAAGGACATTTTGTAGAAGACAAGCGAGATTTGACGGCACATGCACTGAAAGTATTTCGTAACAAAATGAGTTTAAAAGTTTTGCACCGCTCATTGTAAAACGTTAGAGTGTTGTGCATCTATATCATGTGTGATTCTGCAAAATTCTTGTGATTTTTTTTTGTCTTTCTAAAATTGTACACAATTGGTTGGCTGCGTTTCTGACTATCAATATTACAACATGTCCCGCATTTTTTAGTTGTGAGGTAAGGTGTAGACGTTATGTAAAATAATTTAAGGTAAGAATACGAACTCAAACATTTCTGGTTTAATTCCACTGTGGTATCAATTTTAGAGTGAAGATAATGGCAGGCCGTAAACTTAATTTCAGGGATACGGTACCAATAAATGCCATGTGCCCATTTTTACTCATAATCTTGATCTAAATCAATAGTTAAACTTGCGTTAAGCTCTGTAATGCCAACAATATTATTGCTTACATCCATTTTTTTTAATTTTTAAAGACAGCACAATCCAGACACATTCGTCCCACAGTCTCGACACAATCAACATTATAGAGCACCCCCTCCTCCCCCCACCCCCGGGCCTCTCCCAATACTAATCATATATGACTCGTCCATTGATAACGGTTACTTTATGTCCCCCAGTCACGACACTGCTTACAGGCCAGGGCACCATTAAATTTCATGTGGCGATCCCCACATTTCAGTATTAGATATCAAAATGTCATTACAAAAGAAATGACTTCTACCTCCCCAGCTTTGTTCAATTTTTTTCTTTCTAGCCTGACAAAAGGAGTCTGTCTTCGCTATCAATGATAGTTTTTTTCTTCTAACAAAATGATGTTAGCAATGGCCGTTTCACGTGTATGGATGCGTGTATTCCAGACCACTAAAGAAAAAAAAAAGATATCCACTGGAAACTGTGCGTGCATGAAGGCCAATAAGTAAAGTTATAATGATAACTTTAAAAAAAAATGACACATTTTATGCAGATTACATCAGTGTCTTTGTCAGAATAAAAATGAAACACCTGCCTGAAATACGTTTTAATTTGTGTGTTTGCCATTGATAGCTAGCTATAAGCTTTATATCACTAGTAATATTTCTCTTGTAATTTTTTGCTATACATTATGGTTTTAAGAATATACGAATTATTTCATTTTACACGTAAAGGAAAAAACAACAATAACAACTTGTGTTTGTTTAGGGGTCTAGTGTGATTTAAATGAATGCTGGGAAATAAAGTGTGATTGATGTACCCTTCTCTACACTGTCCTCTTCTCTGTGGAAAGTGTCTGAGTTGAAAGGAGTAAAATCCGATACGTTTTTTTTTTACACTTTGATTGTTTCATTTATTACAATCTGACAAGTTTTGCTTCCCTTTAATTATATACCAAATACATTTTAAACAGATAATAATTATTATTGTTTTGTATCTACTCCTTTCTAGGAATGGAAGTACTGAATATCATAAAATCAAGGACTTTCTCTTTTTCTAATCTTTAACATGAACAGAGCATTCGGGTAATAGAAGAAAACGTCTATTTCATGTTCTGTACGTGTGACGATCGAAATGATACTATCAGATATCGGTAGTTGAGTCACAGGAAACGTGAGATTCGTCCATAAATGGCAATCGGTTATAGATTTTACAAAGTCATTAACAAATGAAAGAAGAAATCTCATTCATGGTAAACACAACGGATGATGTTTGTCTATTTTACCGTTGTCAATATCGACTTTAATTTGGTGTTGTTGTTGTGTTTACACGCAGTACTGTTCAACCGTTATTACCTTGGGGAGCAGTAACATCGGGTACCATCATTGTGTTTTTATTTCGCTTGTCATGAAACGATTCTATTGTCCGTAACAGTCGTAGAGATCACGAATTAGACTAAAACGACATATAATGGGATCTGACCCCATCCTCCACCAACGACGTATAATGGGATCTGACCCCCACCCACCAATGGTCACCACGTTCAACGTCCCTGTTAGTATTTGTTCCGGTATTCTCGGCCCGACACGGTGGTTGTTGTTTTTGTTTTCTCCTGTCTCAAGTCCTTTAAAAAACGACGTATTAAAATCTGTGTCAACATCGAAACATTGACAGCGACTGAGAGAGTGTGATGGCTCGGAACAAGGTCTGGGGTATTGTAACCTGAAGTACCACCCCCCCACACACACACAAACACAACACCGTCCGACAAACAACGGCAAAATGATCAGTGGCGTATAAAAAAAAAAACGAACACCGTAACGTGGAGTACTCCAAACCCAATAGTCGTAGAAAGAGCTTGTATTCTTTTTTTTGGCCCCGTCTCGTTGTGCTACAAAGAATACGCCGCCCAACACAGAGTGATACTTGGAGATTTCTTTTTTTTTGGTACACGACTGTAAAGAAAAGCACGGTGAGGTCAGATGAAATAAAAGTGACGAGCCAGCTCTCCCGTCCTGAACAAACGACACTGAAATGTACTCACAGTGTAATGTTATCACGTTTGTTTCTCTTTTAGTTAAAATGGTAGTTCTCGTTATTTTCTGTGTTGGTCCGTCTCTTCGTTGTTGATCACTCTATCCCTCCCCCCCCCCCTTTCCCCCTCTTTCAGTGTGCTTTTTGTTTCTTCTTTGAACTGTCCACGAAAATGTTGTATGGTCAAATAAAACCAGGAAGTGTCAAGCATCGTTGATCTCAAACCCTGTCGCTGGAAAATCTTTAAAAAAAAAATCGTTTGACTTGGAAAGTGTTAAAGGGAATACATTCGTAACTTACAATAAAAATACTAAAGAAACTTGTTGTTTTCCAACCAAAGCCATTGTTGTTGTTTTTTTTTTGTTCCTTTAAGTCGTCAATGTTCATTTTTTTCCCCCGCCTGTGTTCACCGCCAACACTAATCTCTTTGATGTGAAAGGAATACGGCGGAGTTCTTGTCTGGGGGACGGTTGCCGTACTTATTGGGGGGGGGGGGTGTGAGGTGGGGGGTTAAATGGTCGATCGTAGTTGCTTTGGAAAGGGGGGGGGGGAAGTATTGATGGTCAGTTTGAGCTTTTGTCAAAATACATGGCTACAGTTTTTAACTGATGGTCCACTGTACAGATGACAATTTAGAAAAAATAAAAATAAAGATGTAGTAAATAACTCTTCAGAGACCAGTGGACTCTTCTATGCGACACACTATTTTCTATCATCCATAAATATATTAATTTTCTTCATACCAGTATTTAAAGTTGTTGTTTTTTCATTATATTAAAACAAAATACACGCGATATCCAGTGTGGACTTTACTTTGTCTTCATCAATTAAACGTTTTACTCCTTTTTTTTTTTTTAAATATTCTGATTTGTAAAAAAAATAAAAAATATCCAACTCCAAACAGTTTCTTGATTCAAAATATTCTCATTCTGGAACCGGTCAGTGGTGTTGAAGACAAAAATCAATACCCCCCCCCCCCCTTACGTCGTTTTATATTGAATTTGTGTCAGTCCACTCCCCCTATTTTGCGACCGTAACCAAAACAGCAAACATCTTGGGCAGGTCTCTGTCCCCCCCCCCCCCACCCCCACTTCTTAGACACTGGCACAAGTCTAAAAGTCGCGTCGTGCAATCATCTATCTCTGTGTGATGCAATCTATCTCTCTGATACAATCTACCTCCCGAACCTGACTATGTAATTCTCATCTTGTGTGTCTCATTCTAGTTTAAAATTGACACCTCCCTGGTTATTTACTAACTTTATCCCTCCAGTCTGACAGACTAGAGAGATTGCAATGAATCAGACCAAAATTTAACTATAGAACTTTGCGACAGCCGAGTTCGTTCTAATATTTCATTCATGTACTTAACCTTTAGTAAAATATTTTTGCCAATGTAACATTATGACGTTTCATTCTGTCAACGAAGATAAAAGTGCTCTAGTTAATTTAGTCGTTTTAACGTGTGCCTATCTCTAAGTGTTTAAAAAAAAAAACACCTGGTGACTTTAATGACAACCAATTAAGAAAATATGTTGTCCAGTCAGTTTGAAATTCACACACAGTGCGACCGGGTTCATTTTAATTGTATTGTTCTAATAAAACTTTATGAATTGATTCTTGGGCTAGACACCTACCACCCCTCCCCCCTTCTTTTATTTTTTTTTATTTTTACTCATATCATATTAGAGTCACTCCAATCACTCAACAACTTGTTGTTACTCGCATTGAGCTAGGTATTTACTCTGCATAAGAAAGACATGATGATAGTCCAAGACTACTCTCTAGTTGCCATGGAGACAATAAAAAATAATTTTGTTTTCATTATCTGACGCCGTGTCCTGACAAAATGATAACCTCAGTCAAACTAAATCTTATTCACAATTAGTTCATCTCATATTTTTTTTTAATTTATATAAACTTTATTGTGAAGATGAATACAGCAATAATAGAAGAAGTACAATTAAACCAAATCCAACACCAGGCAATAAAACATCGTGACGATATGATTTGATTACAAAATATTTTGGTGGATTAACAAAAGTACTTTCGTCTATTTATAAAGACTTACCCCGTTCTTTTTTTTTTCTACTTCTGTTGACATTTCTTTCGTCCAAATCACCCCATACAAAAAAGACTCTTGTTCATGTAAACACGAAGCACCTTAAACCCCTCCTCCCTCCCTTCATTTCCTTGGGGGGTTTTATACACTGATGAAAAGCGTCATGTTTCCCTATCTTTTATCTGAATGATCTCTCGGATTCTGATTTTGGTGTTTTCTTCTCCCCTCTAACAAATCCTTTTTTTTTTTTTTTTAATATCTCTCTATCTAAATGAAAATGACAAAACGATACGTCCCCCCCCCTCCCCCACCCCAAATTGAAAACTGTCCCCCCTTTACCCCAGCAGTGTGATTTTCTTACGCAATGGGGAGGCAGGCTTAGTTGATGGCGACACACCCACTTCATTGTTCCGCCAATACATCTAGTCTACATATTTAAATTTTTTTTTTTTATGCTTGGAATGTTTCATTTATTTTTTTTCTTTTGGAATGTTTTTTTTTTTTTGAACCTAACAACATTTAGGTCTTCTGGGTTGGGGGGGGGGTGGTGAGCCAAACAATGACAAGACTTTAGTAAATGTAGTTGGTTATTGAGCATGTGGTACCTGTACAGGTAGTATCGAGTGGGTCAACAACGTGTTGTTAAGATGACCCCGGTACATCACCGGTAATTCTAGTTTGTAGTTCCATCTGCATTTTGATACATCACGTGTCATTCATGTTGAACGTTTTATTTACAGTGCCCGCCCTGGGAGACCCCCAAAGCGTGTACACTCCAATAACCCAGTGGACAATGACGTTTTAGAGAAACTCAAGAGAAGAAAACTGGACATTCCTGGTGATTATCCCTACGATCAAAGATTTTATGGTAAGAGTCGAACGTAATTCTGTTGTCTGTATTTGTAATTCTGTTGTCTGTATTTGTAATTCTGTTATTGTCTTTATTCGTAATTCTGTTGTCTGTATTCGTAATTCTGTTATTGTCTGTATTCGTAATTCTGTTATTGTCTGTATTCTTAAAAGTGGTTTATTGTCTGTATTCGTAATTCTGTTATTGTCTGTATTCTTAAAAGTGGTTTATTGTCTGTATTCGTAATTCTGTTATTGTCTGTATTCGTAATTCTGTTATCGTCTGTATTCTTAAAAGTTATTAATTGTCTGTATTCGTAGGTCTGTTATTGTCTGTATTTGTAATTCTGTTATTTTCTGCATTCGTAATTCAGTTGTTGTCTGTATTCGTAGTTCTGTAATTGTCTGTATTCGTTATTCTGTCATTGTCTGTATTCGTAATTCTGTTGTCTGTCATCTATTGTCTCTTTCCGTACACTATTAAATATCGCGTTCTAAACTTTAAAAAAAAAAAAGAAGATAACACTGATGTCGTAGAATTGGAAACAAAACATTTGCAACCCGCTATCCTACTTACGCCTGACATTTGTTTTTATTTCCCTCTGTTCTCACTCGTCTACCTTACAACCTTCGTAAGTGTAAATGTGTTTGTTGAAAAAAAAAAGTGCACTAACATTTAACAAGACTGCGAAAGCCATTGAGAGAGACCCCCTCGCCCTTGTTGCCCTCTGATTGAGAAGCTAATAAGAAAACATTCGCAAAGAGCTGACAATCTGTTTTTCCTCATTAGCACCGGGCCTGCGCACACAAAGACGAAGATTTACCGTCTTTCTCCCAAGACCCCATCACTGTTGTTCAAAGGAAATCACTTGATTGTTGTTCTTATTGCAATTTGGTGAAGAGAGTTTTTTTTTCCTTGGCCCTAGTGATAAATTGGATTAGAAATACCAGCGCTGTAGTATTTATACAATCTGCAAGTTTCTCCACCCTGCCCGTAACGGAAATAAGTTCAAGATTTAATTTCACTGTCCAAATGTTATTGGTCGGGTTATTATGCAAGAGTTTAAAAAACAAAACTCCGCCCCTTGTGATGATTTTCAAAGTATGGTAAACTCTCCAATAGTGAGTATCCATATTTCGCTCTTATTCGGCCGAAGCTTTACAACACACATTCACCCTTTTTAACATAGGCCTATGTGAATTTTATTTCTTTTTAAAAGGAGGAACCCAGAATTATACAGCTTGGCCTCCCCCCATCCTTGACACTTACTGACCTTGAGCTTCAGTCATATTAGTCCAGATAGTCTAAAGCCAACTGTTACGTTCATTTTTTTTAAAAATGAAAAATGAATAAGGTCCTTAGCAGATATTTGGGTACTTTTTTTTTTTGAATGCCGCGAATGGTTCATGTCTGTTTAAGGCTGCATCTTTAAATAAATATACAAGCATATGACTGACTGCACTGAACGCTTCCAATTACTTTGTGTCGAAAACCGCAGTGTAGTGATACACTATTGGAACCATCACTTATCCCAACTAGATTATTTAAACATTTGAAATGAATCTTTCATTACTGTTTCGTGTACTGTTTCTAACCGAGCTTTTAGTAGGTCAGGAAATAAAATTAAAAAAAAATGATAATCTTCAAAAAATAAATGGAGTGGTGGGGATTTTTCGATGAATTCTACTTTTTTAAAAAAAAGTACCTTGCTAATGCCCACGTGCGTTAACCATTAATCTCTAAGTGTTTGAAAGCACATCTGGAATTTAAATGAAATTTGACTTAGAAATTTTTTCACATCTCTTTATATGTAACATTTCCTTTACTAATCGTTGGGGCGAAACGATGAAGGTGCTTGAAAAAGGGGGGGGGGAGATGTTTGTAAAATACAGAAGGTTTGATTGCGGTGGGTTAAAAGAATTTTTTATTTAAAGTAATTTGCATTTATTGTCGAGTGCCGTCTAACAAATGCTTTATTTTATGAATTAGAACAGATCGTTGTCTACCATAAATAATCACCCCCCCGTTTACTAAAAATATTCACACCCCCGTGTAGGATATGTACATTTTTTTAAAAATCAAATTAATGAGACCAATGTGGTCCGCGACTCAAAAGTTCGCCCACCCTGGTATAGATTAATTAAAATGATCGTTAAATCGATTCATCAAACGCCCGCAAGTACTTTTTTGTTTGGATGATTTGAATAGTTTCCCTTAGTTCAGTTGAGCTATTCTTAGTTTTGGGCATGTCACGAGGGGTCAAATTTCTCGTGTCGTAAAGATTAAAAAATTAAAAAAAAAAAGCAATATGTTATTATAAAAAAAAACAAATCCAATAAATGTTTATAATAGTATTTGCTATTTCAGACTTAATGTCTTATATTTAAAACCACAGAAACCATTTATAATTATATATATATATATATATATATATATATATGTGTATATATATATATACATATATATATATATATTTATATATATATGCGTATATATATGTACAATCTCGTCTTACGTAAGTTTGCTTACTCCATGTACACCAACACTCACTCACCAACTACACTGCTGCGCTGACAAACTCAACACACACTTTTTATTTATTTATCTATTAGAAACCTTTCATAAAATGGCCCGACCCTCCTCAAGCCTTTATTTTACATTAAGGACAGGTGAATTAAATTCCCTTGCCCCCCCCCCCCCCGCCGCCCCAGTCCTGTCTGTCCACCCCTATCCGCCTCACCAGGTTGCCGATGCGTGCTGTCTTTACATTCTGAGTCGTTCGTGAAGATGTCTAACGATGGGGGGCTTTGTCATCGAGTGAAACGGAAAACTTGAGGATTCCCCCCCCCCTCTGTAAAGCTACTCTCTGATTCCACATTCCTTTATTTCTTTATATCACCCGGAATTGACATTTTTTTTTCTCTTTTTGGTCTAATTTCTTATTAAATCTCCGCTCTTTACCTTCATGGAAGATTATAAGGTTCAATATCCATCTCAGAAAAAAAAAACAAAAAAAAAAACCACCTCTTTATGTCTCTTCCCTCCCGCGGTGTCTTCTCTACAGCTTTTAAACACTTTATTGTTCAGGAACTTGTCAAGATGGAATCAAAGGAACCGAATCGTTTCTGTGACAAAATGCCTGGAGATGAAGTCGGAGAGCGATTTCTCGTGTGTGCGGGTGCGCTCATCATTAAAAAGGCGATGATGAATCCGTTTTAACGTAGATGTAACTGATTCCGTTTCACGCGTGGAAAGGAAGCGAGGGGAAAGTAAACAATAGGGTGAACAGTTTGCTTCAAGTAGAGGATAGAAACAGTATTCATGTTTAGGAGATGGTGCTTTATTTGGGGGAGACGGCCATCTTTCCGGAACTCATCCCCCCCTACCCCAATTGGTGATTAGAAACATTTAGAAGACTGAGAGTTATGATTATCATAACATGTGTGCAGACAATCGTTTTTTTTTTAACCCCCTTTTGTTATTGTATATATTTTTGTTGTTATTGTACGTAGAATACACCGAGTGTCGTTTAGTTCTCCATTTCTAGTTTATTATCTCGTTTCTTACATCATTTCAGAGGCTGTGTTAAACGTGTTTATGCGCCTGTACCTGTATTCACTCTACGCGTGTCGAAAAAGCGTTTAAAATATTTGTGTAAAACTGCAAAAATTAAAGTTTGGGGAATTTCCTTTTATTTTAAAAATTTTGAAAAGTGACTACATTTTTTTTTAAAAGTGGAAGTTAAAGACATGTCCACAAAAGTACACGAGATTTCAATATATTTAGATATGACATTTTATTGATTTAAAAAAAATAAATAAATAAAAGATCAAACAGCGCCTCAGAGTTTGTTTATTTAGCCCCCCCTTTCCCACACACACACACACCTCCTCCCCTGTTTCTATTTTCTTTTTGTCTGATTGTCCTGTGAAGAGTACTTTGATAGTTGGTCGCGTGAAGATTATATTGCAATAAACTCGCTTTGAAATAAAATATTTTATATATGCGAGATTTTTACACCTTTGTTTATTTTGTATAGGAAAATAGGATATTTGAACAAAAAAAATTTAATTGCTTTTTTTTTTTTAAATATTTCCAGACTGCATAAACACAATACAAAAAAAAATGTACAAATAGACTTGGCATTAATAGTAAATATAACGTCAATTGCTTATATAATGTTTTAGTGTCGCCGTTAAAACTTATACTGCTCTGAAAGTGTATGTCATAATTCCGATTTGTTTCCTGTACTAAACGAACTATTCTTCATCCTTTTTTTTTTAAATGTTTATTTGTTATTTATAAAAAAAATGAAGGGGATAAAACATTTTAATGTGGGTGAATTATAAATAACGACAAGTACATCTTCTGTAAGTAATGTACACGATATATTATCCTGACAGAACATACATACAACATCGATAAGTTCCATAACTTCTAATTCTGAAGTACAGTGTACATGATTAACAGCAAGCAATTTTTTTCCGCTTCTGTTAATTTATAAAGCTGCGATTGAGGGGGGCGGATGATCGTGTGGTAAAGCACTCGACTGTCGACCTGAGAGGGTACCTGGTTCGATCTGCGGTAAGGACCTAGGTCTTGACTCAAGTTCCCGATATATCTCCCGTGGTGCCTCCATTACTATTGCACTATCGACTATGGTGGGGATGAAAGAAGGGCAACCATAAAAACTGTCCCATTAGTGGTATAAAGGATCTAAGATTTCATCTAATCTTTCACACAATCTGGGGTTCGCCCATTACATCAACACTGGGGAAGCAGGTGGTTAGTTTACGAAATTTTGATTTCAATTTTGAATAATTAATGAAGAATGAAATAAAGCAGGCCACCTTCCTTATGAATCATGTGCTACACAGCATGTTATAAAAACCTTAAAATAATATATTGTTTAAATGGAACACATTTTAGTTTAAAATATGATTAATAGACATTTAAAAAGTAGCGTCGTTAACAAATCTGAGAGCACAATAAGGCAATAATCCCCACATCTGGGGGGACCTTGCTCCGCCCTTATATTGACGCCACTAAATTTAATCATATTTACAAGTACAATGTTTCATATGTTTCTATTGTGAATTTATCATAGTGATGTATGCTATGTATGTTATTATTGCAATATTTTGATCGAAAAAAAACTTTCATTGGTATTGGAGGAGGTCTTGATCAAGTATTTTATCATGGGGGAGGGGGGGGAGGGGGGGGAGAGATTGGAGTAATTTTACTAATTGAATCACCTAAAGTTTAACACTTGTACACTTAGTACTATACTAGACAACAGATAAACCATTGGGGTCTTTCATCATCAACAGATCGCAAGCCCCTGATGAATGGATTCCCGCCAGTCGGCTACCCGGCCATGCCCCAGTTTTCAAACTTTTTCGGAATGCACCACCTCATGCAGCCGATGACCATGGCGTCACACATCGGGCTCAGACCTGACACTGGAGTCCCAAAACTGGAGCGGACCACATCGGAGTCGGGGATAGTGTCTCCCAGGTGAGTTCATTCTGCCTGACATTCAGAATACCATTTTATATTTTTTTACATCGCTGCGACGTTTGTCTTGTGGACAACTCGGATTGAATTTGTAGTAATTAAGGATCGGCTGAAGAACATCAATGAATTAACTGCAACCAGTGTTGCTGACTGCCTATCACTGAGAGTGTCCGTTAACAAATTGTGAAAAGGGCGGTGGGGGGTGTATTAGGTTTTGAAAGAAAAAAAAATCATTAAAACTAATTTTTTTAAAACACTTTGAAAGATGAAAATCGTCATGATGCAGTTACACACTTAAACTTCAAATTGGTAATTTTATAACTTACACCCAGTTTTACCGACATGTTTGTATGATTTACATTTCCTATCCCCAATCTTAACACCAGCCCAGAAAAAAATCTGTTTTTTTTTATCATCCGATGCTTTTAATAACAAATACTTCTATTATCATTCTTGATTGGGGGGGGGGGCTATATTTAAAAAAGAAAAGATTCAGTCTTGTCTCTTTAGTTTGTTTGTTTTCTTTCAATAAAACAAAGTGTCCTACAAAGTGATTCCGTTCTGTTCTATTATCAGGCCAGAGATTATTCGATTGACTGGATTATCTGTATGTATAGAAGCCGGTAATGAACAGTATTCTAGGGATTATTTCTGTATGACATAGTCATTGAATCCCAGTTTGAGGAACGGACTTCTTTTTTTTTCTTTTAAAAGTCCTAGAAAAAGGATAAGAGGGCGGGTAGAGGAGTGACCCCAAAATCGAGAAAGAAAGAAAGAAAGAAAGAGAGAGATGATGATGGGGAGAGGGAGGGTCAAATAAAAAAAAAAAGACTAAAAGTGAAGAGAGAGAGAGAGAGAAATTTCAATAAAAGTTTCGTCTAGTGCTCTCCAGGTTAGAATCCTAGTTTGAATTTCTTCATTTCTAGTATTTCGATTGCCAGCTAAAAAGCAATATCTTTATTCTAATTGGAAGCGCTGCGGGCCAAACTTTGTCATTCTGTTTCTCTGATTTACACAGGGGCTCACGATCAGTTCTTCAAAGCTTTGAAAAAAAAAAAAGAAAAGTGAAGGTTTACTTTTTATTTCATTCTCCGGTCTCAGTGTGACATGAAGCCCTTGTTTTGTCTGACTGTCTGTGGGTCTGGTCCCGGCGGCGAAGGATCCCGGGGTGCTGTCGTGGTGGTGAGGATGGGAGAGCATTGTTCATTGTGTTCATCATAACGACAGTGTGGATGCGTTCACCTGAAGGACTTGAATCTGGCCTACTTGGTAATCGTGTCTGTCTGGAGATAGTATTGGTACAGATGTTGTTAGTTTGTAGTGTTTCTAGTATTGGTACATATGTTGTTAGTGTGTAGTGTTTCTAGTATTGATACATATGTTGTTAGTTTGTAGTGTTTCGGGTATTGGTACATATGTTGTTAGTTTGTAGTGTTTCGGGTATTGGTACATATGTTGTTAGTTTGTAGTGTTTCTAGTATTGGTACATATATTGTTAGTTTGTAGTGTCACTGAAATTATCTTCTTCAATTTGTTGCATTAAATTAATGAATTGTGCACAAACTGATGGAGATATAATTCTTATGTTAAAAGTCTTTTTAGACTCACTATCTGCACTATCACCTATTTTTCCACCCATTGTTAGTTCTTTGTTTAGTCTATCAGACTCTGATTTATTGATACTGATATCAAATTAAAAATTTTTGTGTTTTTTATAAAGTGATTTCAATCTCATCAAAAAAAAATACCAATACAGGAGTAGACAAATATAACAATACAGTAGTAGAGAAATATAACTACAGGAGTAGACAAGTATAACAATACAAGAGTAGACAAATATAACAATACAGGAGTAGACAAATATACCAATACAGGAGTATAGAAATATACCAATACAGGAGTAGACAAATATAACAATACAGGAGTAGACAAATGTACCAATACAGGAGTAGACAAATGTACCAATACAGGAGTAAACAAATATAACAATACATGAGTAGACAAATATAATAATACAGGAGTATAGAAATATACCAATACAGGAATAGACAAATATAACAATACAATAGTAGACAAATATACCAATACAGGAGTAGACAAATATAACAATACAATAGTAGACAAATATACCAATACAGGAGTAGACAAATATAACAATACAGGAGTAGACAAATATACCAATACAGGAGTAGAGAAATATACCAATACAGGAGAAGACAACTCGGATGAATTGGTAGTAATTAAGAATCGACTCAAGAACATCAATAAATTAACTAAAATCTATATTGCTGACTGTCTATCAAACGATATATTTATCAGTTCATCTTGTTCTTATCAAGGACACTTTGATATCGCCCCTTTCAGATTCTAATCAATAATATAGCTATTGTACAAACAAACCACATATGTTTCAACAGTGTTAAATACGTGTGCATGTTTTTGATGTTTGTCTTATATTTTTTGCGTCTCAGAATGTTTATTTTATTGGAAGTCTGTGTTTGTACAAAACAACAACCGAAATAACACCCCCTTATCCCTAACATGCATTTAATTTTAGAGCGATGCATCCACAATGAAAGTCAATTTTTCTGCAGTTAGTAATGGTGAATTCATTTCATGACGGACATAAAAGAAAAAAAAAACACTTTATTATATGGTCCCTTTTTTATACCAGTAGTTCACTATCAACCAGAAATAGTTTGTGAACGTCTGCAAATCAGTTTCTGTACGCAAAATCACGTCCTCTTTTAAACCAGGCTTGTTAATGTAACCGTTTGATATCGATACAAATGAAATAATCAATAAGTATCATTGGTGCTGATTGATGATGACGTCATGTGTGCCAGCTAGAAATGAAACTACATGTACTTGTGAATTAAAAACTTGTTTTTTTTTTTTTTTTAAATTCGTGAACAAATAGATACATTTTGAACTCGGATAGATAGAATGGCGGGGATCGGAGAATTCCCATGAAAGTGTTAAATGAGATAAATCGCGACCCCGGACCACCCCCCCCCCTCTATCATCGGGAACCCCCCCCCCCCCCCCCCAGTCTCCCACTCCAAACTGGAGCGATAATACCCCCCCACTCTAAATATATAATGATGCAAACATGTGCTTATATCTTGAGCGCGCACCATACGACCTTTGGTTGTCTTCACGGGGGGTCAGTGTTAAACGTTAGTTTCTTGCAATGAAAATGGCGTGGCCTCAGATGATTGTTTTACAGCTGTGTGCTGAAAACGTCTGTCATTAGAAAATGGCTTGGGGGGGGGGGGGGAGAGAAAGTCGCTGAGTAAAGAACATTTATTAAAAAGTGGAATCGCATTTCATTTGTTATGCATTTCTTTTTGGAATTCAATCCACTGATTCACAATAATAAACGAACTTGTGTGAATATTTTCTGTGTTGTATATTTATATAGCGAGATCTCCGTTATGACTCAGTAGGCTTCCGTCCTTACCCGAACATCCAATTATCAAGTCCGCGGCACTATAACGTCTTTAGATAATATTTGATTACTAGCTGTACCCTGCAAAACATTTGCATAGAGTTATATCCCCTTAGGCTTGATCGGCAGGCGAGGTTATTTTTTGGTTTCGGGCAGATCCGATTTTTTCATGATTGTATTTTAAACTGGAATACTTTTGTATGAATTCTTTACTTTCGATTTAACGCAGCGCCCAAATCGCTATTATTATATTATACTCCTTGATATGGCTACACTTGTATCCACTGAACATTTATTAATAGGCCGGTGAACTGAATCGGATGAATTATTTGTATTAGTTCATGCATTTAGTGCGAGTGAAGTCTATAAAATATGCAGATATGTAAATATGTACCTTCAAAACAATACTTTGTGCTCAATTATCAGGACACAGAAATGCTTAAATTATGTTACACAATCATTCAGCTGCACAGCTGGTCAGAAAAAATCTTTAAAGTTTCCTCCTTTGTTATATATGTATATAGTGAGCACTCCGTTATAGGGCATTATCAAAGTCAGACAAGACAAATAATATGGTAATCAGACACACACACACACACATATATATATATATATATATATATATCTACCTCTCTCTCTCTCTCTCTCTCTATATATATATATATATATATATATATATATATATATATATATATATATATATATATATATATATATATATATATATATATATATATAACGAGTCTTAACAAACCGAATGCACGTTTTTAAAACATTGTTTTCTTTTATGTTGTGAGTGTACTTGGTCTAGCTTTATAACATATTTTTTTATACAATTCAACTATATTTGTAAATGGAAACAATAACTTACATTTTTCCAGTTGTTTTGACTTTTCTGTTCAGAGAGAGTATCGCTCCCTGCTAATTGTAAAGTTGTGGGTGAAACTCATTCATAAACACGCGCCCGAGCGCGCACACACACACACACACACATTGACACTCTTTTAACGTACATCTGACTTTAAAGCGTTTCCACATTTCCCGCATCCACTCAACTGTGTTTCCATCATTTAACTACTCCACTACCTATTCAAAATTCATTAAAATAATGCCTCCATCATGCGTACAATTGAAACCATCGCGCGAGGTAAAGCTGTACATATGGGACATCTGTCTGGTGTCGTACTCTAGTGAGCCGCACGTGTTAAATAACTGCGTGAGTTTGGTGGGTGGTTAAACACATAAATATGTTCAACTATTTTTGAAATTGTTCCTAGACGACACGAAGAACCAATGTTATGTTTTTAGCTATTCAGGTCATGTTTCCTTCTTGTCCCTCCTTAGTTCTGCTGTTGGTGTGGACACGGGTATCATTACTGTTTTAAACACATACACACGCATACACAAATAGAAAAACCGCTATTGTTTGTTAATAAATCTTGTTGGATTTAATAAATCGTTTTGCGAAATATTGACAAATCTCGGAGGGTGCGGTGTTACAAAGAGAATGGGAGAATTACACACACACTGTCAAATTCCCCCCCCCCCCCACCCCACCGGTTTGACATAAATAAGACGACTCATCTTAACAATAATACACGTGTGAGATACGTCGCATTTAGTTCATGTTATTCTTGTGGCCCCTCTCGTGTCATTAAATGTTTTTTCTAGAAAAGGTTTGCATCAGATCATCACCACCATCATCATTATTAAAACGCTCTCCTCTTTTCAGAGATGCAGAGAAAAAAAAAGTTTGGTGCAAAAATGGGGAGGGTTGGGGGAGGGGGAGATATTTAAGTAGTTTGTTGCGAAAAAAAAAAAGAAATGGGCTGAAGCAAATGTTAGTGTTGAAGCTGGCGTGCAAAGTTGTGGTTGGGGGGAGGGGAGAGAACTGGATGATGGCGGGACTGGGGGTGCGGATAGTTTTAAACAGCATTTGCAAATCGCCATTAAACTGAGAAATTGTCCGCCAAGTACAAAACTAGCGAGGAGAAGCAGAACACTTTTTGAGTGAGTGCTCTCACCCTGGTGCACGCAATTTAGTGCTCACTGCCAACGATTACAGCTCAAGTATTGCTGGGTGGTGGTTTGTTATTGTTTGTTTTTTGTCTTTGAGATCTTTCGCTTAATTCCTTTGTTCGTCTGACTAGATTGTTGTATTAAAATGTCATCTGATAGTTTACACATGACT
The DNA here is from genome assembly GCA_021962125.1 of Bulinus truncatus. Lineage (NCBI taxonomy): Eukaryota > Metazoa > Mollusca > Gastropoda > Planorbidae > Bulinus > Bulinus truncatus. The sequence goes on from JAGDYQ010000097.1 coordinate 3,458,629, forward strand.
GCACCACATAGTACCACTATTGAACTTAAAAGTGATAGATCTAAAATACACGATATAGTAAGACTTTTTTTTTTTAAAGAAGTGAAGAGAATAATTCTCCAAAAGTTGCAGTGTATAAGGTGGACCTGTTGAAAAAAAAAAACTCTGAGCTCTGTGGACTCCTTAATGTGCTCAACATCTCACGAGATGTATACATAAATGTTTACAAAATAAAAAAATTCATATCTAGTTTCTTTCAAACAAATCTGGCAGTTCAGATCCCGTGACTCACACATTTTTATTGCTCTATTCAAGTTACTGCCATGGCTGTATACTTTTTTTATTTTAAAGGATAGTGTGAAGTGGATGTTGGCCAAGCTAGACCATTTCTTTATTAGTTTTTTTTGTCTACCCAAACTACCAACTATCTGTTAGTTCATCAACATTTGTTTGTACGTGTGTATATGTAACATATGTTCAGAAAAGCTCTTAGAACTTTTTTTTTGTATTAACCTCTAGTGTTCTCTAGTTTTAAAAAACAAACAAACAAAAACAATTACAACAGAAGCTTTTTTTGGGCTATAGACGGTTAGAATGTTCAGTGCTTAATTTTACTGCTACTTCTGGATAACTGGAAATGAACCCTCATCGAAATAATTTGTAGTTTTAATCTGGAAACCTTTATCGGAAATCATTATGCAGTTATAATTACTATTTATTGGCACACATTGTCTCAAACGGTAGACATAATGCACGCCGCATTCTATTGAGTGTAGTCTGCATCTATGTCTGTCATAAACAAGTATCACGTGTTGTCAATTGAAACATTGAGTGTCTTTTTTATGTCTGACGTACACAGACACAGTTTTCATGGAGTGTAGTGTCAAGTGTGCCAACCTGCCTTGTTCATGTCACTAAACGTCCAAAGCAACCTTTTTTGTAATGTCAGGTTTTAAAAAACTTGTCTCAGCGTTTGATTGTCTGTCGGTGTCGTTGTTTGTTTAGTAGAGAAAAAAACTGAACACTCTGATAACATTTGAATGGAAGTGTGTTTTGCGTAGTAGACGGGATTGTGAAGAACCTAAAACAATGTCTGTAAGATGTTCCCGATGTTGGTCGGTTTTAAACCATCACCAATGTATGGTGATTAATTGTCATTGTAGGCGTATTGTTATTTCTATTTTATTTTATTTTTTTAATTATACGTTTCCTCTAATTGTCAATCTTTAGAACTCGAGATTAATATTCTTTGACCTTATGATACCTATCGTTCACCTATTTTCTAATTATAAATATGACATTTTTTTGTTTATCTTACTATATATATATATATATATATATATATATATATATATATATATATATATATATATATTCAAATAGAAAGAAACCCGTCTATTAAAATAAGAGCTTTTGAAATGTATTTTAATTTCTTGAAAAAAAAATTTCCGTTAAAAAACGATAATAGAAAATTGTGCTTACCTTGAACCATAGACCGTGGATCTCATTTAGCAAATACAAGGGGGAAAAACAAATTGTCGCAAATAAATTTATTTCAAAGCAATAATCAACATTCACTAAACGTCTACTTTCTCTCTCTCCCTCTATCTATCTATCTATCTATCTATCTATCTATCTATCTATCTATCTCTTATCTCTCTCTACCTCCCCCCCCTCTCTCTCTGCCTCTCTCTACCTCTTTCTCTCTCTCTCTCTCTCTCTCTCTCTCTCCCTCCCTCTATCTATCTATCTATCTATCTATCTATCTATCTCTTATTTCTCTACCTCCCCCCTCTCTCTCTCTGCCTCTCTCTACCTCTTTCTCTCTCTCTCTCTCTCTCTCTCTCTCTCTCTCTCTCTCTCTCTCTCTTGAAGACTGTCTCTACAGTCTTGAATCTTTTAGTATCTGATGACAGATCATTCTTGGTGTCGGATGGCAGATCATTCCTGGTGTCGGATGACAGATCATTCCGCTTGTCAAACAGATCTGAGAGCCGAGTTTTTTTTTATCCTGTGAGCTTAGGAGGCCCCCTCGGCTCACGCTTTCGCACGCGTCTTCTTGAACGTGCATGACGAGGCAAATGTCTGTTCCATGTGATTGATTGGCCTGCTGATCGATATTTATTTTTTTTCCTTGGCGAAGTAGGGCGTCGATGGTGGCATGCACGGGATTACACAGACATTTGATTTTCTTGGCAGGTTTGGGGATTTTTATTTTGGGTGGGGAGGGGGGGGGTCTATTGGACACCCCCAGTATAAAAAAATTGAAGAAGAACATTCGTTTTCTGTCCGAGAAATCAATTTCTTTTTGCCGGTTTGCTGACAACATAATTTTCAGTTGTATAGGTCCATAGTTCGTGCAAAAAAAAAAAAACTAAGTCAAAACAAAAATCATTGTTTCAGACCAAGAGATGAAAGATTGCCCTTACTTGGAATGTACGCAGGCGGTCCAGGCCTAGACCCTAGACTACCGCATCGTCCTTCTGAAGGGGATTCAAGTAAGTCTTGCATTTTAATACACACACACGGAAGTTGGAGAAAAAAAAAACCATTTCAAAGTCTTTTGTGAAAGAATCATATAGACTGTGGTATATTTTATGTACAGACTTCCAGAGTGAGTCCGTCATGTTACTTTTTTATATGATTTCAACGTGTATTCCAGGTAAGCCGTTAAATTTGCAAGTGAACGGTCATCACAAGGAGTCTGAAGCTTCCAGAAGCGATGATGAGTACGATGATGAAAAGCTGAGTGATGACGAACGTCCCTTAGATGATGGTAAGTGTTATTAGATGTTGTTGACGAAGTTCCCCCCCCCCCCCGCTATGTCTTCCCCGTGGCTATGGTGGGGGATGAAGAAAGGGCACCGCAAAAAAAAAACCGTCCCATTAATGGTTTGTAGGATCGAAGAGATTTCATCTTATCCTTACAAGAGCGTCACACATTAGATGCTATCAACGTGATCCCTTCCGCATTGCAGGCTTCTGTCATACATATCGAGGCCGCTGTAACGTTTAGTACAGTAATTGTGAAGGAAAGACATTATACAATTGGTTTATAGTAATGACGCAGCTACATAATGTGAAGATAATAACATAGATTATTGGACTTCATAATTTTGTACATTTCGTTTCCATCCTTGTTTTCACTACGCCGCTATGTGACCTACATCATAACCAGTTAACCTTTGAACATACCATCATTGTGAAACAGTAACAGTACGATCAGTTATGAATCTCTAGCCATTTCTACCTTACCTATACCAGATATGTCAGGTAATCTGATTTTTTTTTATAATTTGATTATCTAAAAAGTCCTTTCATCTTAGGTAACATTGGAAGGCAGTTAGTTAAAAAAAATATGGCTATAATCACTGAGCTACGGTTAATTGGTAATTAAACCTTTCTGTAGAGTACAATTTAATCTTAAATACAAGCTGCTTTACACAAAATGTAAACCTTTCAGCATTTCATATTTAAAAAATCATGTACCACAACAGACAATCATGCCATCTAGGAGGTTCTTTATATATATATATATATATATATATATATATATATATATATATATATATATATATTGTATTCTAATAGTTTTATGGCTTTACTTAATATTTAACACTCATTTGTGTCTTCATGTCGATTCAAAATGTTCATTTTACTTTTTGAAATCAATAAGATAGAGGTGAGCAGATGCAACACCAGGTGGTGAGTAACTTGTGTTTGCAACATTCAATGGCTGAACAGGTTTTTTTTTTGGTTGAGGGGGGGATATGCTACTGACAAGATCTTGTACATCAAGGGTTCTCAGACCTGTGCCATTGTATCTGTGGCCGCACCCTATGTGCTGAGTTAAAGCTTGCATGAACATTCTAGGTGTAAATTTCAGTTTAGAATGTAGAGGGCGTCCACCTCTCCCTGTAAGCTTTAAACTGTGCTATGGTTCGGGGGGGGGGGGTTTACAAGCAGTTTTGTAACCTTTGTTTGATATAATGACATTACTAGCTGAACAGCCTGCACAGCAGGCCATAACAGTAACATAATAGATCAAAACTTAAGTTATGAAGAACGTAAAAGAGTTTCATTTAAATTGATAGTCATGCAATCTTCGAATCAGATACAAAACAAAAGATCTAAAAACAGCCATATATATTCCGACAATCTACGCACAGCACAACTTCTAACGGGAAAAATCCAATTCACAAGTTTATTTATCGCACCAACATCCAACTGAACCTGTTGTTTCTTGTTGTCTACATTCTCCCAGCTGTGTTTATCTGACTCAGTTTATATGTTTGCCAGAGACGTTGTTACGTATGGAAATAATCACAAACAGTATTAAACAACAAACCTAACGATTAATGTCATGACTAAAGGCTTTATTGCTTGCTGTAATACAGTTTTTAAACGTGTGTGTTTATTGGAACTTTTTAAACCTTGTGAGCAGAAAGTAGATGCAGACTGAAATCATTTTCATATGTAGGCACAAATAATGTAAGCACATCATTTGAACTAGCTGCTACTCGTGCCTTTCTCAAGTAATATCGACTTCATAGTAAAGTTTAGACATACAATTAAAGGCCAGCGTCAACACAGTCTATATTTTCCTGCATGTGTTAGTATATTATGTATACTTAATATGCATACTATTTATTTCTGTATTTGTGCATGTACCGACTGTTATGAACATAAAAGAAGCACGCTGTATAATTCGAGTGGGGGGGGGGGGAGAGGGGCCAGTCCGGTTGATGAGCATGTCTGTATTGTTGAGATGTCATTAAAGTACTTGCCTGTACTTTATGAGAAGATCACAGGTGAAGTTAACTCGTGGGACTCAAGCTTTGTGCTATAAGGGGAGACAATAGTTTATGAGCCGCTGCCTGTCACCTCACCAAGGTTGGCTTGAAACATCTTGAAATGACGTGTCTATCGAAAATGTTGCAGGTGGAAAGTAACGTACAGGCACATATATTCATTGTAGGTATATATATATATATATATATGAACAGCGTACAAGTGAAACAAAGAGCAATATGTTACACACGATGGTCAGCATATTGCGTACGACTGAGTGGTGACTGACTTTAGACTGTAGTAGGAAAACCAATCGTGAAAAAAAAGTAGACTGAGGCTAGAAATGAACATTAGTTACAGTCAGCCCCCCACAAATCTTCACTATCGCGCACAAGTTAATTTTTTTTTAATTAAACCTCCACTTATATTACAATTACTTTTCAACAGAAGGAAAAAGAAAAAGGAGTCGACTCGTAAATTAGTTTACGTCTTAAAAACTTGTGTAGTGAAATAATCGAAACTCAGACGGAAAGTGTCAACTCTTTTAGATGTACTTCATCTATCACAAGAAAGTCGCTACTCTCTTGGTCTACACGTAATTATGAGTACTTGTCTTTTCGTACTTACTAAATGCTAAGATAATATGTAACTGATTTTATTGACCGATTCAACGTACTTTGTGTGGTGATGAATTACATGCAGTAACGATTTACTTTTACTATTATGTAAACTGTCTGTAAATGTCTGTTTTTTTTTTGTTACGGCCGTACATTCACATAGACATACTCCAGATTAGCCCCCCCCCCTCACACACACACCAAAATCTCTTTTTTTGTGTTTAGTTTGTGAACTCTGGAGTAAGACGCGTCATCTCGGACTTCCTTTCTTCATTGCAAATATCGCCACTAGATGCTTTGTTAAGGTTCCGGTTTTATAAACAAATTTATGTGTCTTTCAACGCTCTCCGCCTTGCGCCAGCGACATCTGGCATTTTTAAAGTGGGGCCTCTCTCTGAATAAGTTGAAAGAACAAAAATGTGCAATAAACCTTCTTTTTTTTTTTTGTTTAATGTATATGTGTTATGGTGGGAGAGAAAAAAATAGAGCTTAGATTTACCATTAGTGAAAATATTTGCCCTCCTTGCTCCCCCATTTCGACCCCCCCCACACACACACACCTTTTTTTACGAGAATAAATAAATAAATAAAAAGTTTGATATAAAAATAAGTTTAGAACAAGGTCATTTTGTGCCTCATGCACATACTTCATTTAACTAGCACATAGACCTTTCATAGACACCTGTCGTCTACCTGGGACTGGGGTAAGTTGGGGGTGGGGGGTGGGGAAGGGTTTCACCTGGTCATTTTTTTTATATACGCCATTTGTTTTTGTTTGTTTGTTTGTTGTTTTTTTTTTGCGTACCCAAGACATTAGTGTTAAATCATACACAATGAGACCGACGGTGAAATGAACAGGCAATAAGAAAATAGACAAACGTCTTAGACCAGCTTGCACTGTCCCTCTAACTGCCACGTAAAGTGCAATACTGCAATAAATTACTACATACAAACAAAAAAAAAAAACACAACGTTTCTGAATGAAATGAACAATGAATATTTCCGTTGATCTATATATAAACACTAATTCATACATCTTACACATTCGTGTCCAAATTGTATTACTATTATATTTTTTTTTTTTTTTTTTTTTTTTTTTTTTTTTTTTTTTTTTTTTTTTTTTTTTTTTTTTTTTTTTTTTTTTTTTTTTTTTTTTTTTTTAACTAATATATAAATAATATATATATATATATATATATATATATATATATATATTCTATTAAACGAATGTGTTTGGATTTTTACGTTACATATGTTTGTTGCGGTAAATACTGTACTCATCTGTTGTTTACATTTTACTTGGTTTTAAAAAAAAATAGCTTAATCGACGTGCATGTAAGTATATCAATAAAAGATTATGTAAATTAGTTGAATTCTGTGCTCGTCTGTTTTTAGAGACTTGAGCAAGCAACCAGTTGATAGTCCAGTTGATGTAAAAGCTACATTATTTGACTCTATGTAAAAGCTACATTGCATGACTCTATGTAAAAGCTACATTACATGACTCTATGTAAAAGCTACATTACATGACTCTATGTAAAAGCTACATTACATACATGACTCTATGTAAAAGCTACATTACATGACTCTATGTAAAAGCTACATTACATGACTCTATGTAAAAGCTACATTACATGACTCTATGTAAAAGCTACATTACATACATGACTCTATGTAAAAGCTACATTACATGACTCTATGTAAAAGCTACATTACATACATGACTCTATGTAAAAGCTACATTACATGACAATAATCTTTCGGTTCCGAATAAAGCTACCTTTTTTTTCCCCAGTCATTGTCTTTGCGTAGATCAAGTTGAAGTATTGATTACACAACCTAAATGGTTTATTCTTTCACTTAACTTAAAGTTGAAACAATTCATTGACTTCATGTCTAGTTGGGTTGTAACTTTTTTTCCCCCCGTTTACACCCCGCGGTTCTCAAACCAGATAATAAATAGGTCAGCATGCCCAGCACATTGTTTTTTTAGTGGACAAGTATTACGTGAGTAGTGTTTTCATAGACTTGTATGGCTCTGTGTTGCCTAGTTTATGTATTTATTGTTGTTGTTGTTGTTTTACCGTTAAAACAAGATATCCACGTATATACACGTATGATGTGAACATTTTCAAGTATATCAGTACTAGTTTAATCTCAATTGTCTTCATCAAACGTTTGTAAATTTACAAATTTAGTAAGTTGTGCTTTATGACGGTATCTGTGAACCCCCATATGGTCATCTCCCCCAGTGACCGTGTACACAAATGTGAGAATCCTTGCACACAAAGGATTTGTGCAGGTCCTTTGTACTGTGTGTCTGTCTGACAGCAGATGTACAAGGTGTCAAGCAGTAGGGCGAGGGGGGGGGGTAATGAAAGGTTGGATCATTTTATTTAATTACTTCAATTGATTGTTGAGAAAGATCATTTTGTTAGTGTCATTGATTGACAAAGGTTAAAATTCAGTCTCGTCTCTACTCATTGAATAGTAATCTCGTTGTAGATAGGGGAAATGTAAACTATAAGGAGTTTGAATATGGTCCATTAGTGTAATCCACCAGGAAATAATTCATAATGAAAAATATTTTTAACTGAATATTTGTAGTTGTATCTAAATATTATACTCACATAGCGCTCCATTGTGCACAGCTATAGTGCTAACTGACACACAAACACTCAGTTATACACAGCTATAGTGCTAAGATACACATAATACTCAGTTGTACACAGCTATAGTGCTAAGATACACATAACACTCAGTTGTACACAGCTATAGTGCTGACACACATAACACTCAGTTGTACAAGTTATAGTGCTGACACACATAATGCTCAGTTATACACAGCTATAGTGCTGACACACATAACACTCACTTGTACACAGCTATAGTGCTGACACACATAACACTCAGTTGTACACAGCTATAGTGTTAATTAATTTATCACTCAGTGCACGATTGTATAGCTGATGAACTTTTTTATTGATGTTCAAAGTTGAGAACTATTATAATACAGTAAAATTATCTTATAACACCATCACGTTATTGCTTTATGCTCTTTTTTTTTTGGTCTCTTCAATCCTTTTTTGGTCTCCAACTCTATTCCATTCAAGTAAACAAAACGTTGAAGTATTGGACATTAAGAGATGAAAAGCAAAACGATATTTTAGTTTATCCCCATAGACATATAGGATAAAAAAAAAGGCCGAAATAAAACAACCAATAAAACCGGGCCACATTAAATAAGTAGAATTAGGCCGATAAGGCCATCAGCCAATCAGAATAAATCTAATCACAATGTAAGCCAACATCTTCACTCGACATAAAACTTACGTACTTACATTGCTTCAGGTAATGCTCGCGTAAATGTTGGGGGTTTTCTTTTTTTCTCCCTTTCTTTCTTTATTTGCACTCGCTTTCTTCAGTCGGCAGAAACACACACACACAAAAATCATTTTGCGCATCGCTGACTTTTATTTACACGTCAACAAACCATTGACTTTCGCTTGACTTGAAGCAAAAGTTTATTTCAGCAAATCATCATTATTTCTGGGCTCATTATCGGCTTCCACATGGTTTCTTTCTTGAATTCACCATCTGTACCCCGACCCACCCCCCACCCCGTCTTCTCATCATCGGCCTGAACTCGGTGGAAGCCCATAAAAAAAAAAATGCCGGGGAAAATCAATACATTTACAATTTAAAGAGGTTTTTTCCATCATTAAAAAGATATATTAAAACGATTACCCGTGGTAATCAAAATAATGAAATTAGATTTTTATCAATTGCTGCGCCTAGCAATAACTGTCACAATGTTTCAATTGAACGAATTTAGAAGAGAAGCGCATGCAAAACGACGTCTGCATTTGTTTCTTGAATATATCAGCGGAATAGTATAGAGGAGTGAACAACAATAACGTTCAAAATTTTATCGGCCTTATTTTTTTGAAGCGAAAATAATTTGTAAAATGTGTATGTCTGTGTATATTGCTTCTGTTTTTTTTAATGGTCTGTTTTCTTTATAATATTTAATGATACATTTTCTTTAAAAACAATAAGGTGATTGTTATGATAACACGTGATTTCTTGGTAATTGCAATGCTGGAGATGCCTCTTGAAATGACGTCACACTGGTTTGGGGGGGTCAATCGGTGCTGAGCACCGTGTTCGGTTGCCGCAGTAACGGCTGATTATAGTTTAATTATGTTATAGACGAGAGACTTTCCGTTGCGATGTTGGCCGAGTCCAGGAAGACGTCGGCGGGGGGGGGGGGGATAGGTTCAAATGTTAAACAAAGAGAGAAAAAAAAAAGCTTTCGACGGCTGCATTTCTCTCGCCCGTAAGTCTCGACACGTCTTGCTCGAGTTGGTGCGAGAAGTTGAAAACAAGACCGACGATGATGACTGGAGATATCATAGCCAGGCAATAATAGATGAAATAAATAATATTATTGTAAGCAAATACACTCCGCAGACTCACACACACAACTGTGCACCCGGTGACCGGTGATATTTTTTTTTTTTTTTGATAGCAATTGCAAGAGATAACATCAAAAGGAGAAGGAACTGAAGCGCATCCAGGAAACCTGGGGCACAGTGTGTTGGTGTGGGGGAGGGGGAGGAGGAGGACCGTGGCTGGAAGTTACTTTTGCAGCCGTGACCCGATAGCTGGGGTGTAATGGCTCTACAATTGCGCCAAGAATTACATCACTATTTTGTCCACTGTATTGAGAACTACATGTGTAGAATTCAATACCGTGTGTCGGTATGTCGCAGCTTAACATTTAGAATCTGTTTTCAAATGTATTTTTTTTTTTTACATGTTAGGTCGGAGAAAAGCTCTGTGTTACAGTTTCCTTCCATGTGTCCACCCAACAATTAGCCAGCAGCATGTGATCTCCATATGGCGTACATCATAACTTGCTCAAAGTTCAAAAGACGTAAATTGGCTCCAATACTGACAACAAATGGGAATATTGCTTGAGTTTTTTTTTTTTATTTTTTCCTCCTTGAAAATAAAAACTCGTGTAAAATATCTCATACTTTCATGGACTCAACTTTTACTCCCCACTTGCCTTTTTTTTGCTCTTTTTTAAAACAACCAGATCCCCTTTTCACATACAAATACATGTATCGCTAACGCGGGACTCGCATATACACATAAACATATATAAATATATATATATATTCGATTCAGACATTTTTTAAAAAAAAAGTGTATACAGGTCGGGGAGGAGTGGCACAGTTAAGAAAGTAATAAAACAGTAGTTAAATTATTTTTGTTTATTTTTTTTGAGCACTTTTTCCCCCCTTTGCCCTCATCACTTGAATAGTAATCTTAGAATAACCACGGCAGCTTTGCTTAGCGTCTCAGAAATTAACAACGCATTAGTAGAGAAATGGATGTGTTATTTGACTACGTTTTTATTTTTTTTAAAGTTTTTCTAGTTAAAATGTTGTATTTTTTTTTTTCGCTATCGAGGTGAGGCAAACTGGGGGCGATTCCATTGCAAAGAAAAAGATTATTGAAGTACTAGTTGCTCATGACGCTAAAAAGCAGAACACGTAATTAACCCCGTCCGTACGTAAGAAAACACAGAAATTATAAAAATTGTTTCAAAGACGAGCTTCTGTTTTGGGCAACATCTGAGAAACGCGTTAAGCCGAAGGGCGCGCGCGGCAAGTTATGGAGGGAGGCATTCAGGAGACCCTGAGGTTTGTCTCTGTAGCCAATAGAGCGCACATACGGGGGCCGGGGGGGGCGGTTATGTTTTAGAGGATGGAGAAATTCGGATCAGTCTGCCGGTAGATGGGTCTTAATGAGTTTATCAGAAATCATGGCAATCAACAGAACGTATCATTTTCGTTTCATTTTTTTTTCTCCTGTTATGTTTTTTTAACTCTAATATTTGCACTCTTTTTTTTTTGTTTCGTTATCTTCTTTACCTAAGAAATTTTTTTTTTAGCCATTAGTAATTATTGAGGTAAACATTTAGGACGAAAAGAAAAAATCCAGTGAGCTATTTACTAGAGAGTATACGAGGAATAAATCAAGAGGAGTTTTTTTTTTTTTTAAGTTGGCACGTGAGAATTAGGGAAAACTCTTTTGCATGCGTTTTATTCCAACATTAGGTCCCTACATGGCATAGATTTGAGATAATTAAATGGAATACTGTCTTCGATATAGTAATTTATTAAAAAAATATAATAGGGCAATCTGGTTAGAAAAAATCTTAACCCTAATGTGAATGTGTCTTCTTATTTACCTGTGTGTTGGAGAAGAATAAACCAGCGAATCTGTAAATCCCTGACTATAACCCATATCCTTTTTTGAAAGACACGATCTTGGTAAAGTCTTACCGTCTCGTTTATCTCTCTCACTGCCAGTAATTGTGTACTTGATCCTATGTATTCCTTTTTTTTGTTTATAACCGTTTTAGTGCATAGCCAGAGTAGATCTTTTGAGGTCTTTATTCTAACATTCACCTATCACTAGATTTTCGGATGAGCTAACATAGTCAATTTTTATTCTTAATTTGATTCAAAATGCTCTGGGTTTTAAAGTACTGACTGACTTATAAGCTGATGGTCTTGAGATTTAAACTCGAGTAACATGGAGTAATACATTCAGCAAGTTATCTCACCGCTGTCCTCTGTCAAACATTTCCGATGTGCGTGTTAAATCATGTTTATTAAGATAATACGTTTATTATTATAATTATAATAATTAGCCGCCGAGTATAGATTGCAGTATGTTGTTATCCACAATATGAGACGTCCAGATACATTGAGATCGTGTTCTGTGATCTTGGCTGACATTGTAACATTTTTTATGTGTGTAAAACTTTTATATTGATATTTGTTACGGACTTTGTGCGTGTTTAAAGCTTCCCCCCCCACTCCCCTACCATCCCATCACACCCTTCTCGCCCAATACATTTGTTCAAATATAAAAAGCTTTCAAGATGTTTTTTTTTCCTGCTATTATGTCAATGCATGAAACTATTGTTGTTTTTGCCCCCCCCCCCCCCCAAATCATTCTGATGTGGTTGAAATGACAGCTTGGTGCGTGTGTGCAGCAGCAGCAGCAGTACCTAAATTGTTCAGTCTGATAGGAAATAGGTTTATATTTCCTGGCATTCACACAGGCTTTTGTGTCAGGTCATAGTGTCATTGTTTTCTGCGGTGAACTTTAAACAGACCAATAACATTTTTTTTTTTACGGCCTAATCCATTGGAGTGAATAACGGTACATAGTTTTCTGTCAGCAACGGTCACGCTACCAGCGTCTGTAGGGTGTAACTCCTTGCTAATTCATTACCGACAGACCAAACTATTAGCAATAAGTGTATGTTTACCACCTTATGTCAAATCTTCCGTGTCGTTTAACACGGTATGCATAACTTTATGTACGTAATATCTGTATGATCAATGAATTATTTTATTTTACATTTTAGTGCATTTAAAAACAAACCATATCATAAGCTTATTTTTTAAAAAACATTTTTTTTTTAAACTCGTCAATACTTTGTTGTTGTTTGGTATTAATTTGAACATTATAGTCTCCATTCGTAATGTTTCCCATTATTAACATTACGTGCAGAAAATTAGCTTCGAAGCTCTACAAGTTGTTAATTATCATTATACATGTAGTTTATCGTCTTGTAAAAATTATATGTTTTGCCAACTTTAAGCGTTTTCACTACACGAGATTAAGTCCAACTGTGATTTCTCAGACTTAAGGACACACCCACAAAGCCACAAACAGAATGTTAAACCAAATAAAAGCTTTTTTTTTAAAGAAATGTTTGATTTAGTGGCATAGTTTCTTTAGATGTTTTCGTTATGATTTTGATGTATACCTGACAAAATATTAAAGTGAATTGTAATTGAACAAATATGGCATGCTTTGTATGTTTACGTTTGTTTATCGCAAGGCTTTTATTTCAGACTCATCGTGTCTATCCTGGAACACACACACACACACACACACAACCGACCGAGAATGAGGTTGGAGCCCAGAGAACATCTTGAATGATGATGTTGGAAGAAAAAAAAAAACTAAGGAGATTAAAAAGATTAAATTCAACTACTGTCGCAAATGTGAAACATTCATAAAATGCTACATCATTTTATTGGGATCTCGGTCCCCTCCCCCAATCTCCCCCCCCCTCCTTTAAGCCACTCACGTTTCTTCCATCGTAAATTTAACACGTGTGTACGAGTCCCCGGGGGGCGGGCGGGAGGGTGGGGTGGGGTGGGGGGCTAGATTTGGCTGCAATATGATAAGTTGTTCCTAAACCGTGTGATGGGCTACAAAGGCAGTCCCGTGAGCCGAATGTGTATTTAAACATGAAAATATATAAACTATTCTTGATACCGATCGCATGGGAGATGAGCTGAGGTGTTTTGATTAGAAATCTACGAAAAGGAAATGTGATATTTTAATGGAGCTGGGGGGGGGGGGAGGGTCGCCTACAATTGTGGGAGTTTTCGTTCCAATGCTCTGCCACAGAAGAGGGTCGAAAACCGAGCAGGTTATCAGTGGACCCCCATAAACTTGAATAAGTGTCAAGTCAAGATATTTGATATACCGGCATACATTATACACTTGAGTACACACGGTCTGATGGAGAATCAAATATCTGCACAGTTCTTATTTAATAAAATACAGCATTTTAATACTGACCCAGACAAGAGTAATCTTTGAGATTTAAGGTCACTTTTTTGACCAAACGTCATCATAATGAAACTACCATGTAGACGGATAAAAAATAACAAACCAATAAATATATATATATATAGTATATTCCTTAATACTTGCAACCTTACATAGTGTATAATCCATTATTTCTCTTCATTTGGTTTACTCGGTATTAACGAGCAATATTTATGAATACACTTGATTGCACAATAACTGAAGAAAAAAAAATGTTTTTGTTTTCAATGTGAACTTTTTCTCCATTATCAGAAACATAACGTCTCCCTTCCCTCTTTACCTATGCAGCGAATCATGGAATTTAGTTTTTAATGCTTTACAAGGGCCACACGTAGAGAGATGACTATCTGCCGTTGGAAGGTTATAAACCATCCGCGAAAAATACCATAAACTGCTGTTTTTTCTGCAGGCCACGCACCAAGATGCTGTTAGATAGACGCACCCCCCCTCCTCCCACCTCTCTCCTCTTTGACCAAATCTGTGGAATTTTCCTTCTCGTTTAAGAGTTGTGTCCCGACACCTGATATTAAAAAAAGACAGAAATCTAAAGGGAGGCAACTACCAAAATGTTGTTGGATGTTAGTAAATATATATATATATATAGGACGAAAAGAAACATTTGGATACATTCGTCTATTTTATTTATTTATTTGTTTTTATTTTTTTTTATTTATAACAGTTGGCCTGTAAAATGATTCTTTAAAAAAAAAAAAAAAAAAAAATATATATATATATACAAGTACGTTCTGTGTGCAGGTGTGACCAAATAGATTTCCGCTGTCTCGGTTATCTCTCTTGTTCATTACTGGTTTCCCCCACCCGATCCCGTGATACCTCAGAAGTAAATAGTAATCGTCCCAAGTATTCGAATCTTGATAGCGCAGCATTATATGGCCAACAAAATGTACGCGATCTCTGCCCACAGTTCACTTTTATGTTCAGATGACAAGAGTTTTAGAACTGCTCCGAAATTGGGAGTGACAGTAAATTGACTATTTAGTTGTACTGAAGTGAATAGCTGGAGATTGACTGCAATGACATTAAAAAAAATGAATAAAATATTTCCTACGTTTTATTGCTTCGCGTTAAATCTTTGGAGAAAGTTTTTTGTGTTGGTTGTGACCTTACAGAAAGTGCTCCAATTAATTGTTGGTAAACTTCGCGCCTCACCCCCAACGTAATGATTCTTCACTCGAGTGAACTCATGGGTCTACTCTGATTCATGCGATAACTTGAAACATTCGTACTCGTTATGGCGAATTTTCATTGATGAGTAAAGACATCGATACCATCACGATGTAGATCAGCATGGGTTGGGGGGGGGGCGCGGGGAATCGTCGCTTGGAAACGGCATTATCTGATAGACACTTGTGAATGTTGAGAGGTTTACAGTAACTCATCACGAATGTTAAGCCGGTATGTTGATGGCAGCCTTTGAAATGGGTTAATCCAAGTGTTGTTTTTTTTTTTTTGCAGTGGCGTCTTTGTCTACATGGCTCGAGTTTTTGTTTAGATTCTTAGGCCCTTGCGCTATATATATATATATATATATATATATATATATATATATATATATATATATATATAAAGATATATATATACAGTCGATTCCGCTTGATTGGGACACATCGGGACCGAGGCTTTTTGTCCCAATTAAGCGGCTGTCCCAATTAAACATACAAATTTACTATTGGCTTCTTGGTTTGGTTTTTTGAGATTTGTCCCAAATAAGCGGCTGTCCCAACTAAGCGGTGTCCCAATTAAGCGGAATCCAATGCATATATATCAACCGATAAAATAAACACTTCACGGTATAACTGATACCGATACCTACTTTATTTAGAAATATCAATAAACAATGCAAGAAGTGTAACACTTTACGTGCATTCAGAGAGATAAATGTTTCATGTGTTTTAGTTTTTCCTCGCCCCCCCCCCATTCTTACTGCATTCGTCTCTCTCTCTCTCTCTCTCTCTCTCTCTCTCTCTCTCTCTCTCTCTCTCTCTCTCTCTCTCTCTCTCTCTCTCTACAATTGACATTTAGACTAGAAATAAAACTCTTCAACTTTTACAGGGACGTAATGCTGGAAGAGAAGAAGAAAGAAAAAATAAATCAACTTTTTTATTCACCGAGTCTCTCGTTAAACTTTTATGAACATTACTTGACCTAAGGGAAAGATAAGCACTAGAATTTGCTAGGAGAGGTCACTCAGTTGAAATATTAGGAGTTATCATCCTTTGTTGGTCTCTATTTATAAAAACAAAAAGAACAAATCCCACTCCAATGAAGTATCTTATAAACCATCAATGTTTATTTAATTTTAATGTTGAGAAATATATAAATCAAGAATATATAAATCTCAAAGAAACCAAACCAAGAAGCCAATAGTAAATTTGTATATTTTTAATTGGGACAGCCGCTTAAATGGGACAAAAGCCTCGGTCCCGATGTGTCCCAATTAAGCGGAATCGACTGTATGTATATATATATATATATATATATATATATATATATATATATATATATATATGATATTAAATCAACTGATTTGCTTATGTTTTTTTGTTTTCTCGATCAGATATAGACGACAGCTACGACAGTGATGATTACCAGAGTGGAGACGCCGCTGACAAGCCACGACCTGGATCGAACACCAACCCGTTTTCAGCGGTGGGCCCTGAGTCTGCTATCACTGAGCTCGAGTCATTCGTGGTGAAGTTCAATGCAGTGGTCAGGGCTCTAGTAGACGCAGCCAAGTCTGTGGAAAGGCGGGCAGGCGAAGAAAAGAGTAGGTTCCCCTTTGTTGATGTTTTGAAAAAAATTAACCCCAGCCCTAGTCTTTTAATTAGTTTCACTCTCTGTGGTTTGGTTGGATGTGCCAGTGTCCTCAGATCTTGTTGGTACTCACTTATGGAATTGCTCTAATTTAAGCAGAAGACGCACATTTGGCGCACATGTAGATTCTATATGAACAGTGCACGACTGTAAAAAAATTTCGAGTTCGTGAACGAACATTTTGTAGAATGATGAAATAATTGAGATCATCATATCAAAATAAATAGGAAGTAAAGCTCTGTGCATAGGTGCATACTTACGGATAGACTTGACTAATACATGAAATTATAAGTGTGTGTGATATACAATATACTGAACTAAATATGTTTTTACATTAGCTGATAAGTAAAAAGAAAATAATATGTATATTTATATAGATAGGGACCAGTGCTTATATTTTTAGAAATGGTAATTTATATAAAAATTTCTATCATACAATGAGTTGTTGTAAATTTTATTGACTAATGTATTAGTTAGGACAAAGTAAAACTGTTTTTTTTTGTCCAAGCTGCTGGTGCAAACGTAACTTTTTGAAAGTTTGGCAGTTGTCAAAAATTATTTATTCACTTTTTTTTGTGGGAGAATAATTCCATTTCTTCTTCATCTTCCTTTTGGCTCTACAGCCCATTTAGGGCCATGGCATGCCTTACTACTCTCTGCAGCCCATTTAGGTCCCTGGCCTGCTTTACTACTCTGTACAGCCCATTTAGGGCCATGCACTGCCATACTACTCTCGATAGCCCATTTAGGGCCCTGGCCTGCCATACTACTCTCTACTGCCCATTTAGGGCCCTAACCTGCCATACCTCTCTAATGCCAATTTAGGGCCCTGGCCTGCCATACTACTCTCTACAGCCCATTTAGGGCCCTGGCCTGCGTTACTACTTCTCCACTTTTCCCGATCCATGGTCTTCTTCCTCCACTCTCTTCCAACCATCTGCTTCTTGGTCTGCCTTTAGGGCTTTTCTCATTGGGTGTTGCCTTATATATTGCCTTTGAGCCTCTGTTGTTTTCCATTTTTTCTAATAATTCCATTTTATTTTTTAAAAAATCTTTTTTTTTTTTTGTACATTGCTCACGTCCAAAAGCTGTATAAAATAAAATCATTAATACATAGTGAAATAAACACACATACAAATAAACTCATCCACGCATGTGCAGTGGAAAAAAACAAACAAAACCATCACATCATACAATCAGAACGAAATGATGTTCCTTGAAATGAGATTTTTTTTTTGGAGACAGTTACTTTGAAAACCAATACGTACAAATAGATGTCCGCATCTCTTAGCCAGCTTTTGTCTCACAGGGACATTAGCCATAACTACATTAGGGTCCTGGCAGCCCACAGAAATACAATCCTCAGTTCTCCTCACCCCAAATGGCCAGTAGGAGAGAGAGAGAGGGGGAGAAAGAGAGAGAGATAGTTGTTTTTAAAAGAATGTTTGTTTGTTTTTTTGCACACAGCCTTAATGTAAACACTTTTTTTTTTTTTTGGTTTTAAACAATTCATGTCTCAACTAGCTTTGTGTTATACAAATATTGTTTTCAAAGGTCACACTTTTTTTTTGTTATTATGTTTAATAACATACACAGAAACATAAAAGTATTGCATTTCAAATCGTTAAATAAACAGATCAGTGTAATAATACAAGAGGGGAGGGGGGGGGCAATGTAAGACTTGCTTGTTCATTTCTCTAAACTTCACTTTTCTATTTCCCACGTTACTTGTGTCATTCGCCCTGTGGGCATACGGCGGTATTATCTCCTCTTTACTTGTCTGCCCAGCGAATGGATCCGACCAAATTAGTCTACTCTCTGAATATTAGCACCGGGACATTTTCTTCCCATCAGCGGATTCCGACTGTATAACTTGGGGGGGGGGGCGGGGCCGACGTCACGTGGGCTAGTTGTTTTTTAGACCATTTTCGAAAAAAAATGCTCTATTGTCCCCGTTTTGTCTGTCTGTCTGTCTGTCTGTCATCACCCTAGATCTCAACAACCATAAGTCCTAGACCCATGATGTATATATCATTTTGTAGGTCTTGGCCTGCCAAGAAATGACTTTTTTCCAGTTCGCGATCTGACCTCTCAGGGCCGTAAAAGGGGCCTTATAAAGTACCGTTTTTTACTATATAAGCTATATTAATAATGGACCGCCCTATATCTCAGCAACCATAAGTCCTAGACCCATGATGTATATATCATTTTGTAGGTCTTGGCCTTCCAAGAAATGACTTTTTTTCCATTTCGCGATCTGACCTCTCAGGGCCGTAAAAGGGGCCTTATAAATTACCGTTTTTTACTATATAAGCTATATTAATAATGGACCGCCCTATATCTCAGCAACCATAAGTCCTAGACCCATGATGTATATATCATTGTGTAGGTCTTGGCCTGGCAAGTGTACATCAAAAGTCCATTTCGCGATTTGACCTCTCAGGGCCAAAATATAAGAGTTTGTTATGTACCGTTTTGCTTATATTTTAAATATAAATAATAAAAGCTAATCAAAGGGGCGTAATCATTATTTATTTTTGTAACAGTCATTCAACATGACTTACTTGTCCTTTTAATATCTTTTTTCAGATATATGCATTACACAATTGAATTTATAAACATTTCCAAAATTTACAAATATTTACTGAAAGATAACACGAAAATGCGCTAACACGTCCTAAGTCCAGAATGGAACAGGCTTAATTGCTTGTTTTTTTAACTTTTCGGCCTTAGTCTGACTGAAAGAGCCAAGGAGCAATGTACTCGGCTCTAGGTAGTTTACACACTTTACGGAGATGTACAATTCACAACATGACTGGTTTAGACCAGTAGCGGACTGTTCGACTAAGATGGCATTGAAATACCAAAAAAATAATAATTTTAACATTGTGCCAGAACATATCCTAATATGTAGTTTATTACTTTTCCTAGTGTGACCTATGTAAACATCTTATATGTGCTGGGTGCATTGTAATGTGTAATATGCATCATATCCTAACATGTTATTTTTAACATCTAATAATAAGTATGTTACATCTCCTATACTATACAATGTTACATCTAATATGTACTGTGTTAAATCTCCCTATTTACTGTGTGTGTCATCTTCTGTTGTGTAACATCTCATACAATGTCATACTCAGCATCTCCTAGTAAATATGTACAATGTTACATCCTTCTGACACGTAATATGTACAATGTTACATCCTTCTGACACGTAATATGTACAATGTTACATCCTTCTGACACGTAATATGTACCATGTTACATCCTTCTGACACGTAATATGTACAATGTTACATCCTTCTGACACGTAATATGTACAATGTTAACATCCTTCTGACACGTAATATGTACAATGTTAACATCCTTCTGACACGTAATATGTACAATGTTAACATCCTTCTGACACGTAATATGTACAATGTTAACATCCTTCTGACATGTAATATGTACAATGTTAACATCCTTCTGACACGTAATATGTACAATGTTACATCCTTCTGACACGTAATATGTACAATGTTAACATCCTTCTGACACGTAATATGTACAATGTTAACATCCTTCTGACACGTAATATGTACAATGTTAACATCCTTCTGACACGTAATATGTACAATGTTAACATCCTTCTGACACGTAATATGTACAATGTTACATCCTTCTGACACGTAATATGTACAATGTTAACATCCTTCTGACACGTAATATGTACAATGTTAACATCCTTCTGACACGTAATATGTACAATGTTAACATCCTTCTGACACGTAATATGTACAATGTTACATCCTTCTGACACGTAATATGTACAATGTTAACATCCTTCTGACACGTAATATGTACAATGTTAACATCCTTCTGACATGTAATATGTACAATGTTAACATCCTTCTGACACGTAATATGTACAATGTTACATCCTTCTGACACGTAATATGTACAATGTTAACATCCTTCTGACACGTAATATGTACAATGTTAACATCCTTCTGACACGTAATATGTACAATGTTAACATCCTTCTGACACGTAATATGTACAATGTTAACATCCTTCTGACGTAATATGTACAATGTTACATCCTTCTGACACGTAATATGTACAATGTTAACATCCTTCTGACACGTAATATGTACAATGTTAACATCCTTCTGACACGTAATATGTACAATGTTAACATCCTTCTGACACGTAATATGTACAATGTTACATCCTTCTGACACGTAATATGTACAATGTTAACATCCTTCTGACACGTAATATGTACAATGTTACATCCTTCTGACACGTAATATGTACAATGTTACATCCTTCTGACACGTAATATGTATCAAAGGTCTTTATAAACTAAATTTCTGTTTTTTAAAAAAAAGGGTCGTTAAATCTTAAATTTCAACTCTTTATCCAATTTTCTTATTTTTTCTCCTAAAGACTTGAAGTTCGAGTCCAAGAAGAAAAAAAATATTTTTTTTTTCACTGTGGAATCAGGCAAACTTAATCAAAAGAAATCTCTTGATTTCATCATGACTTCCTCGGCGTACGGGCTGAGAGAAAATATGGGCTGGATAATGAATTGAATTTTTACATTCAGATGGTTCTTATTATTTATATCTTCCTTTCCCACAATTCATAGTCGTGTTTCCTCATCTTCTTTATTTATTTTCTTACTATAATCTAAGTCATCTTGATCTTTCATTTAGGGCAGGGGTCGGCAACCTGCGGCTCGCGGGCCGCATGCGGCTCTTTCGATGTCAAATTGCGGCCTAATCAAATACCATAACTTTGAAACAACAATTTTAGTGGCTCTTTTAAAAAAAAATTGAGAAAATTGTAAATTATAACTTTCGGCTGTTCCGTCTCAAAGGTTTGCCGACCCTTGATTATGGGAATAAAGGGCGGGATATTTTTATTTTTAGAGCATTTTCGAAACATGACTGGCTTAGACCAGTAGCGGACTGTTCGACTAAGATGGCATTGAAATACCAAAATATGAGTTTTTTTATGTACCGTTTTGCTTATATTTTAAATATAAATAATAAAGCTAATCAAAGGGGCGTAATCATTATTTATTTTTGTAACAGTTATTCAACATGACTTACTTCCCGTACTTTATATAAAACAACAATTGACGGAGATTTCGGACGATTGAATGACTACAATTTAGAATGTTTCAATTATGAGTCCTATTTCAGTCACATATAGGTCACGTGACTGGTCTCGATGCACCCACACATCGAAGCAACATCGTGTATGGTTGATAACATTGTTATTATCAACGTATACAAAAACCCAGCAACAAACGATCGGTTTGTAAAAGATTTCTTCAATGACAACTTTGTAGCACAGCTCAATCAACCAAACGTCATCATTTGTGGGGACTTCAATCAAGATTTCAAAGAGCCCGGGGCAGAAATTGAAAACTTCTTCGAAACAAACTTCAACATTGAACTACTTTCACCAAGATTGGCAACAACAATTTATCAAACAACAATTGACGGAGTTTTCGGACGATTAAATGACTACAATTTAGAATGTTTCAATTATGAGTCCTATTTCAGTGACCACAAACCACTTGTAGTTAGATTTAAGAGAAAATAATTTTGTTTTCAAATATAAAGAAACGTCTTTTTAATATCTTTTTTTCAGATATATGCATTACACAATTGAATTTATAAACATTTACAAAATTTACAAATATTTACTGAAAGATATCATACGTACTGATACATAATACGAAATGCTCTAACACGTCCTGTGTCCAGAATGGAACAGGCTTAGATTGCTTGTTTTTTTAACCCAGTCCTCAGTGTAAGCCATCAGTTCTCAGTGTGTTTATTATGTCTCCTCTTTAGACAAATGAAACAGTTTTTTGGAGTGCCGGTCACTGTAACGTTTTCAAACATTCGTAGATGAAACTTCCATCCTAAATAGTAATATATTTCTGGCCAATAAATGTGCTTGAAATAGAGGGGGTTTGGGGGAGAGAGAGAGAGAGAGAGAGAGAGAGAGAGGGAGAGAGAGAGAAATCAGTTGCATCTAAATATATTCATAGGCACTCCATGGTTCAGATGTTAACATCTTCATGTCAGATTTCTCCGTTTACGACTGACGTTGATTTTTTTTTTGTTCACCCTGCAGTCGAATGCAATATTTACGTAAAGTCAATCAAATTGAAATGAGCAAGTCAATAAGTGAACCCCATTAAACCCGGGTTTCCCCCCCCCCTCCTTCTGCGCTAATGTCTTTCTATCAGCAGGCAGCGGTCTCACTAGTTATATCCTTTACATCCACCCAAAGATCGTGTTATTTTCTTTTTATCATACAGTCTTGTAATGTAGAAATAATTCGCCCCCCGTTGCTGTTCTCTTTCTTGAGAAGTTATTGCTGTCAAAAGCAGAATTGATGTATTTTTGTTTTCTAAGAAAGCCCCGAAGACTCGCATCGATTCAGATGTCAATTTGCTGTTAGCTTACCGGAAGTAGACCGAGCCGAAACAGGGGGCTAGAAAGCTCTCCAATATGATGAGAATACTTTGACGAACAATTGATTTATTTCTTATTTCTTCCTAGCGGGCTTCATTTGTCTTTGACAAAAGGTTAAATACATAGGCCTCCGTTTTTTTGTTTTGTTTTGTATTTAAATTTTTTTTTTTTTTGCTTTTGGAAAATCTAAATTTGTTGGTCTGACTGCCGCAGTAGCGCTTGCCAGATCTTTAATATTTCACCTTTCGGTCATCAGGGCATTATTGGTTTGTATCGATGATTAATAGACTGAAATGAATATATTTTAATTAATGAAACTTTCTTTAAATAATAATTATAGTTATAATATCTGATGGGGACATATCCTCTCTTAAGTTCGGGAAAGGGATCTAGGCGGATAATTTCACAGATATTTGTTGGGGGGGGGGCGATTTGACCGATGGCTCCAAATTGGGCTCCACGCATGGCAGGGGCCTTGCAATTTACATTTAACATATCACTATCAGTCATGGCTCTTGTCACAGGCTTTTAAAGATTAGAAGAGGGGCCTCACAAGCATCCATTAAATTGGGCCCCGCAATTCGTAAGGCCGGCCCTGGGGAGGGCACTCATACTCACAGACGGGACATATATTCAAACTGCTGTATACATGAATTATTTGTGTTATTATTTCAACTTTGCTACACATAACACTTGAATAAATTAGTCTTTTATAAACGTAATGCCCCGTGTAAAGCTAGCCAATAAAAATTTAATGTAACACACACACACACACACACACAACCTCCCCCTCCCTTACTTTCTCCATGGCCTTTCCGTTTCTTTAGAGTCAGACTCCGTCATCCTGGCAGGGGCGTTCTCAGAGCGACGATCATTTCCGGTTGCTCATTGTTTAGTACGGGAAGCAACTCCATCATCTGCATGACCCAGTATAGTCGTGGAACTGAAGTGCAGGGCCTTGACTGACTTGGCCGGATTGGTCCCGGATTGGTCACGTTTAGACCTTTCTGGGGTTTTGTTGTTTTATTTTACTAATGATATGTTCTTCGTTCATTTATAAAGAATACACGAATTCTGCGAATACATACATATATGTAAACCACTATGTCTCATAATCAGTTAAGGGTGATGAGAACAAATGTGTCACACTCGTTAGCTTATAAATAAATAGACTTATATGGGATCTCTATGGTGGTAAGATACATTGGTCTGGTGTGTTTATAGCAGTGGTCCCTAACCTTTTTCTCGCAACGGACCGGTCAACGTTTGATAATTTCACCGCGGCCGGCTGGAAGGGTGGGTGGAGGGGAGTGGGGAGGCATTGATTATTTTTAGTCCATGGAAAGTCGCACAATCCCGATTGAAATGCACCAAAGTAATTAAAAATGAAATACAGATTATTTGATGTTTTCGTGGGCGGCCCAGTACCATTCGATCCGCGGACCGGAGGTTGGGGGAGGGGGGGGGGAACCACCGGTTTATAGTATTACTTGCACGTTCACTATACAAGTTTGGAATCCAGTTTTTCTCGAATAATGGTTTTAAAACAGGGGTGTCCAAAGTTATACCATCTGCAGGGCCGCATTCGAGGAAACGGTGGTCATGGGGGGCCGCACATCAAACACCTATCAATAACTATAGTTCTACAGTTTAAAAAAAAACATAGACATTGCAATAAGATATCTAATACATAATCGCCTAGCCTGGGGTACGTACGTGTGTATAACTTCCGCGGCTAAAAATAGACTTGGGAATTTGTAAAGATGCTCAAAGGGATACAACTCAATTATAAGGAGTCACTCGCCGGTCCGGGTACCGGGCCTTTGATCTAGTTTAAATATAAACTTCATCAACTTGCGAATTCGTTGATTTTCAACGTTGAAGACCAGACGGCAAAAATAAATGAGACCTGTCATCAATTTTTTTTTTGCATCAAATAAACAATCAAGGCTAATTTTTTTTGGTCCATCTTAATCACACAATGTTAATTTTTTTTTCTGTCACACCAACAAATATTTCAAACATGGATCAACATAGTAGTCAGAAGCATAACCGTTAAAAAGGTAAAGAAGAATTATTGGGAGGCATCTCGTTTTATCATACCCCGTTATTTGCGCGTACTACATAGTTGGTATTCAGAGCATCAGTGTTATAATAGGTCTTTAGTCTAGTTCATTCTCGGGCTAGACCCTTTCAAAAAAAAAGGCATTTCACTTTCTCTCATGTTGTATTGTTTTCGACCTTTTTTTTTCGCGGGTCACATTCCTTCCTTCTGTGAGCCACATGCGTCCCGCGGGTTTCTGTTTGGACACCCTGCTGCAAAACTTGGTATAATATTTGAAATGTGCGTGTTTTAGATCTAGTTATCCCGTAATGTACATTAAAACGTCAACTTAACGTTGTTTGTTTTTTTCCCCTCTATTAAATGGCATTAAAAAATATAACTCAATTTTTTCATCAATGATATTAGGTAAAAAGCAAGTCATAACATTGGCTGATTAAAACTATTAAATATAATGAAATATAGTCTTCTCGTAAAGCATTCTAAATTATTGTTTACCATGTGTACGTTTAAGATGTGCGTTTTTTTATTATTCTAAATGCCCACTAAATTTGGTTATAATGCCGCCACACCCCCCCCCCCCGCCGCCCCACCCTCCAATGACACGAACCAACCGCCAATAATTATCTATAATGGTATCGAACCGTCGTAAAGCTTTTTTTTTTTGTCCCCTTCTTCTCTTTCACTTCCAGCCCTAACCCATCCCTTCACTTTTCCAGTGCCCGCTGTTGTAAAAAAATAATTGATAATGACACTTCGGAGATAATTTATGAGATTTTAACGGTATCGATCCTAGGCTAACGGTATCGTGCTGCACTTTGTCTTTCATACTTTTAGCCTATTTTCTTCACTAAAGTATTTAGAAATCGATTACGAATTTCAGTACTTTTAAATGATAACCTGATATTTCTATCCCACCGGAAGTCAATTTTAAAAGTTGGTATTGAGCGTCTGACGACCAAAAGAAGATTTTCTTATTTCAAACGCTGGCGCCTTTTTTTTTCTTTCTTTCTTTCTATTCTAGACGGCGGTATTCATCAGTGAAAAGTTTCAATGCAAATTACACCCATTCATTTAACATATTTGCCTTCCAACCTCTTAAAGGTGAAAAAACAAAATGGCGGAAGTCCATTATTTTTCCGCACGTTTTAAAATTTGAGAATTTAAAAGGAATCGTTATTCTCTCAAGCTCTTAACTCGACCCTTAATTGAAGAAAAGAAAAGAAAAAAAAACTATATGGATAAATACAGCTAGGCTGTCATAGGAGCAGAGAATGTTTCCACTCAGATGCTAATTATGTAATAAATCGACTTTGATTTAAGGTTTGAAACTGAGGCCGATCGGGCGAGAGAGAGAGAGGGGGGGGGAGGGAGGGGAGGGAGGGGAGAGAGAATAACATAGGTCATATTCCAGACTGCTCCCATGAAATGAAAGTGTATTATTCCATTATGCTTCACGCCGCCTCCCTTTTAACGGCTGGACAATAGTCCAGCATCTCTGGCGTTGTGCGAGTCATGACGGGATGGGGGTCGCAATGCCAGGGCCCCTCGCTCTCATCTCACACACGACTGGAGGGGCAATAAATCTGAACGAAATGGGCAAGTAATTCAGTGTGTGCTGTTCGCGGAGATAGGAGCCGTAAATCGAAGGCCTGGCCCTGTGGCTTGGACATGGAGGGGGGAAACAATAATATTTTAGACTTTGTCAAATGATCCATTACTGACCAGGGAGATAGCTGACCGACAGTTCATTAAGGTTTTTGCTGTAATAGCCAATATGAAACAAAAAACCAGTCCCGCGTTTTTTTTCATTGGACGTTGAACGTTCAGCCTGTCCGTCTTCTACCTTACGTGGTGAGGAAATACGTATCAGTGCATCAAAGGCTGTGATATTTAGGATATCGGTTCATTTAACAACAGCTTATGAACTCAACACTTTTGAACACATGCACTCATAAGACCTAATGTTCACAGAAGAATCGTATTTAAAAAAAAACAATAAGAAGAAAGCAATATAAATGACTTCTCAGTCCCATGTAGACTTCCTAATATGCATTCACAAAGTGGAAAGGGGGTTGGGCATGTATACAAGATAGTTTTTGTAGTCCGATGTATAACTTGCTTTTGTTAAATTATTTTTTTTTAAGACTGAGTCGTAGTTTTTAATACTATGTAACGTTTAGTCATGAAGTAACTATTATTGTCTCGATTTAAAAAAAAAAAATTATAACCTGTCATTCGGATTATATAATGTCGCTACGTTATGAATGACATAAAATTAATTAGGCTAATACATGATTGTCAGGTTTTAACCAAAAAAAAATGAATGCAAGGGGGGGGGGGAACAACACCACCAGTCCCACGTGAGTGGAACATTAGCATCAGTGCGGCCCGTAGTTTTGTAATGTAATTTGTCTGGAATACACTTGGGCAACGTGCTGTAGAAATCTGGTTCAGAGAATTAACAAGCAATCCTTTTCCAGGCACCCGCCAGAGTTTGTGTAAGGAAACCAGCGGTTTTTCCATCTTGTTTGGGGGGGGGGGGTCACGAAGTGTCGATGTGTGTTTTTATATGGTGTAACCTCTGTAGGGAGAGTTCATTTCAGGCTTGCTGGGTGTGTGTGTGTGTGTGTGTGCGGAGGGGGTGATGCAGGGATGAGATAGGGTCACAAATGATATGACAGTGACAGAATCCCAACACAATCCATTTGTGTTACTGAATCATGTTAGACACTTTGACATGTTTTTTTTTCTCTCTCTCTCTGCCAGAGCTTAATATCTCATTTCAGCATCATTCGTACCACACTCGATGAACATAGAATTAATACTCATTTGTGAAATAAACATTAGTCTGTACTGTCAAGTTTGATATTATTGTGTATGTATATCTCTGTTTAGATCCCAGTTTCTTGGAACTAACAGAATAATTAGCCCCCCCCCACCCCCCATATATTCAATGACGAAGGTGATCTACCCCCAAGAGTAGAATGTAAATAATTGTCGTGATGGAAATGAATTTATATTCTGTATGATTGCATACCTTGATGGAATCTGTTTTCAAAACGTGAGCAGATTTTAAAAAAAAAATAATAATAAATCAGTTAATAATGTTTTAACTGTTATTATTTTTATTTGTTTTCCCTCCAGATCAAATTAGTCTCGAGCTGATGAGAGAAAAAGATAAAACACAGAAACTTGAGCGTGAAATCCTAGAAGAAAGAAAAAAACGAGGTACGTTGTTTTAAAATTTATTTTTTTTTCTAATTACATACACAAAACAAAACGGCACGGAAAAGTCTTATGTATGTTTTTTTGTCATTTTATGATGTTTATCAGAAGAGGTTCCTCTATGCTCTACACTTCAAGTCAGTATCTAATATAATGATAGCGGTCTCGCCCACCTGCGTTATATCGAAAGTAGAAATCAAAAATTCAAAATGGCGTCTTTCCGGCGTCTCGATTCGATTAATTTTTTTTTTTTTTTAAAACTACAGTTTTGAATAGTTTTAGGATTATGTACTTCTATTTATTATTGTGCTCTTCTAAATGGTTCTGTATTTTGCTAAAATTTAAGTCAAACCATTTTTTGTTGACAGTGGTCACCTAGATCCGAATCGCTCAGATTGTACTAGTTTTACTTTGATCGATTTGTGATTCGTAAGGAGCGGATTGATTAGAGTTCAATATTCATTATGAACTGTGAAAGGCTCGGTATGACATTTAGTGTTAACAAATTCTGTCGACTGAGCGTGCGCGTCCAGTAATGACTACTGCATGATAATATTTGTCTCCTGAAGAATCAAAAGTCCAAAGCCAGACTGTTTATGCATGTACATCATGAAAATGAAACTCTAAAAGAACACGGCTAAAACTGTCACATTCTATTAAAGTTGAATTCTTTTTTTTTTGTTTTCTGTGACACTTTCATTCAGTCCCCACACAACCTTCAGTCTTAGAACCATAGAATTGAAAGATTTGCTTGTGTTCTCAACAATCAACTCGAACATAAGAATGGTGATAACAACAGCAACATTATCTCTGTGACGTTACATCAACGGTTCATTTAGAAATATCCTCTACTTTTCTAGCAGAACATTTTTTTTTAACTTGTCTCATTTGTTCTCTCTCTCTCTCTCTCTCTCTCTCTCTCTCTCTCTTTCTCTCCCTCCCTCCCTCTTTCCCTCTCTCCCATTTGTTTTCGATTCCACCCATTCCCCCCCCACCTTACTTAGAATTACGGCAGATCTCGAGACACTGGAACCACACGAATCCAAACAGATTGGTATTCTGGAAGTGAATTTCCCTCAGTACGTCTTTTAGCCCATTTAGCCAATCGTCTGTACTCGATTCCGCCCGGGAGTCTATTTGTTGTAACTACATTTACTAGACGTCCGTTGTTGTATTCGTTATAGCCCCCCGGAGCTAAGCTTCCTTTATCCGCTTTTAGTCACCTATCGATTTTTTTTCCCATATGGACCACTTCATTGTAATGACATATGGAGGGAGAGATATTGGGCATTGAGTTATATGATAAGACAGTGAGAGGCCTCTGGTGGTGGTGCTACTCCAATTTGTGTATCATAACCGAGTTACCGATTTAGTTGACACCTTTCAGATTCGTCGCGTTACTTGTTTTGTTTTTTAAAATTTTGTCAATAGTACTTTGATTAATGATAAATTGCATCTTTTTTTAAGTACATGTTTGGTTTTAATGAAATGAATACACAAACATAAAATCATTTCTTCAAACAGAATTTTTTCAAAGACGTGTCAGACGGTTGAAGAAAGCACTCAGAGATGGGGGGTCACCAGAGGTCAGCAGTAAACATATGGAGAAATCTGATCGGGCAAGGTCAGAGTCAAGTCCTGAACCCATGAGGAACAGCCAAGGTAATAGTTTTTGTCTGTAGTTTGTAGCCATAGCCAGATAAATACCCCTGTAGCACAAGTAACCCGACTAAATTACCGTTGTGATTCAATTTGAAAAAAATGTTCATCAAAATATTTCAGATGTCAATCATCATGATGGAGATTGTGAAAAGTCTGTGAACCCACCTTCATCTCACACGGTGGACTTGGATCGAAAGTCAGGTAAATTACATGTTATAATACCAACTTACATACTTAGTGTAGTACATAGTTTACTGCTTCACAAGTAGTGTAGTACATAGTTTACAAAGTCTCAAATAGTGTAGTAGGCCTACATAGTTTACTAAGTTACATTCAGAGAGATAGTAATTTTCAGGGGTAAATATTGATGTGGATGCATTCTGTAAATGTAAATGTGGAACAAAAAAAATCAAATAATTCATGTACTTGTTGAAAATAAACTACTTTATCAGTCTGTTTTCATTAAAAGTCGTCAAAGTTTAGCGTTGTAACCTAAAACGAAATGAATTTTAATATTCTTTTCTAATTCTATATCTTTTAACAGACAGCTCTCCAGCCAACAGACCAATGACAACCAGAGAACTGTTTGAATCACTGAACAAGTCCCACCTCCCCCCGCCTACCAGCAACGCCCTCAAGTTTCCCTACCATCAGATGGTAGCACCATCGGATGTTTAGATTCATCTGTTTCCTGAAATGAGCACATACAAAAAAAAAAACTCACCTAAGCCTTCCATTGACCATATCTATCAAGGCTCCTGTTGAATTCCTGAAGGTATTATATTTAGGAAGATCTTTTAGACCTATGCTGCATTATCGGAAGCCATCTTGAGGAGTCCAGATACTGGAACTGTTGACATACCGAGAATACACCCTGGTGGTAACAGGTCATTATTGTGTTTGGGCTACACTCATTGAACTTTTCCTAAGATAGGATACAGCAAAGTTATGTAACCTTAGCAACAGAGAGCAGAATAGGTAGTTAGGTCTAAGCAACAGACTCCCATTGACATGTCAAAGTCTGTAATGATGGACTAGTGAACCAATGACTGATATATATATATATATTAAAATCAAAGTTACTGTAGTGGCTGTATTTCTACTTATGTAGAAACGAAAAATATAACATATCAGATATTAATGAATGACTGGCTTTTATGAAATAAACTGATTTTATTTGATTGCATTGATGTCTATACATTTCTATTCAGATGTCACTTGGACTCATGTATTATGTAAATATTCATTATATTTTGATATTCACTGCAGTGTGTTCAAGGTAGCACTCAGTAGATCTTTGAACAATATGTGTAATTAAAACCGTTTCTGTTTACTTTGTTTTTTTTTTGTCTGGAACTTCACTAGACAAGGTGGATAGACAGAAGGAAAGTGTTCATTGTACATTTAGTGGCAGCAGTTACAACTGATATAACTAGGTCATTTCTTGATTCCCCGTTTATAACTAGGTTATTTCTTGATTCCAGTTGAAAGAAAATAAATGTTAAAACCACATTCTTTTGAAATATTGGAAAAATGTATCTGGTTGGTACAATTACTGGTTGGTACAATTACTGGTTGGTACAATTACTGGTTGGTACAATTACTTGTATGACTTCAGTCGAAGCCATCAAACTATTTCATTGAATCAAACAAGGCATATTTTTTGTGTATTGTGTAATGGATGATTGAAAGTATATTTTAGTGATGAGACAGTATAATGCTATTCATTAAGTCACCCATTATTTATAATACAGTAAAACTAATGTCAAAATAATTTTTGATGATGTGTTGAAAGTGTGAATTGAGAAATGTTCTTGATAATAAAATGTAGACAATTTGTAGGAATGAATGGTTATCTTTTATAAATTGATGTTGTATATAGATGTATGTTACTGAAACAAGATTTTTATATTCTAGCATATCCAGTGACTATCAGTGAAAAGTTAAATGTACTGTGAGTTGGGAAACAAACAAACAAACGAGTACAAAATCTTTGTTTTTAATTGACAAATCAAAACCACAAGATATCAACTAGTCCTTTTATTTTATATGTATATATTTTATATTCATTAGAAAAAATTTACTTTTTTGTACATTTTGTAAAGTAGACATATTGACAAAATATACCAAGTGGAGGTTTAACAATATAAAATGTTTTATCTGGTATGACTTGTAGGGATGACATGTCCACTTTATTACCTCATGCAATGATCTGCGAGATATAGATACTGTTATATCTGTGAGAGATAGATACTGTTGTATCTGTGAGAGATAGATACTGTTGTATCTGTGAGAGATAGATACTGTTGTATCTGTGAGAGATAGATACTGTTGTATCTGTGAGAGATAGATACTGTTGTATCTGTGAGAGATAGATACTGTTGTATCTGTGAGAGATAGATACTGTTGTATCTGTGAGAGATAGATACTGTTGTATCTGTGAGAGCTAGATACTGTTGTATCTGTGAGAGATAGATACTGTTGTATCTGTGAGAGATAGATACTGTTGTATCTGTGACTTTTTGAGTTGTCCATCTTTTATGTCAATTATGTTGTTTTAATCCTAAAGGTATTCACTTTTACTTTAAACTGAGATGATGACGTGATTACAAATGTTTGTCTTTTTATCTTGAAGTACACTGCTTCATTTTGATTGTATGTGTAAATGAACTCAATAAAATTTGAAGAAATTTCATTCACCCTTTATCTTGGTAATTTTTATATATGCCTGTTTGATTGAATTCCTATTTGATTTCTTTTCTTTGTAATCAGCAGTGATTGAGTCTTAAGTATGTATTGGTGATCAGCAGCGATTGAGTCTTAAGTATGTATTGGTGGTCAGCAGCGATTGAGTCTTAAGTATGTATTGGTGATCAGCAGCGATTGAGTCTTAAGTATGTATTGGTGATCAACAGCGATTGAGTCTTAAGTATGTATTGGTGATCAGCAGCGATTGAGTCTTAAGTATGTATTGGTGATCAACAGCGATTGAGTCTTAAGTATGTATTGGTGATCAGCAGCGATTGAGTCTTAAGTATGTTTTGGTGATCAACACCGATTGAGTCTTAAGTATGTATTGGTGATCAGCAGCGATTGAGTCTTAAGTATGTTTTGGTGATCAACACCGATTGAGTCTTAAGTATGTTTTGGTGATCAACACCGATTGAGTCTTAAGTATGTTTTGGTGGTCAGCAGCGATTGAGTCTTAAGTATGTATTGGTGATCAGCAGCGATTGAGTCTTAAGTATGTTTTGGTGATCAACACCGATTGAGTCTTAAGTATGTTTTGGTGATCAGCACCGATTGAGTCTTAAGTATGTTTTGGTGATCAACACCGATTGAGTCTTAAGTATGTTTTGGTGGTCAGCAGCGATTGAGTCTTAAGTATGTATTGGTGATCAGCAGCGATTGAGTCTTAAGTATGTTTTGGTGATCAACACCGATTGAGTCTTAAGTATGTTTTGGTGATCAGCAGCGATTGAGTCTTAAGTATGTTTTGGTGATCAACAGCGATTGAGTCTTAAGTATGTTTTGGTGATCAACACCGATTGAGTCTTAAGTATGTTTTGGTGATCAACACCGATTGAGTCTTAAGTATGTTTTGGTGGTCAGCAGCGATTGAGTCTTAAGTATGTATTGGTGACAAGAAACGATTAGATCTTATGTATGTAACTGTGGTATGTTCTACAAGCGCTGGCGGGGGTAGGGGGGACGGGACGGATGGTCGTGCGGTAAAGCGCTCGACTGTCGACCTGAGGATACCTGGTTCGATCTCCGGTGAGGACCTAGGGAATATTTCAGGTCATGGCTTAAGTCCCCGATATGTCTTCCGTGGTGCCTCCATGACCATTGCACTATCGGCTATGGTGGGGATGAAAGAAGGGCACCATACAAACCGTCCCATTAGTGGTTTATAGGATCTAAGAGATTTCATCTCATTCTTACAGGGACTTCACACACCAGCGCTGGCAGTCGACCTGATGGTCCCTGGTTCGAACAACATTGAGGGCCAATGTATATTTCAGGTCATGGTAAATTTCCTCACTATATCCCAAGTGGTGCCTCCAAGGCCATTGCACTATCGGCGATAGCGAGGTTGAAAGATGAGCACTGCAAAGACCGTTATTGTATAATTGGCATCAGGGGCGCAACCAGTATGTTGAAGTGGGTAGGGTCCAAAATATTAGGTAAGATGGAAAATTGGTATGTCTGCCCCCCAAATTTTGGTAGGGTCGAATACCAGTGGCTTGATTTTTAGTAGGGTCCGGACCCGCACGGACTGCACATCGGTTGCGCCCCTGATTGGCATCAACAGTGATAATTAGTCACACAGTTCTAACTTACAAGAGTTATACTAAAACTGTACATGGTATAATAAAAAAAATATGCGAATTGTACTCAACAAAGGTCCCAGCTTATTTATCTGTGTGATGTCACCGTAAGTGTAAGATGAAATCTCTTTGATCCTTTAAAGCACTAGTGGGACGGTTTTGAGGGTGCCCTTCTTTCATCCCCACCAGAGCCGATAGTGCAATGGCCATGGAGGCACCACGGGAGATATAGCGGGGACTTTAGCCATGACCTGACATACCCGTTGGTCCTCACCGGTCCATTTGAATCCATCAAGTAACAATAGAAATCTGACTGACGGTACAACTAGATCCCCTCGTAGCGGGGTCCTTAGCACAAAAGAAATTTCGGGGCCCTCTGAGTATTATAATTAATATCAATTAATACTTGAACGGGACTCTTTTTTTTTCAGCGCGGCCCTCAGCGGTTTGGTCAGCGCAGGCCCTCAGCGGTTTGGTCAGCGCAGGCCCTCAGCGGTTTGGTCAGCGCGGCCCTCAGTGGTTTAGTCAGCGCAGGCACTCAGCGGTTTGCCTATCTTTTACAATGGCACTAGATACGTGTTATTGTTTGGACAGCTGTATGATTAAACCATTTAGTAATACTTCTGTCCATACAATAATCATGTGTAAAACTGGACATTGTTGACATAACATGGTTCAAGTTATCATTCTATCTTTAATTTTTTTTTTCTAAACGTGTGAATTCAGCAAGAGTGTCATCAGAACTAAATGAATAAATATTAGGGTAAAAAAGTTCCAAAGTTATGAATTAAACATGTCGATTTAAAATATCACTGAAATAAAACCTCTGATTCAAGTATAAGCTACCTCACGTATAGGATATCACAGAACATTCTTTAACTATATAACCGGGCGATGTGTCCCCAGGTAAGAAAGTATGTCGCCAAGTAGGTTTGAAATTCAGTCATTTGGGACGACGACCAAGTTCATTTTTTCTCATTTCTAATTTTTCTATGTTTAATTTTAATAATCTATTTCCAAATATAACATTAAATAGTTTTATTCTGATACAAAAAATAATAAAAGTGTTATAGTGAATTTAGTCTTGTTGATGTTAGTAAATGGTGAGTCCTGTAAGATGGCATGACTGACTTCATGCGTGACCTCGCCCATTATGTAATTAGTTATTAGTTTGAGATTGTGTTGTCTCATGAGTTTCTACAGTTCCCGGTTTCTATTTTATTTTAAAACATAGTGTTTTTATATCATTTTATTTTATATTTTACTCCAACTTATGTTTCTGTGGAGTTGCTGATCTTCCATCGAGCGCCTCCCGAGGTGGCGGATAGGGGAATGCCCACCAGATATGGTAGGTACCGGGGAAATCAAATACCCGGGGCGGACCAAAATCAGCAAAACCTGTTGCCTTACAGGAAGTGGAGGGATCCACAAAGGCTAGGGAACCTTGCCCGAAATGCAAGGCAGCTATCCAGAGAGCTGAAAGGGAATCATCCCAGATGGTTGTGCGCAGGGCCAACAACCCAGCCATGGAAAAAAAAACTCGTTATAGAAACCAAAAGGAAAGACAAGCCAGAAAACACAGTCAGAGGAGAGAGCAGAGCTCCACAAAGGAGATTAATGAAGTCATGTGGGGAAATTCATCAGAATCCTACATGGCCGACTACTCTGCTCAAACCAATGAAAACAAAAGCCTTCCTAATCCAAAAGACACCATTCATACTGAGAATCTGGAATGTCCGAACTCTCTTAGAACCAGGGAGATGCGCCCAAGTTGCAAAAGAGATGTCCAGCTACAAACTACAAATACTGGGCTTAAGCGAAGTCAGGTGGAACACCTTCGGGGAAACTAGACTACAGTCAGGTGAAACAATGCTCTTCTCTGGGAAAGAAAATGAAGATGATAACCACGAAAATGGAGTGGCATTTCTGTTAAAGAAAGAGGCCTTTAATAGCCTCTTTGAATGGGAACCCGTTTCTGAAAGAATAATTAGAGCCAAGTTCCTGTCCAGGTTTAAAAACGTCCACATCATCATGTGCTATGCTCCAACAAATCCTTCACACGAATAGGACAAGGCTACCTTCTACGAACAACTGCAGTGTACAGTCGACAAAATACCCAAAAGAGACATATTGATACTCATGGGAGATATGAATGCCAAAATTGGAAACAATAACAAGGGAAAAGAAAAGACAATGGGCATGCATGGAATGGGCAACCTAAATGAAAATGGAGAGTTGTTCACCAACTTCTGTACCAACAACGAACTGGTTATAGGTGGCAGCATTTTCCCACACAAAAACTGTCACAAGGCAACATGGATCTCAGCAGACCAACAAACAGAGAATCAAATCGACCACATTGCGATACGTCGTACATGGAGGAGTACATTTCAAGATGTAAGAGCCAAAAGAGGAGCAGACATTGGATCGGACCACCACCTGGTTGTAGCCAAGCTCAAAATAAAACCAGCCAAACAAAGGAGAAAAGCCAGTGGGAGAATAAGATTTGACTTAGAAAAACTTCAGCAAGAACAAAAGAGAAATGAATTTCAAGTCACACTCCAAAACAGATTTTCCGCCCTACAACCAGATGACACAGAGGATGACATAGACAAAACCTGGAACAACTTCAAAGACACCATCATAAGGACATGCAAAGAAATATTAAGTCCAACACATGAAAACAAAAAGCACTGGATAAAAGAAGAGACATGGAAAAAAAATCGAAGACAGGAAACGGGCAAAACAAATGGTAAACCAAGCAAAAACAAGGAGGCATAAACAGCTCACCCAACAAGAATACAACACAACCTCAAAAGCAGTCTCAAAAATGCTCAGAAAGGATAAAAGAACCTTCTACAATAGAATGGCAGAACGAGCAGAAGAGGCAGCAGGGAAAAATAACATGAAACAGCTGTACAAAATCACTAAAATCCTGAGTGGCAAGAAATCAAATTATCACGTACCAGTACGAGACAAACAAGGCAAGCTCCTCTCTTCCATTGATGATCAACTTAAGAGATGGAAAGAATATTTCCAGGAAATGCTGAACAGACCAACCCCTCTGAATCCACCTGTCCTTATTACAGGTAAAACACTGAATATAAACATAGAAGAGATATCCAAAGAAGAAATATGGAAGGCACTACGCCAAATGACGACAGGTAAAGCACCAGGCACCGACAATATACCACCCGAAGTCCTAAAAGAAGGAGGAACTGGAATTGTTAACCAACTTCATAATATATTTAATAAAATTTGGTCAACCGAAACTCCTCCTGCAGAATGGAAAAAGGCCTACTGATCAAGATCCCAAAGAAAGGAGATCTATCACAATGTGATAAATGGCGAGGAATCACCCTACTCTCGGTGCCAAGCAAAGTATTTAGCAGAATACTACTCATCAGAATAAAAGAAGCTTGCGACAGCCTCCTAAGAGAGGAACAGGCTGGGTTCAGAAGAGGAAGGTCATGCATTGACCAGATTGCCACTCTACGTATCATCATTGAACAAACTATTGAATGGCAATGCCCTCTCTATGTCACATTTGTAGACTTTGAAAAGGCCTTCGATAGTATTGACAGAGAGACAATGTGGACAATCATGAGGCACTATGGTATACCAACCAAGATAATAACCATCATTAAAAACCTCTACTTAAACTTCACATGCCAAGTAGTACACAATGGTAGAGTATCAGAGGAATTCAGCATTACAACTGGAGTCAAGCAGGGATGCCTCCTTTCACCACTTCTGTTTCTTCTGGTTCTAGACTGGGTAACCAGAGAGGCTTATGCTGACTCTGGTAAAGGAATCCAGTGGAACCTGGTGAAGAGGCTAGAAGACTTAGAGTTCGCAGACGACCTGGCCATACTGTCCCACAAATTACAAGACATGCAAGAGAAAGTCTCAGCCCTGGATAGTACTGGACAGAGAGTTGGTCTCAAGATAAACCAGCAAAAAACAAAGATTCTGAAAATCAACCAACAACAAGATGGCACAGTAGAAGTAGGGAATCAAAGTCTACAACAGGTAGAAAACTTTGTATACCTAGGGAGTGTGGTCAGTATAACAGGAGGAACAGACGAAGACATAGAACGTAGAATAAACCTGGCACGCCAAGCATTCGCTAATCTAAAAGCCGTCTGGAGATCCACATACATTTCTTCTAAATCCAAATTAAGAATCTTTAACACCAATGTGAAATCTGTCCTACTCTATGGGTCTGAAACTTGGAAAACAACAGAGACAACAAGTAATCGACTACAGACCTTCATCAACAGATGTCTAAGGAACATAATGAAAGTAAAGTGGTATGACAAGTTAGAGAACACCAAATTGTGGGAGAAGTGTGGACAGAGATCCATTGTGCAACAAATTCTAGAGAGAAAGTGGAAATGGATTGGACACACTCTTAGAAAAGATACAAACAACAGAACCAGGCAGGCCTTAGACTGGAATCCTCAAGGCAAACGTCACAGAGGAAGACCCAAACGCACATGGAGACGCAGTATACTAGATGAGACCGGGCGATCAGGGAAGAGCTGGGAAGAGCTTAAAAAACTTGCTAGAGATCGTGACAAGTGGCGAGCTTTCACAGAGGCCCTATGTTCCACAAGGAACTAAAAGGAAACATGATGATGATGATGATGTTTCTGTAAAATGTTGTTTGGACATCAATTAAAACTTGAACATAGAAACTTGGTGACATTTGTGTCATTCAGATAAGATGAAGTCGCTTGGTAAGCTAACATCTCAAAACAATGAGCAGTAAACAAGTTAATTCTATTTATAATGTCATTGTTTTATATTTCAAATAAATCTATATATAGGCATATGCTAATTTTAAATCTACACCCAGTAATGTTCAGAGGCGCTTCCAGGCCCGTAGCGTGCGGGGGGGGGGCAGGGCCCCCCCCCGCGTTTTGTCTGGCCCCCTCTACTGATTTGTTCTACTTAGTAAAATGTATTACCTGGCCCCCGCTGTAGAATACCTGGCCCCTGCTGTAGAATGTCTGGCCCCTGCTGTAGAATTTTCATGCTACGGGCTGGTCGCTTCAGTCATTGTGGTTTTTACTATGGCTAAGAATGTGAACTGTGTAAAGGATTAACGCCTCTCTAACTTCTAACGTTGTGATAGTGTGTGTTTCTAACGTTGTGATAGTGTGTGTTTCCAAGGTAAACGAAACGTGTTCGTGTGAATCATCACCTATTGACACCTATATAGTAAAAGTAGTATGTGTAGTGACCAACTTGTTTGGTATTGGCTAAAATATATACTTATAGCTAACAAGTGGACATTATCCACAACTTTCAGAAAAACAAATAACGTGTTTTTTTCTTTTTTTAAGTAATCAGTTGTTTCACTAAACGCTTCTGATTATTTCAAGTAGTGGCTATGAATGTAACGAGAAAATAAAAAAAATATATTAATACAAAAGAGAGAGGGGAGGGAGGGAGAGAGTGTGAGAGAGAGAGAAGGGAGGGAGGGAGAGAGAGTGAGAGAGAGGGGAGGGAGGGAGAGAGAGAGGGGAGGGAGGGAGAGAGAGAGGGGAGGGAGGGAGAGAGAGAGGGGAGGGAGGGAGAGAGAGAGAGAGAGAGAGAGAAAGAAGTGTGAAAAAGAAAATCATTCAACAATACAAAAAATAATGAGTTCACCTGTCTGGCACATTGGTCTCCACAGTTGTACATCTCCCTGGCAGCCTGTCAAATACTGTACACTGAATCACGTGGTACATGGAACCCTGGGTGCCATGACACACCCACCCACCACTGATAAGGGGAGCTCGAACGTGCAGGACGTTGAATCCGGGGGTGAACTCTGAGATTGAAAGCAACAAATGGAAGAGAAATTGTTGAAAAAAAAAACTGAAATAATTGACGAGGTGGAATTAAATAACGGTAGCTTTCTGGATTTATTTTATATTGCTTGATCCCCCACCATATTTACACCCCCCCCCCATTGGCTATCTCACTACACATCACTACAAAAAAAATTCGTTGATGTTTGCTTTGGAATTCTTTAAACTAAAAAATACGAATAATCCACTCATATGAAATAGTTAATTAACAAAAAAAAAAAATTACAATAATTCATATTTCAAACTTGGTCAATTTTTTTAGTTAATTATGTGTAAATATTAAAACGTATAAATAAGACTATGCTGACAAAAAAACAAGAGTTGGCCTTTCAGTACACGCCAATACCTCGGTCTTTAGACGAGTGTCAAATGCGAGAGCCCCTAAGTGTAGGTTACACACCCTACCACGTCGCCCTAACGAGGGGCGTACCTTAGGGGGGGTCGGGCCTGATGTGAATGCGATATCACTATTAACCAGTGGCGTAGCGGGGGGGCATCATGACCCGGACGCTACTCACAAAGGGGCGCCAAATGATATATTTTAATATAATATTATGTAGTTTTCGAATGGGAGGGGAGGGGGGCGCTAAAAAGGTATTGTGCCCCGGGCGCGAGATGAACTCGCTCTGCCACTGCTATTCACCCACTCCCAAAGTCAGTCATTAAAGATACGACGATGGAAATAAAAGTTGTTCTTTTTTTCCAGCTACTCATTAGCATAATTTAATAACAAAACTTTCATCGCATGCTTGCGGTCTCGTTTTTTTTTTTATCTATGAACTGAATGGAGGAATTCGGTTTCATTCGTCGTCATAAATAAACACCGTCAACATATTATTTCAGACCATTTCCTGCTGTCGCTGATACGCAATAGACATTCGCAATACCGGAAGTGAGATCTGCACAAGTCAGCGGAAACGGAAGCAAGATGGCATCCGAAGACAATGGCCACTTTTTACACATACAAATATATATACATATCTTCCTCTTCTATTTCAATAACTACTAAATGTTTCTTCACCGTCCAACCACCCCCCACCCTTCCCGCCCAACTATTGGACACACCCATCCAGTGGACTCTTCATTAATTTTTATTCTCTTCTTAATCTTTTTTTTTTTCATTTCCTTCTCTCAACGCTAACAGCATCATCTCTCCCTCTTCCTCCCCCCTCTCCCCCCCCCCACACCTCAACATTTTTTTGTGTGTACCACCTTTCCTAATCCCTGATTCTCCGAAACCCCCCCACCCCCTTCCTTCCCAACAAACACTTCCACTATACAACTCCCCCACCCCCCCTCCCCCCAACCTAACACGTGTTCAATGTACATGACAGTGGCTAGAGGAGGAGGACCCTGTATTGTGTCAGTTTATCAAGTCGGTGAGATACGACCAGACAAGCAACTCCGGCTGTGTCTGTGGGGCGGTGGCGGCTTAATGAGCAATTTTTTGCCATGTGCGAATGTGTGTCTCCCGCTTAATGTGAGTGTGATGATTTACAGACTTATTTCCTAGATGCAGCTCAGAACAAAAAAACAAAAAAAAAACACATCGTCATAATCAACACAATCTGGAGCTGGCCAAACGAAAGTTTCCTTTTTACTTGTATGCCGGGTTAGGGTTATTTTAGTGATCTTAACGTTTCTGTAACAACTTGCATCACTTGATTATATATTATGTAAGGAATGTAGGGGGTTGCTGGTTGGTTTTTATTTACCACCCAAGAACAAGAGCCTGTTTTTATATTTATCAGATTTAACTGTTCTACAGACATTTCAACAACTTTGTACACAGTGGAGTCCGCTTTAAAAAAAAAAGTAAAGTTTCAAATATAAAGCAAATACAGACCTTCGTGGTCAGATGAAGTAAGAGTTCATCTGTTGCCACGACTTATCTTTGGGATTGTGTGGATAGCAGCAGCATGCCCGACCTACTACACCATCCCCAACGAATGTCGATTGCCCATTTGCAATCTGAGTGTAGTTAGGGACATAGATCAAACCCGAGAGAAGTTCCGGTACTCACCAGGGCTCGAACTCTGCACCTTTCTATACCACGCTACCACACTACCACACTGTCACACTACCACACTGCCACGCTGCCACACTACCACACTACCACACTACCACACTGCAACACTACCACACTACCACACTACCACACTGTCACACTACCACGCTACCACACTGTCACAATACCACACTGCCACAGTACCACACTACCACACTGCCACACTACCACACACTGCCACACTGCCACACTACCACACTACCACCGAGTCCAGTTTATTTATTTAACCCTTAGACATCATGTACTGTGTAACCGTTGTTCATATGTGCAGATCAAACAATATGTACCATGTAACAGTTGCTTATATGTGCACAGCAAATAATATGTACCATGTAACCGTTGCTCAGTTGTGCACAGCAAACACTGTGCACTGTGTAATTGTGAGATAGAACGATTCAGTCTTGCGCCAGTTCCACT
Organism: Bulinus truncatus; assembly: GCA_021962125.1. Lineage (NCBI taxonomy): Eukaryota > Metazoa > Mollusca > Gastropoda > Planorbidae > Bulinus > Bulinus truncatus. The sequence continues at coordinate 3,501,686 of JAGDYQ010000097.1, forward strand.
TCACAGTGGAATCCGAAGACAGATTTTTAAAACTATTTTTCAGCAGTGCAAGCTTACTAAACAAATAAGTCGTCAACGTGTGTGTTTGGATTAAATTATTAGTAAATAAAGCTATCTTCATTATTTCTCAACATGCCTTTATTTTCCAGCTAAAATGTTGCCCCACTAACGGCCATTTCAGTCAAGTCGGGAGGAAATGTGCAAATCTTTTGTTACTATCCCCCCCCCCCCTTTTTTTTAATGGATGTTGAAGTTTTAAGGTAAAATATTATTTACACAAAGAAACATCTCACAATAAAGAAAATTAAATTATCACATTTTAGGAACCACTGGTGTAAACCACACACACAGGAATAAATCTGAGTTTGGATGTGTGAGGCTGTAGTGGCGGGCTGAGAAGATCGGTTGGGGGGGGGGGCAGGGGGAAGGTGGGGGGACCAGGCACGAGCCTGGCTAGACTTAAGAGCTGATTGAGAGTAAACTTACATTTCGTCTTCATAATACTTTATGTTTATGTTCACGGGAAAGGGGGGGGGAGTCCTGGTCGACAGAAAGGAAACGTATATAGGTCTGATGACGGGGGGGGGGCAGGCAGGGGGAGAGGGGGGGAGTGTGTATCTAGTTCTAATGAGAGGCCGGTGTATCATCTAAAGGTGTGTACCTCCATGTTGGAAGCCAGGGCCAGGTGATGGCCTCCACCTGACTGGACCAACAAGGGAGTTAATGGAGACGTGTTGATTTGTTTAGTCATTTTTCTATGTTTATGTATTTTTTTTTTCGATTAGCAAAAAAAAAATCTGATGGGGTGGCTCATTTTAATAGAACACACACACACACACATGTGTACATAAACAGACATACACGTGTACATAGATACGCACACGTGTAAATAGATACACACACATGTAAATAGATACACACAGGTGTAAATAGATACACACAGGTGTAAATAGATACACACACTTGTATACATACATACACGTACGTACACATACGTATACAAACTATACACACACGTGTAAATAGATACAGACACATGTAAATAGATACACACACTTGTATATCATAAAGGGTCAAGTCCGGGAAGTGATAAGAAATGCCCCAAATGTGAAGCCTGGCCGGATCGGAGGTTTTCTGGCAAGTTTTTGGTAGTGTCCGTTGGACTTAGAAAGGATGTCAGCTGTTTATGTAAATATAGTTAAGTTAAAGGTTAAACATTATGTAATAAAAAAAAAAGTTGAAGAATGTTATCTGTCACAAACGATCGCACATTGGTTAAAAATTATTTATTTATATATATTTTTTTTTATTAATGTAACTTTTTTTCCCAACCTAACTAACCCAACCAACCCAACTAACCCAACTAACCCAACCAACCCAACTAACCCAACCAACCCAACTAACCCAACCAACCCAACCAGCCCAACCAACCCAACCAACCCAACCAACACAACCAACCCAGCTAACCCAACCAACCCAACCAACCCAACCAACCCAACTAACCCAACTAACCCAACCACCAACCAACCCAACCACCAACCAACCCAACCAACCCAACCAACCCAACCAAACCAACCAACCCAACCAACCCAACCACCAACCAACCCAACCAACCCAACCAACCCAACCAACCCAACTAACCCAACTAACCCAACCAACCCAACCAACCCAACCACCAACCAACCCAACCAACCCAACTAACCCAACCAACCCAACCAGCCCAACTAACCCAACTAACACAACCAACCCAGCTAACCCAACCAACCCAACCAACTAACCAAACCAACCCAACCAACCCAACTAACCCAACCAACCCAACTAACCCAACCAACCCAACCAACTCAACCGACCCAACCACCAACCAACCCAACCAACCCAACCAACCCAACTAACCCAACAACCAACCAACCCAACCAACCCAACCAACCCAACAAACCCAACTAACCCAACCAACCCAACCAACCCAATTAACCCAACTAATCCAACCAACCCAACCAACCCAACCAACCCAATTAACCCAACTAACCCAACTAACGCTCGTCTCGTTGTATCTGTCCATCAAGGCCCTGGTGAATTCAATGCCGTTGCTCAAAGTCTCTGTCACAGGGCCCTCTTTACACTGGTCAAGGGCCTCAAGTCCTGGACATTATAAACAAGAACCGTACAAATTGTTGTGTAATCGACAGCATTTGTTATAACTGTGTAATCGACAGTATTTGTTATAATTGTTTAATCGACAGCATTTGTTATAATTGTGTACTCGACAGCATTTGTTATAATTCTGTAATCGACAGCATTTGTTGTAATTGTGTAATCGACAGCATTTGTTTTAATTGTGTAATCGACAGCATTTGTTATAATTGTGTAATCTACAGCATTTGTTATAATTGTGTAATCGACAGCATTTGTTATAATTGTGTAATCGACAGCATTTGTTATAATTGTGTAATCGACAGCATTTGTTCAAAGTATCCGTTAGGTCCGGACTTCCACCATGCGAGTGTTCATTGTCAAACTCATCTCACTCTGATTTATACAACCTCTTTCCCTCCCCCCCCCGCTCCGCCCCGACCACCAGATGTCAGTATATTTAAACACTGGACACATCTATTTATTTATCTTACATTTCTTGTTTCCAACACAGACCGAAAAAAATAGTTCACAAAGTCATCACCCGTGTCTACCGCCATTTCCTCAATCATTAACAGATAAACATTTATTTCAAACCAAGCCTAGTTTGAAAAAAAAATGAGTCTATATCTGGGTTTTTATTTATCGCTGGAACAAGCAGGCGGTCCGCCAAGTGTAAACCGACCCGACAAATTGTTCACGTCACAGGCCGAAGACACATGTCAAATCCATGTATCTGCCCGGGCTAATTCCATATGAACAGTAATAATATCTGCCCCTCTCTGTGGAGTTTCAATAAATAAAACGTCACAATGGTGTGGAGTGAAACAGGTTCTTTGATCAAATCTGTTAGTAGACCCCCCCCCCCCCCTCACCCCTCCTTTACCTTTCCACTTTGCCCACTCTTTTATTCTGTTTACGTCATCAGAATATGTTGTTTACGTCAGAGCGACGTTCTTTCTTGTGACCCTTTTTTTTTCCCTCAAACGACCTGTCAGCGAGAAGCCGCAAGGTTTGTCTTAGCTCAGAAAAAACTCTGGATGAATAAATGATAAACACTCAGCCCTTGCTAGTTCGGCTGTGAGACGTGAAATAAATCGAGAAATCTACTTTACAAAGTAAACTTTATTTACTGGATGAATGCAATTTACAATTTGCAGACTTAACAGAGGTGATGGTGCCCTCAGATTTCTGACAGACAACACTAAAGGATCTAACAGGAAAAAAAAACATTTCATGAAGAACTCAACATACATTTATTGTTTTCTGGAAAATGGAAATTACTTTCAACATGGTTTTCTTCCAACTTCAGCACTCTTTGATGTCACATCTTAGTCTGGTGATCTTAAAATAGAGTTTTATTTAAAAAAAGAAAAGTAAATTAACAAACAGGGTGTTTGATTTCTTTCTTCTGCCATTTCCACTCCACCCCAAACTAAACTCAGGATTATTAACGTGACTATACCTATACATGATTCAATAAGAGTCTGAAAGTAGATTATATGCAATTTACATTCACTATTATTGACACACAGACTTAATAATAAATGAAATTCCCCAACTTTAAGCCATAAACAAAGACAAAACAAGCAACAATAAATAAACCGAATACATATTAGACTTAAAATAAAACCACCAACACGAGATGATAGCATGCTATCTGCATTACCGTATTAAATGTGTACAGCACATTGTAGCATACTATCTGCAGTACTGTATTACATGTGTATAGCACACACAATTTGGCGGTATGGGTAAGGGTGGGGAACAGGCGAGGGCTGCTCATTAGGAAATTTTAATATCCAGATCCTGATATTTTTTAAGCAATTTACATTTAAGAAAATTCTAACTATAACATCTTAACAAATTTTTGTTGTCATTAAGCTATACAAATGTGATTATTTACCACATTTTTGAAAATGAAATTATTTTTTAAAAAATCTATTTTCTGGAATAATTCTTCAGGAGAATAATTGGCAACTTTTAAAGATCATCAGCCACTGCTGACTCTGGAGTAAAACATGGCGACTGGAGGCGGAGTCACAAAGGAGCATTTATTTTTTTCCTCCCCCCCCCCCAGACTATCTCAGCTGTTTGAGAGATCCCCGTTGTAGATTGTCCAGGAAACAAACTAGAGGGAGCGCGGGGGAGGGTTACTTTGTAAATAGTGTTAATTACTTAGGAATCTGCGACTGGGTAGAAAGAAACTTGTGCCTTGGTTGATAGAAATTCAGTTGGCTCTGGACTTTTAAAACGAGTGAATTTCGTTGTCTTTGATGGGGGGAAGAAAAAAAAATGGTGTGGTGTATTTAATGTTTGAGTCAACTTGTGTCTCGGTGAGATAACCATCCGGGTCTCTGTGTATAGTGTCAGCAATGTTTGTAATGAGGCCGAGCCAAGTAATTACGTGTTGCAGTGTAGCCACATTACAAGGGTGAACTTTGATCCAATGCATGTATGTAATAGTCAATTGATTGTATTCAGACAACAAACAATTTATGCCTATATATGGAGTATTTCAACTGTTAGTGTTCAATAATCACATGAATGTTGAATGGCAAGTTTAGGGATTAAGTTTTATCTCAACTACAATTGACTGAACATTGGTCTAAAATGTTTTTTTTTTATTATTTTAATTGCTCCAAATGAGGCTACAGAGAGAGAGAGAGAGAGAGAGAGAGAGAGAGAGAGAGAGAGAGAGAGAGAGAGAGAGAGAGAGAGAGAGAGATTCGTGGAGCTAGGAATCTGTACGTGATAATGAGTTTATAATAATATATTTCAACACTTGTGTAATAAAACATTTGAAAGGGTGAAAAAAGTCACTAAACTACTTGGTGGCAACACAATCATATTAGCCCGGGTGATTAGTCAAAAAAAAATTGCAACCACTGATCTAGGCTATACGATATAGGTCAAGTTTGGGCAAACTAAGCCGGCTGTTAGATGAAGCCCGTGGGTCCAGTCCAGCCCAACAGTCTGTTAGATCTGACCTGCGCTCTGCTCCTCTCCACTTGTTCACACCAATGGCTTTTACATTTCATTTTTAAAATCATGTAATCACTCCATCTATCTGCTCTTGATGCGGCCCTCCTGTCGAGAGCTCAATGTGGCCCACGGTTTGAAAGGTCTGCCCACACCTGGTCTAGTTCCCACCAGTTTTTACATCGGGATGAAACAAAAAATGACTAGGGTAACTGTTTGATACTATTTACAACTGATAAATGATAAAGTCCATTGGGAATACATGTTCTTAAAATACAAAAGGTGTCGTCAATTGAAACTTCTATTTATAGAAATAACCTGAAAGTGAACGATCGCCTAACATTTAAGTAGAAATCTTAATTACTGACAATGTCCACGTGTTAATACAACTCATTTATTTTTTTGTTTTGTCTTTCCTTACGTTTCAACCTAGATCTCAACCCCCTCCCCCCCCCCCACACACAAACACTCTTACATACTCAATACCCCACCACACGGGGTAGTCGGTGTTCCCCACCCCCACCCCACCCCCGATTAATTAAAGAACAAGTCAGATCCACCCACCAGATCCAACAACCAGAACCACGACGAAGTTTTAATTCCAAGTTTCCCTTGCAGGAGAATGATGCCAGTTTAAAAAAAAAAAATAAAAAGAACACAACAAGCCACAAGTCCGGATCCAGATCTTTGCCCAGTTCCAACTTCTCATTTCTACTCGTCTCGCGCCTGATATGAAGCAGATAGTTTTTGTTTACACAGCACCGCCGCTTGGGTTTCCATTTGTTTCTATCCGCAACCAACACGGTGATTACCCGAGAATGTCTCCTGTATTTATTTCTCCGGCCCCTTGTATTTATTCCGCCTGGATGTTAAAATGTAGTCACTGTGGTGGACGGTGGATATGGATCTCTTAATTTTATTTTATTTAAAGAGCACCCTACTACCCCTCCCCCCACCCACTCCCCTCACTACACACACCTCCCAGTTTTTTTTTTTTACATGATAATGAAAGAATGTTGTTTAGATTAGGTGAGAAAACAGTTAATAGTAAAACTGATGCTAATCTGAATGGAAAAAAAATTAAAAAACAGTTTGAATTAAGGAAGATTATTATGGATTTCAGACTTCAAGACAAAAGATTAAAATTTGAAAGCATTTAAGACAGTTGGCCAAAGGGAGACAATCAAAACATATGTGGGTGTTATCAATGAGTTGTTGTACGAGGATGAAATATCTAGCCGAGTAGCGATACTTAGTATGTCAGTGATTTCTTAATAAATTAAGTGAAATTAATTTATTTTGTATTTTGTTTAACTCAGATGGTTACGAAAGGATTGGTGCTGGCATCTTTCTTAGCTTTCCAGGTCTTTTACATTCACTTTGAATCATTGTACGTAGTTTATGTAAATGTGTTCAAGTGATGTTAACTTATTTGAAAATTAAAAAAAAAATATTTAATTCAAATATATCGTAATGAAATCAAGGAATATCATTCAAATCAAAATAATTATAAAGCCATTCATGTATTTGTTTTCCTGAATTGCTTAAAACAGATGTAACTGAGTGAACAATAAGAAGTAAAGATTCTGTGTAACCTATTAGGTAGCCATAAGAGAGAGGTAATCGTCTTTTGTAGTAATCTTGTTTGTAAACAAATTTTTCACAGGAAGTATATGAAGTAGTATTACTATTTCTATGCACCTATGTAGAGAGGCAGAGGCGTATCTAGGGTGAGGTGAGAGGGGTCCAAATTCGAAAGTCCCCCCGGGCCCGGGCCCCAACTTGAGGGGGGCCCCAAATTGGTTTTCTTACATTAAATATTAAGTACATTATCTCATGTCATGGTGTCGAATTTCAAAAGAGGCCAAGCCCCCCCTCCCATACTGGGCTCCCAATCCCTAGGTTCGGCACTGTAGACTACTGTAGAGTAAGTTTTTAAAAGTATTTCTTTGTTTCGTTTTCAGAGATCATAGTACTAAGTAAGGAGACACTTCATGGCATAAGAGGTTTTTTATGTATTTTAAAAGGGAAAATAAACAAATCTAATTTATCTATCTCTTCTATGGGCTGTGGGGAATGGGTTGTATAATATTACCTTCATGTTTGATAACATTTTTAAGAATCTCCCGTTTGCCAGGGATAGATGCAGATACAATTATGTCACTCATATCCATATTTATCTATAT
>JAGDYQ010000097.1:3509483-3523827 GCA_021962125.1 Bulinus truncatus
ATGCCTACCGTGGTGGGAGAGATTTCTTTTGCTTTTGATCTGCTCAGATGAAAATATTTGTGACAGAAATAAATATCAACAAAGACAAATGTATCGTGGTGGTGGTGTGCACCCACGTAGCACTGCTAGGAGGTGCTGCTCAGTTTCTTTACTGTTGAACTTTGGCTAGGAGATATCTAAAAATAGATCTACTTAGACAACGCCTCTGAGAAGCTGTGTCTGTCTTTCTGTCTGTCACCTTAGTGTTGTGAGGAGAGAGAGAGAGAGAGAGAGAGAGAGAGAGAGAGAGAGAGAGAGAGAGAGAGATATCGGTGATAGAAACATTTTTAAATATGCTCAACGGTGAGATAATATTTCAACTAAATGTATCTAAACCAGAGGTGGGCAAACATCTTCTACAGAGGGCCACATTTAAAACTTGATTGTTACTGGCGGGCCGCATATATATCTTGTGTACTTCAATTACAATTTACAACGTATGAAAATATGAATTAAAGATGATAACCTTTTATTTGTCATTTTATTTCACATTCACGCTTTATTACACATGCACATTACGTTTTAAAATACGAACTTGATTTGCATACGGGCCGCACAATATACGCAGACCGGCCGCATGCAGCCTGCGGGCCGTTGTTTGCCCACCCCTGATCTAAACAAAGAGTGAGACCGACTCATGTACAAATATTACATCTACCTGTGGATGTGTTTTAAGCCCCAAATACGTTTTTTTTTTCAGCTTCAAAATGTGTTTATGTTATAAAACAACATGACTGCAGCTATTAAGCTAGCTATAATTTCAAACAAAGCTGCACAGAGTTACTCCAACATGGCTGTACACACACACGCACACAAAAAAAAAGCTGTCGCCTTCCTGTGTATTTTTTTTTTGTCTCCCTTGGTTTTCACTTCTATCCAACAAAATCCTAAAAGCATCTGAATGTAAAAATTCAATTCATTATCCAGCCCATATTTTCTCTCAGCCCGTACGCCGAGGAAGTCATGATGAAATCAAGAGATTTCTTTTGATTAAGTTTGCCTGATTCCACAGTGAATTTTTTTTTTCTTCTTGGACTCGAACTTCGTCTTCGGGAGAAAAAAAATAAGAAAATAGGATAAAGAGTTGAAATTTAAGATTTAACGACATTTTTTTTTTTTTAAAAACTGAAATTTAGTTTATAAAGACCTTTGATACATATTACGTGTCAGAATGATGTTAACATTGTACATATTTACTAGGAGATGCTGAGTATGACATTTTATGAGATGTTACACAACGGGAGATGGCGCACACAGTTAATAGGGAGATTGAACACAGTACATATTAGATGTGACATTGTATAGTATAGGAGATGTAACATACTTATTATGAGATGTTAAAAATAACATGTCAGGAGATGATGCATATTACACATTACAATGTACACCGCACATATAGGATGTTACATAGGTCACACTAGGAAAAGTAATAAACTGCATATTAGGATATGTTCTGGCACAATGTTAAAATTATTATTTTTTTTTTTTTGGTATTTCAATGCCATCTTAGTCGAACAGTCCGCTACTGGTCTAAGCCAGTCATGTTGTGAATCGTACATCTCCGTAAAGTGTATAACTACCTAGAGCCGAGTGCATTGTTCCTTGGCTCTTTCAGTCAGACTAAGGCCGAAAAGTAAAAAAAAAAACTAGCCCACGTGACGTCGGCATCCCCCCCCCTTATTTTATACAGTCGGAATCCGCTGATAGGGAGAAAATGTCCCGGTGCTAATATTCAGAGAGTAGACTAATTTGTCGGATCCATTCGCTGGGCAGACAAGTAAAGAGGAGATAATACCGCCGTATGCCCACAGGGCGAATGACACAAGTAACGTGGGAAATAGAAAAGTGAAGTTTAGAGAAATGAACAAGCAAGTCTTACATTGCCCCTCCTCCCTCTCTTGTATTATCACACTGATCTGTTTATTTAACGATTTGAAAAAAAAAACGTGTGACCTTTGAAAACAATATTTGTATAACACAAAGCTAGTTGTGACATCAATTGTTTAAAACCAAAAAAAAAAAAGTGTTTACATTAAGGCTGTGTGCAAAAAAAAAAAAACAACATTCTCCTAAAAACAAATATCTCTCTCCCCCCTCTCTCTCTCTCACTCTCTCTCTCCTACTGGCCATTTGGGGGTGAGGAGAACTGAGGATTGTATTTCTGTGGGCCGCCAGGACCCTAATGTAGTTATGGCTAATGTCCCTGTGAGACAAAAGCTGGCTAAGAGATGCGGACATCTATTTGTACGTATAGGTTTTCAAAGTAACTGTCTCAAAAAAAAAAATCTCATTTCAAGGAACATCATTTTGTTCTGATTGTATGATGGTTTTGTTTGTTTTTCCCACTGCACATGCGTGGATGAGTGTATTTGTATGTGTGTTTATTTCACTATGTATTATTTTATTTTGTATAGCTTTTGGACGTCAGCAATGTACACAGACAAATGAAGATTGCAAATGGAATTATTAGAAAGAATGGAAAACAACAGAGGTCCAAAAGCAATATATAAGGCAACACCCAATGAGAAAAGGCCTAACGGCAGATGGTTAGAGTAGGTGGAGAAAGGCCTTAAAGCCATAGGAGTGAGAGAGTGGAGGAAGAAGACCATGGATCGGGAAAAGTGGAGAAGAGTAGTATGGCAGGACAGGGCCCTGAATATGCTATAGAGAGTAGTAATGCAGGCCAGGGCCCTAAATAGGCTGTAGAGAGTAGTAATGCAGGCCAGGGACCTAAATGGGCTGTAGAGAGTAGTATGACAGGCCAGGGACCTAAATGGGCTGTAGAGAGTAGTAAGGCAGGCCAGGGACGTAAATGGGCTGTAGAGAGTAGTAATGCAGGCCAGGGCCCTAAATGGGCTGTAGAGAGTAGTAAGGCAGGCCAGGGCCCTACATGGGCTGTAGAGAGTAGTAATGCAGGCCAGGGCCCTAAATGGGGTGTAGAGAGTAGTAATGCAGGCCAGGGCCCTAAATGGGCTGTAGAGAGTGGTAAAGCAGGTCAGGGCCCTAAATGGGCTGTAGAGAGTAGTAAGACAGGCCAGGGACCTAAATGGGCTGTAGAGAGTAGTAAGGCAGGCCAGGGACCTAAATGGGCTGTAGAGAGTAGTACGACAGGCCATGGACCTAAATGGGCTGTAGAGAGTAGTAAGGCAGGCCAGGGCCCTAAATGGGCTGTAGAGAGTAGTAAGGCAGGCCAGGGCCCTACATGGGCTGTAGAGAGTAGTAAGGCAGGCCAGGGCCCTACATGGGCTGTAGAGCCAAAGGAAGAAGAAGAAGAAATGGAATTATTCCCTGACAAAAATAAGTGAATAAATAATTTTTGACAACTGCCAAACTTTCAAAAAAAAAAGTTACATTTGCACAGGCAGCTTGGACAAAAAAAAAAAACAGTTTTGCTTTGTCCTAACTAATACATTAGTCAATAAAATTTACAACAACTCATTGTATGATAGAAATTTGTATATAAATTATCATTTCTAAAACTATAAGCACTGGTCCCTATCTAGATATATATATATATACATATTATTTTCTTTTTACTTATCAGCTAATGTAAAGGCATATTTAGTTCAGTATATCACCCACACTTATAATTTCATGTATTAATCAACTCTATCCGTATGTACGCACATATGCACAGAGCTTTACTTCCTATTTATTTTGACATGATGATCTCAATTTTTAGAGCATTTTCGAAAAAAAAAATGCTCATTGTCCCTGTTTTGTCTGTCTGTCTGTCCGTCCGTCATCACTAGATCTCAACAACCATAAGTCCTAGACCTATGATGTATATATCATTTTGTAGGTCTTGGCCTGCCAAGAAATGACATTTCTCCATTTTGCGATATGACCTCTGAGGGCCGAAAAAGGGGGCGTATTAAGTACCGTTTTTTACTAAATAAGCTATATTAATAAAATAGCGCCCTATATCTCAGCAACCACAAGTCCTAGACCCATGATGTATAAATCATTTTGTAGGTCTTGGCCTGCCAAGTGTACATCAAAAGTCCATTTCGCGATCTGACCTCTGAGGGCCAAAAAAGGGGGCGTTTTAAGTACCGTTTTTGCTTATATTTTAAATATAAATAATAAAAGCTAATCAAAGGGGCTTAATCATTATTTATTTTTGTAACAGTTATTCAACTTGATTACTTCCCTCTATATTTATCCAAATTCAGCAAAATCTATGACTGTCACCCGGAAAAAAAAATACGGATTTCGTCCGGCGTAACCAAAAATGCTCTAAAATGTCCTTTGTCCGAAACGGAAAAGACTTAAATTGCTTGTTTTTCCTAGTAATTCATTTCATCATTCTACAAAATGTTCGTTCACTAACTCGAAATTTTTTTACAGTCGTGCACTGTTCATGTTGAATGTGATTAAATTAGAGCAATTCCATAAGTGAGTAACAAGATCTGAGGACACTGACACATCCAACCAAACAACAGAGAGTGAAACTAATTAAAAGACTAGGGTTAGGGCTAATTTTTTAAAAACATCAACAAAGGGGAACCTACTCTTTTCTTCGCCTGCCCGCCTTTCCACAGACTTGGCTGCGTCTACTAGAGCCCTGACTACTGTATTGAACTTCACCACGAATGACTCGAGCTCAGTGATAGCAGACTCAGGGCCCACAGCTGAAAATGGGTTAGTGTTCGATCCAGGTCGTGGCTTGTCAGCGGCGTCTCCACTCTGGTAATCATCACTGTCGTAGCTGTCGTCTATATCTGATCAAGAAAACAAAAAAACATAAGCAAATCAGTTGATTTAATAGCATATATATATATATATATATATATATATATATATATATATATATATATACATACAGTCGATTCCGCTTAATTGGGACACATCGGGACCGAGGCTTTTTGTCCCATTTAAGCGGCTGTCCCAATTAAAAATACAAATTTACTATTGGCTTCTTGGTTTGGTTTCTTTGAGATTTATATATTCTTGATTTATATATTTCTCAACATTAAAATTAAATAAACATTGATATGGTTTATAAGATACTTCATTGGGATTTTTTTTTTACTACTCGGCTATAAATAGAGACCAACAAAGGATGATAACTCCTAATATTTCAACTGAGTGACCTCTCCTAGCAAAATTCTAGTGCTTATCTTTCCCTTAGGTCAAGTAATGTTCATAAAAGTTTAACGAGAGACTCGGTGAATAAAAAAGTTGATTTATTTTTTCTTTCTTCTTCTCTTCCAGCATTACGTCCCTGTAAAAGTTGAAGAGTTTTATTTCTAGTCTAAATGTCAATTGTAGAGAGAGAGAGAGAGAGAGAGAGAGAGAGAGAGAGAGGGAGAGAGAGAGAGAGAGAGAGAGAGAGAGAGAGAGAGAGACGAATGCAGTAAGAATGGGGGGCGAGGAAAAACTAAAACACATGAAACATTTATCTCTCTGAATGCACGTAAAGTTGTACACCTCTTGCACTGTTTATTGATATTTCTAAATAAAGTAGGTATCGGTATCAGTTATACCGTGAAGTGTTTATTTTATCGGTTGATATATATGCATTGGATTCCGCTTAATTGGGACACCGCTTAGTTGGGACAGCCGCTTATTTGGGACAAATCTCAAAAAACCAAACCAAGAAGCCAATAGTAAATTTGTATGTTTAATTGGGACAGCCGCTTAATTGGGACAAAAAGCCTCGGTCCCGATGTGTCCCAATCAAGCGGAATCGACTGTATATATATATCTTTATATATATATATATATATATATATATATATATATATATATATATATATATGTATAGCGCAAGGGCCTAAGAATCTAAACAAAAACTCGAGCCATGTAGACAAAGACACCACTGCAAAAAAAAAAAAACTTGGATTAACCCATTTCAAAGGCTGCCATCAACATACTTAGCAACTAACATTCGTGATGAGTTACTGTAAACCTCTCAACATTCACAAGTGTCTATCAGATAATGCCGTTTCCAAGCGACGATTCCCCGCGCCCCCCAACCCATGCTGATCTACATCGTGATGGTATCGATGTCTCTTACTCATCAATGAAAATTCGCCATAACGATTACGAATGTTTCAAGTTATCGCATGAATCAGAGTAGACCCATGAGTTCACTCGAGTGAAGAATCATTACGTTGGGGGTGAGGCGCGAAGTTTACCAACAATTAATTGGAGCACTTTCTGTAAGGTCACAACCAACACAAAAAACTTTCTCCAAAGATTTAACGCGAAGCAATAAAACGTAGGAAATATTTTATTCATTTTTTTTAATGTCATTGCAGTCAATCTCCAGCTATTCACTTCAGTACAACTAAATAGTCAATTTACTGTCACTCCCAATTTCGGAGCAGTTCTAAAACTCTTGTCATCTGAACATAAAAGTGAACTGTGGGCAGAGATCGCGTACATTTTGTTGGCCATATAATGCTGCGCTATCAAGATTCGAATACTTGGGACGATTACTATTTACTTCTGAGGTATCACGGGATCGGGTGGGGGAAACCAGTAATGAACAAGAGAGATAACCGAGACAGCGGAAATCTATTTGGTCACACCTGCACACAGAACGTACTTGTATATATATATATATTTTTTTTTTTTTTTTTTTTTAAAGAATCATTTTACAGGCCAACTGTTATAAATAAAAAAAAATAAAAACAAATAAATAAATAAAATAGACGAATGTATCCAAATGTTTCTTTTCGTCCTATATATATATATATATTTACTAACATCCAACAACATTTTGGTAGTTGCCTCCCTTTAGATTTCTGTCTTTTTTAATATCAGGTGTCGGGACACAACTCTTAAACGAGAAGGAAAATTCCACAGATTTGGTCAAAGAGGAGAGAGGTGGGAGGAGGGGGGGTGCGTCTATCTAACAGCATCTTGGTGCGTGGCCTGCAGAAAAAACAGCAGTTTATGGTATTTTTCGCGGATGGTTTATAACCTTCCAACGGCAGATAGTCATCTCTCTACGTGTGGCCCTTGTAAAGCATTAAAAACTAAATTCCATGATTCGCTGCATAGGTAAAGAGGGAAGGGAGACGTTATGTTTCTGATAATGGAGAAAAAGTCCACATTGAAAACAAACACATTTTTTTCTTCAGTTATTGTGCAATCAAGTGTATTCATAAATATTGCTCGTTAATACCGAGTAAACCAAATGAAGAGAAATAATGGATTATACACTATGTAAGGTTGCAAGTATTAAGGAATATACTATATATATATATATTTATTGGTTTGTTATTTTTTATCCGTCTACATGGTAGTTTCATTATGATGACGTTTGGTCAAAAAGTGACCTTAAATCTCAAAGATTACTCTTGTCTGGGTCAGTATTAAAATGCTGTATTTTATTAAATAAGAACTGTGCAGATATTTGATTCTCCATCAGACCGTGTGTACTCAAGTGTATAATGTATGCCGGTATATCAAATATCTTGACTTGACACTTATTCAAGTTTATGGGGTCCACTGATAACCTGCTCGGTTTTCGACCCTCTTCTGTGGCAGAGCATTGGAACGAAAACTCCCACAATTGTAGGCGACCCTCCCCCCCCCAGCTCCATTAAAATATCACATTTCCTTTTCGTAGATTTCTAATCAAAACACCTCAGCTCATCTCCCATGCGATCGGTATCAAGAATAGTTTATATATTTTCATGTTTAAATACACATTCGGCTCACGGGACTGCCTTTGTAGCCCATCACACGGTTTAGGAACAACTTATCATATTGCAGCCAGATCTAGCCCCCCCCTCTCTCTCCCGCCCACCCCCCGGGACTCGTACACACGTGTTAAATTTACGATGGAAGAAACGTGAGTGGCTTAAAGGAGGAGGGGGGGGGGGGAGATTGGGGGAGGGGACCGAGATCCCAATAAAATGATGTAGCATTTTATGAATGTTTCACATTTGCGACAGTAGTTGAATTTAATCTTTTTAATCTCCTTAGTTTTTTTTTTTTGTTTCTTTCTTCCAACATCATCATTCAAGATGTTCCCTGGACTCCAACCTCATTCTCGGTCGTTTTGAGTGTGTGTGTGTGTGTTTGTGTGTTCCAGGATAGACACGATGAGTCTGAAATAAAAGCCTTGGGATAAACAAACGTAAACATACAAAGCATGCCATATTTGTTCAATTACAATTCACTTTAATATTTTGTCAGGTATACATCAAAATCATAACGAAAACATCTAAAGAAACTATGCCACTAAATCAAACATTTCTTTAAAAAAAAAAGCTTTTATTTGGTTTAACATTCTGTTTGTGGCTTTGTGGGTGTGTCCTTAAGTCTGAGAAATTACAGTTGGACTTAATCTCGTATAGTGAAAACGTTTAAAGTTGGCAAAACATATAATTTATACAAGACGATAAACTACATGTATAATGATAATTAACAACTTGTAGAGCTTCGAAGCTAATTTTCTGCACGTAATGTTAATAATGGGAAACATTACGAATGGAGACTATAATGTTCAAATTAATACCAAACAACAACAAAGTATTGACGAGTTTAAAAAAAAAATGTTTTTTAAAAAATAAGCTTATGATATGGTTTGTTTTTAAATGCACTAAAATGTAAAATAAAATAATTCATTGATCATACAGATATTACGTACATAAAGTTATGCATACCGTGTTAAACGACACGGAAGATTTGACATAAGGTGGTAAACATACACTTATTGCTAATAGTTTGGTCTGTCGGTAATGAATTAGCAAGGAGTTACACCCTACAGACGCTGGTAGCGTGACCGTTGCTGACAGAAAACTATGTACCGTTATTCACTCCAATGGATTAGGCCGTAAAAAAAAAAATGTTATTGGTCTGTTTAAAGTTCACCGCAGAAAACAATGACACTATGACCTGACACAAAAGCCTGTGTGAATGCCAGGAAATATAAACCTATTTCCTATCAGACTGAACAATTTAGGTACTGCTGCTGCTGCTGCACACACGCACCAAGCTGTCATTTAAACCACATCAGAATGATTTGGGGGGGGGGGCCCAAAAACAACAATAGTTTCATGCATTGACATAATAGCAGGAAAAAAAAACATCTTGAAAGCTTTTTATATTTGAACAAATGTATTGGGCGAGAAGGGTGTGATGGGATGGTAGGGGAGTGGGGGGGGAAGCTTTAAACACGCACAAAGTCCGTAACAAATATCAATATAAAAGTTTTACACACATAAAAAATGTTACAATGTCAGCCAAGATCACAGAACACGATCTCAATGTATCTGGACGTCTCATATTGTGGATAAATAACATACTGCAATCTATACTCGGCGGCTAATTATTATAATTATAATAATAAACGTATTATCTTAATAAACATGATTTAACACGCACATCGGAAATGTTTGACAGAGGACAGCGGTGAGATAACTTGCTGAATGTATTACTCCATGTTACTCGAGTTTAAATCTCAAGACCATCAGCTTATAAGTCAGTCAGTACTTTAAAACCCAGAGCATTTTGAATCAAATTAAGAATAAAAATTGACTATGTTAGCTCATCCGAAAATCTAGTGATAGGTGAATGTTAGAATAAAGACCTCAAAAGATCTACTCTGGCTATGCACTAAAACGGTTATAAACAAAAAAAAAGGAATACATAGGATCAAGTACACAATTACTGGCAGTGAGAGAGATAAACGAGACGGTAAGACTTACCAAGATCGTGTCTTTCAAAAAAGGATATGGGTTATAGTCAGGGATTTACAGATTCGCTGGTTTATTCTTCTCCAACACACAGGTAAATAAGAAGACACATTCACATTAGGGTTAAGATTTTTTCTAACCAGATTGCCCTATTATATTTTTTTAATAAATTACTATATCGAAGACAGTATTCCATTTAATTATCTCAAATCTATGCCATGTAGGGACCTAATGTTGGAATAAAACGCATGCAAAAGAGTTTTCCCTAATTTCACGTGCCAACTTAAAAAAAAAACTCCTCTTGATTTATTCCTCGTATACTCTCTAGTAAATAGCTCACTGGATTTTTTCTTTTCGTCCTAAATGTTTACCTCAATAATTACTAATGGCTAAAAAAAATTTTTCTTAGGTAAAGAAGATAACAAAAACAAAAAAAAAAAAAAAGAGTGCAAATATTAGAGTTAAAAAACATAACAGGAGAAAAAAAATGAAACGAAAATGATACGTTCTGTTGATTGCCATGATTTCTGATAAACTCATTAAGACCCATCTACCGGCAGACTGATCCGAATTTCTCCATCCTCTAAAACATAACCGCCCCCCCTCTTCGGCCCCCGTATGTGCGCACTATTGGCTACAGAGACAGACCTCAGGGTCTCCTGAATGCCTCCTCCATAACTTGCCGCGCGCCGTTCGGCTTAACGCGTTTCTCAGATGTTGCCCAAAACAGAAGCTCGTCTTTGAAACAATTTTTATAATTGCTGTGTTTTCTTACGTACGGACGGGGTTAATTACGTGTTCTGCTTTTTAGCGTCATGAGCAACTAGTACTTCAATAATCTTTTCTTTTGCAATGGAATCGCCCCCAGTTTGCCTCACCTCGATAACGAAAAAAAAAAACAACATTTTAACTAGAAAAACTTTAAAAAAAATAAAAACGTAGTCAAATAACACATCCATTTCTCTACTAATGCGTTGTTAATTTCTGAGACGCTAAGCAAAGCTGCCGTGGTTATTCTAAGATTACTATTCAAGTGATGAGGACGAAGGGGGGAAAAAATGCTCAAAAAAATAAACAAAAATAATTTAACTACTGTTTTATTACTTTCTTAACTGTGCCACTCCTCCCCGACCTGTATATACTTTTTTTTTTTAAATGTCTGAATCGATATATATATATATATATATATATATATATATATATATATATATATATATATATATTTATATGTTTATGTGTATATGCGAGTCCCGCGTTAGCGATACATGTATTTGTATGTGAAAAGGGGATCTGGTTGTTTTAAAAAGAGCAAAAAAAGGCAAGTGGGGAGTAAAAGTTGAGTCCATGAAAGTATGAGATATTTTACACGAGTTTTTTATTTTCAAGGAGGAAAAAATAAAAAAAAAAACTCAAGCAATATTCCCATTTGTTGTCAGTATTGGAGCCAATTTACGTCTTTTGAACTTTGAGCAAGTTATGATGTACGCCATATGGAGATCACATGCTGCTGGCTAATTGTTAGGTGGACACATGGAAGGAAACTGTAACATAGAGCTTTTCTCCGACCTAACATGTAAAAAAAAAAATACATTTGAAAACAGATTCTAAATGTTAAGCTGCGACATACCGACACACGGTATTGAATTCTACACATGTAGTTCTCAATACAGTGGACAAAATAGTGATGTAATTCTTGGCGCAATTGTAGAGCCATTACACCCCAGCTATCGGGTCACGGCTGCAAAAGTAACTTCCAGCCACGGTCCTCCTCCCCTCCCCCCCCACACCACACACTGTGCCCCCAGGTTTCCTGGATGCGCTTCAGTTCCTTCTCCTTTTGATGTTATCTCTTGCAATTGATATCAAAAAAAATATACCGGTCACCTGTGCACAGTTGTGTGTGTGAGTCTGCGGAGTGTATTTGCTTACAATAATATTAGCTATTTCATCTATTATTGCCTGGCTATGATATCTCCAGCTTTTCTCATTTACGTCGGTCTGATGTTTTCAACTTCTCGCACCAACTCGAGCAAGACGTGGCGTCGAGACTTACGGGCGAGAGAAATTGCAGTTGTCGAAAGCCTGTTTTTTTCCCCTTTGTTTTTTGCAGCCTTAACATTTGAACCCATCCCCCCCCCCCCCCCCCTCCGACGCCTCCCCTGGACCTGGCCAACATCGCACTGGAAAGTCTCTTGTCTATAACATATTTAAACTATAATCAGCCGTTACTGCGGTAACCGAACACGGTGCTCAGCACCGATTTAACCCCCCCCAAACCAGTGTGACGTCATTTCCAGAGGCATCTCCAGTATTGTAATTACCAAGGAATCAAAGGTTATCTATAACAATGACCTTATTGTTTTTAAATAAAATGTATCATTAAATATTATGAAGAAACAGACCATTTAAAAACAGAAGCAATATACACAGACATACACATTTTACAAAATTATTTTCGCTTCTTCAAAAATATAAGGTCAGATAAATTTTTGAACGTTATTGTTGTTCTACTCCTCTATACTATTCCGCTGATATATTCAAGAAACAAAATGCAGATGCTCGTTTAGTATGCGCTTCTCTTCTAAATTCGTTCAATTGAAATATTGTGACAGCTATTGCTAGGCGAAGTAATTGATAAAAATCTAATTTCATTATTTTGATTACCATTTCGGGTAATTCGTTTTAATATATCTTTTTAATGATGGAAAAACCTCTTTAAATTGTAAATGTATTGATTTTCCCCGGCATTTTTTTTTTTTATGTGGCTTCCACCGAGTTCGAAGGCCGATGATGAGAAGACGGGGGTGGGGGGTGGGTCGGGGTACAGATGGTGAATTCAAGAAAGAAAAAACCATGTGGAAGCCGATAATGAGCCCAGAAATAATTAACTGATGATTTGCTGAAATAAACTTTTTGCTTCAAGTTAAGCGAAAGTCAATGGTTTGTTGGACGTGTAAATAAAAGTCAAAGATGCGCAAATGATTTTTGTGTGTGTGTGTTTCTGCCGACTGAAGAAAGCGAGTGCAAAATAAAGAAAGAAAAAGGAGAAAAAAGAAAAACCCCCAACATTTACGCGAGAGCATTACCTGAAGCAAATGTGGGTACGTGTAAGTTTTATGTCAGAGCGGAAGAGTTGGCTTCTACATTGTGATCAGATTTTATTCTGATTGGTTGATGGCCTTATCGGCCTAATTCTACTTATTTACTGTGGCTCGGTTTTATTGGTTGTTTTTATTTCGGCCTTTTTTTTTATCCCATATGCTCTATGGGGATAAATTCAAATATCGTTTTGCTTTTCACCCCTTAATGTCCATTGTTTCAACGTTTTGTTTACTTTGAAATGAATAGGAGTTAAGATTCAAAAAAAGGATTGAAGAGACAAAAAAAGGAGCAGAAGTAATAACGTTGATGGTGTTATAAGATAATTTTACTGTATTATAATAGTTCTCAACTTTGAACATCAATAAAAAAGTTCATCAGCTATACAATCGTGCACTTGAGTGATAAATTAATTAACACTCATAGCTGTGTACAACTGAGTGTTATGTGTCAAAGTACCATAGCTGTGTACAAGTGAAGGTAAATGTGTCAAAGCACTGTAGCTGTGGAACTGAGCATTATGTGTCAGCACTATAACTTGTACAACTGAGTGTTATGTGTGTCAGCACTATAGCTTTGTACAACTGAGTGTTATGTGTATCTTAGCACTATAGCTGTGTACAACTGAGTATTAATGTATCTTAGCACTCATAGCTGTGTATAACTGAGTGCTTGTGTTTGTATAGTTAGCACTATAGCTGTGCACAATGGAGCGCTATGTGAGTATAATATTTAGATACAACTACTAATACTCAGTTAAAAATATTTTTCATTATGAATTATTTCCTGTGGATTACACTAATGGACCATATTCAAACCTTATAGTTTACATTTCCCCTATCTCCTACAACGGGATTACTATTCAATGAGTAGAGATTTAGACGAATTTAACCTTAATAATCAATGACACTAACAAAATGATCTTTTCTCAACAATCAATTGAAGTAATTAAATAAAAATGATCCAACCTTTCATTACCCCCCCTCACCCTACTGCTTGACACCTTGTACATCTGCTGTCAGACTGACACACAGTACAAAGGACCTGCACAAATCCTTCTGTGCAAGGATTCTCACATTTGTGTACACGGTCACTGGGGAGATGACCATATGGGGGTTCACAGATACCAGTCATAAAGCACAACTTACTAAATTTGAAAATTTACAAACGTTTGATGAAGACAATTGAGATTAAACTAGTACTTTTATACTTGAGAAAAAAAGCATCATACGTGTATATACGTGGATATCTTGCCTTTAACGGTAAAACAACAACAACAACAATAAATACTAACTAGGCAACACAGAGCCATACAAGTCTATGAAAACACTAATTACGCAACACTGGTCCACTAAAAAACAATGTGCTGGGCATGCTGACCTATTTATTATCTAGTTTGAGAACCGCGGGGGAAAACGGGGGGAAAAAAGTTACAACCCAACTAGACATGAAGTCAATGAATTGTTTCAACTTTAAGTTAAGTGAAAGAATAAACTATTTAGGTTTGTAATCAATACTTCAACTTGATCTACGCGCAAAGACAATGA
>JAGDYQ010000097.1:3524327-3562466 GCA_021962125.1 Bulinus truncatus
ATGATGTTTCTGTAAAATGTTGTTTGGACATCAATTAAAAACTTGAACATGAAACTTGGTGACATTTGTGTCATTCAGATAAGATGAAGTCGCTTGGTAAGCTAACATCTCAAAACAATGAGCAGTAAACAAGTTAATTCTATTTATAATGTCATTGTTTTATATTTCAAATAAATCTATATATAGGCATATGCTAATTTTAAATCTACACCCAGTAATGTTCAGAGTCGCTTCCAGGCCCGTAGCGTGCGGGGGGCGGGGCCCCCCGCGTTTTGTCTGGACCCTCTACTGATTTGTTCTACTTAGTAAAATGTATTACCTGGCCCCCGCTGTAGAATACCCTGGCCCCTGCTGTAGAATGCCTGGCCCTGCTGTAGAATTTTCACGCTACGGGGCTGAATTAAGCCTCGATCATTGTGGTTTTTACTATGGCTAAGAATGTGAACCTCTAACGGGGATTAACGCCCCTCTAACTTCTAACATTGTAGCCAGTAGTGTGTGTTTTCTAACGTTGTGATGGTGTGTGTTTCAAGGTAAACGAAACGTGTTCGTGTGAATCATCACCTATTGACACCTATATAGTAAAAGTAGTATGTGTAGTGACCAACTTGTTTGGTGATAGATTAACAAATATACTTATAGCTAACAAGTGGACATTATCCACAACTTTCAGAAAAACAAATAACGTGTTTTTTCTTTTTTAAGTAATCAGTTGTTTCACTAAACGCTTCTGATTATTTCAAGTAGTGGCTATGAATGTAACGAGAAAATAAAAAAAATATATTAATACAAAAGAAGAGAGAGGGGGAGGGAGGGAGGGAGAGAGTGTGAGAGAGAGAGAAGGGAGGGAGGGAGAGAGAGAGAGAGAGAGGGGAGGGAGAGAGAGAGAGAGGGGGAGGGAGGGAGAGAGAGAGGAGAGGGGAGGGAGAGAGAGAGGGAGGGAGGGAGAGAGAGGGAGGAGGGAGGGAGAGAGAAGTGTGAAAAAAGGAAATCATTCCAACAATACAAAAATAATGAGTTCACCTGTCTGGCACATTGGTCTCCACAGTGTACATCTCCCCTGGCAGCCTGTCAAATACTGTACACTGAATCACGTGGTACATGGAACCCTGGGTGCCATGACACACCCACCCACCACTGATAAGGGGAGCTCGAACGTGCAGGACGTTGAATCCGGGGGTGAACTCTGAGATTGAAAGCAACAAATGGAAGAGAAATCGTTGAAAAAAAAAACTGAAATAATTGACGAGGTGGAATTAAATAACGGTAGCTTTCTGGGTTTTTTTATATTGCTAGATCCCCCACCATATTTACACCCCCCCCCCATTGGCTATCTCACTACACATCACTACAAAAAAAATTCGTTGATGTTTGCTTTGGAATTCTTTAAACAAAAAATACGAATATTCCACTCATATGAAATAGTTAATTAACAAAAAAAATTTACAATAATTCATATTTCAAACTTGGTCAATTTTTTTAGTTAATTATGTGTAAATATTAAAACGTATAAATAAGACTATGCTGACAAAAAAAACAGAGTTGGCCTTTCAGCACACGCCAATACCTCGGTCTTTAGACGAGTGTCAAATGCGAGAGCCCCTAAGTGTAGATTACACACGCTACCACGTCGCCCCAACGAGGGGCGTACCTTGGGGGGGGGTCGGGCCTGATGTGAATGCGATATCACTATTCACCAGTGGCGTAGCGAGGGGGCATCATGACCCGGGCGCTACTCACAGCGGGGCGCCAAATGATATATTTTAATATAATATTATGTAGTTTTCGAATGGAAGAGGGGGGGGGCGCTAAAAAGGTATTGTGCCCCGGGCGCGAGATGAACTCGCTCTGCCACTGCTATTCACCCACTCCCAAAGTCAGTCATTAAAGATACGACGATGGAAATAAAAGTTGTTCTTTTTTTCCAGCTACTCATTAGCATAATTTAATAACAAAACTTTCATCGCATGCTTGCGGTCTCGTTTTTTTTTTTATCTATGAACTGAATGGAGGAATTCGGTTTCATTCGTCGTCATAAATAAACACCGTCAACATATTATTTCAGACCATTTCCTGCTGTCGCTGATACGCAATAGACATTCGCAATACCGGAAGTGAGATCTGCACAGGTCAGCGGAAACGGAAGCAAGATGGCATCCGAAGACAATGGCCACTTGTTACACATACAAATATATATACATATCTTCCTCTTCTATTTCAATAACTACTAAATGTTTCTTCACCGTCCAACCACCCCCCACCCTTCCCGCCCAACTATTGGACACACCCATCGAGTGGACTCTTCATTAATTTTTATTCTCTTCTTTAATCCTTTTTTTTTTTCATTTCCTTCTCTCAAGGCTAACAGCATCATCTCTCCCTCTCTCCTCCCCCCTCTCCCCCCACACCTCAACATTTTTTTGTGTGTTCCACCTTTCCTAATCCCTGATTCTCCGACTTCCCCCCCCACCCCTTCCTTCCCAACAAACACTTCCACGATACAACTCCCCCACCCCCCCCCCCCAACCTAACACGTGTTCAATGTACATGACAGTGGCTAGAGGAGGAGGACCCTGTATTGTGTCAGTTTATCAAGTCGGTGAGATACGACCAGACAAGCAACTCCGGCTGTGGCTGGGGGGGGGGGGCGGGCGGGCGGGGGCGGCTTAATGAGCAATTTTTTTGCCATGTGCGAATGTGTGTCTCCTGCTTAATGTGAGTGTGATGATTTACAGACTTATTTCCTAGATGCAGTTCAGAACAAAAAACAAAAACAAAAAAAAAACACATCGTCATAATCAACACAATCTGGAGCTGGCCAAACGAAAGTTTCCTTTTTACTTGTATGCCGGGTTAGGGTTATTTTAGTGATCTTAACGTTTCTGTAACAACTTGCATCACTTGATTATATATTATGTAAGGAATGTAGGGGGTTGCTGGTTGGTTTTTATTTACCACCCAAGAACAAGAGCCTGTTTTATATTTATCAGATTTAACTGTTCTACAGACATTTCAACAACTTTGTACACAGTGGAGTCCGCTTTAAAAAAAAAAAAGTAAAGTTTCAAATATAAAGCAAATACAGACCTTCGTGGTCAGATGAAGTAAGAGTTCATCTGTTGCTACGACTTATCTTTGGGATTGTGTGGATAGCAGCAGCATGCCCGACCTACTACACCATCCCTGAACGAATGTCGATTGCCCATTTGCAATCTGAGTGTAGTTAGGGGGACATAGATCAAACCCGAGAGAAGTTCCGGTACTCACCAGGGCTCGAACTCTGCACCTTTCTATACCACGCTACCACACTACCACACTGTCACACTACCACACTGCCACGCTGCCACACTACCACACTACCACACTACCACACTGCAACACTACCACACTACCACACTACCACACTGGGTCACTCTACCACGCTACCACACTGTCACAATACCACACTGCCACAGTACCACACTACCACACTGCCACACTGCACACACTGCCACACTGCCACACTGCCACACTACCACCGAGTCCAGTTTATTTATTTAACCCTTAGACATCATGAACTGTGTAACCGTTGTTCATATGTAAGGTCAGATCAAACAATATGTACCATGTAACTGTTGCTTATATGTGCACAGCAAATAATATGTACCATGTAACCGTTGCTCAGTTGTGCACAGCAAACACTGTGCACTGTGTAATTGTGAGATAGAACGATTCAGTCTTTTGCGCCAGTTCCACTTTACAGTGGAATCCGAAGACAGATTTTTAAAACTATTTTTCAGCAGTGCAAGCTTACTAAACAAATAAGTCGTCAACGTGTGTGTTTGGATTAAAATTATTAGTAAATAAAGCTATCTTCATTATTTCTCAACATGCCTTTATTTTCCAAGCTAAAATGTTGTCCCCACTAACTGGGCCATTTCAGTCAAGTCGGGAGGAAATGTGCAAATCTTTTGTTACTATCCCCCCCTTTTTTTAATGGATGTTGAAGTTTTAAGGTAAAATATTATTTACACAAAGAAACATCTCACAATAAAGAAAATTAAATTATCACATTTTAGGAACCACTGGTGTAAACCACACACACGGATAATCTGAGTTTAGATGTGTGTGACTGTAGTGGCGGGCTGAAAAGATCGTTTGGGGGGGGGGGGAGGGGGGGAGTGAGGGGGGGGGGGTAACCAGGCACGAGCCTGGCTAGACTTAAGAGCTGATTGAGAGTAAACTTACATTTCATCTTCATAATACTTCATGTTTATGTTCACGGGGGGGGGGGTGGGTGCTGGTCGACAGAAAGGAAACGTATATAGGTCTGATGACGGGGGGGGGGCAGGCAGGGGGAGAGGGGGGGAGTGTGTATCTAGTTCTAATGAGAGGCCGGTGTATCATCTAAAGGTGTGTACCTCCATGTTGGAAGCCAGGGCCAAGTGATGGCCTCCACCTGACTGGTCCAACAAGGGAGTTAATGGAGACGTGTTGATTTGTTTAGTCATTTTTTCTATGTTTATGTATTATTTTTTTTTTTTCGATTAGAAAAATAAAAGATCTGATGGGGTGGCTCATTTTAATAGAACACACACACACATGTGTACATAAACACACATACACGTGTACATAGATACACACACGTGTAAATAGATACACACACATGTAAATAGATACACACACATGTAAATAGATACAGACACATGTAAATAGATACACACACTTGTATACATACATACACGTACGTACACATACGTATACAAACTATACACACACGTGTAAATAGATACAGACACATGTAAATAGATACACACACTTGTATATCATAAAGGGTCAAGTCGGGAAGTGATAAGAAAAGCCCCAAATGTGAAGCCAGGCCGGATTGGAGGTTTTCTGGCAAGTTTTTGGTAGTTTCCGCTGGACTTAGAAAGGATGTCAGGTGTTTATGTAAATATAGTTAAGTTAAAGGTTAAACATTATGTGATAAAAAAAAGTTGAAGAATGTTATCTGTCACAAACGATCGCACATTGGTTAAAAATTATTTATTTATATATTTTTTTTTATTATTAATGTAACTTTTTTTCCCAACCTAACTAACCCAACCAACCCAACTAACCCAACTAACCCAACCAACCCAACTAACCCAACCAACCCAACTAACCCAACCAACCCAACCAGCCCAACCAACCCACCAACCCAACCAACACAACCAACCCAGCTAACCCAACCAACCCAACCAACCAACCCAACTAACCCAACTAACCCAACCACCAACCAACCCAACCACCAACCAACCCAACCAACCCAACCAACCCAACCAAACCAACCAACCCAACCAACCCAACCACCAACCAACCCAACCAACCCAACCAACCCAACCAACCCAACTAACCCAACTAACCCAACCAACCCAACCAACCCAACCACCAACCAACCCAACCAACCCAACTAACCCAACCAACCCAATCCCAGCCCAACTAACCCAACTAACACAACCAACCCAGCTAACCCAACCAACCCAACCAACTAACCAAACCAACCCAACCAACCCAACTAACCCAACCAACCCAACTAACCCAACCAACCCAACCAACTCAACCGACCCAACCACCAACCAACCCAACCAACCTAACCAACCCAACTAACCCAACAACCAACCAACCCAACCAACCCAACCAACCCAACAAACCCAACTAACCCAACCAACCCAACCAACCCAATTAACCCAACTAATCCAACCAACCCAACCAACCCCACCAACCCAACTAACCCAACTAACCCAACTAACGCTCGTCTCGTTGTACCTGGCCATCAAGGCCCTGGTGAATTCAATGCAATTGCTCAGAGTCTCTGTCACAGGGCCCCCTTTACACTAGTCAAGGGCCTCAAGTTCTGGACATTATAAACAAGAACCGTACAAATAATTGTGTAATCGACAGCATTTGTTATAACTGTGTAATCGACAGCATTTGTTATAATTGTTTAATCGACAGCATTTGTTATAATTGGGTAATCGACAGCATTTGTTATAATTGGGTAATCGACAGCATTTGTTATAATTGTGTAATCGACAGCATTTGTTATAATTGGGTAATCGACAGCATTTGTTATAATTGGGTAATCGACAGCATTTGTTATAATTGGGTAATCGACAGCATTTGTTATAATTGTGTAATCGACAGCATTTGTTATAATTGTGTAATCGACAGCATTTGTTCAAAGTATCCGTTAGGTCCAGGACTTCCACCATGCGAGTGTTCATTGTCAAACTCATCTCACTCTGATTTATATAACCTCTCCCCCTCCCTCCCTCCCCCCGCCGCTCCGCCCCGACCACCAGGTGTCAGTATATTTAAACACTGGACACATCTATTTATTTATCTTACATTTCTTGTTTCCAACACAGACCGTAAAAATAGTTCACAAAGTCATCACCCGTGTCTACCACCATTTCCTCAATCATTAACAGATAAACATTTATTTCAAACCAAGCCTAGTTTTAAAAAAAAAAATGAGTCTATATCTGGGTTTTTATTTATCGCTGGAACAAGCAGGCGGTCCGCCAAGTGTAAACCGACCCGACAAATTGTTCACGTCACAGGCCGAAGACACATGTCAAGTCCATGTATCTGCCCTGGCTAATTCCATATGTACAGTAATAATATCTGCCCCTCTCTGTGGAGTTTCAATAAATAAAACGTCACAATGGTGTGGAGTGAAACAGGTTCTTTGATCAAATCTGTTAGTAGACCCCCCCCACACCCCCTCACCCCCTCCTTTACCTTTCCACTTTGCCCACTCTTTTATTCTGTTTACGTCATCAGAATATGTTGTTTACGTCAGAGCGACGTTCTTTCTTGTGACCCTTTTTTTTTCCTCAAAAGACCTGTCAGCGAGAAGCCGCAAGGTTTGTCTTAGCTCAGAAAAAAAACTCTGGATGAATAAATGATAAACACTCAACCCTTGCTAGTTCGGCTGTGAGACGTGAAATAAATCGAGAAATCTACTTTACAAAGTAAACTTTATTTACTGGATGAATGCAATTTACAATTTGCAGACTTAACAGAGGTGATGGTGCCCTCAGATTTCTGACAGACGACACTAAAGGATCTAACAGGAAAAAAAACATTTCATGGAGAACTCAATATACATTTATTGTTTTCTGGAAAATGGAAATTACTTTCAACATGGTTTTCTTCCAACTTCAGCACTCTTTGATGTCACATTTTAGTCTGGTGATCTTAAAATAGAGTTTTATTTAAAAAAAGAAAAGTACATTAACAAACAGGGTGTTTGATTTCTTTGTTCTGCCATTTTCACTCCACCCCGAACTAAACTAAGGATTATTACCGTGACTATACCTATAAATGATTCAATAAGAGTCTGAAAGTAGATTACATGCAATTTACATTCACTATTATTGACACACAGACTTAATAATAAATGAAATTCCCCAACTTTAAGCCATAAACTAAGACAAAACAAGCAACAATAAATAAACAGAATACATATTAGACTTAAAAGCAAACCACCAACACGAGATGATAGCATGCTATCTGCAGTACTGTATTACATGTGTACAGCACATGATAGCATGTTATCTGCAGTACTGTATTACATGTGTATAGCACACACACAGTTTGGCGGTATGGGTAAGGGTGGGGAACATGCGAAGGCTGCCCATTAGGAAATTTTAATATCCAGATCCTGATATTTTTTTATTAAGCAATTTACATTTAAGAAAATTTTAACTATATACCACATCTTAACAAATTTTTGTTGTCATTAAGCTATACAAATCTGATTATTTACCATATTTTTAAAAATGAAATTATTTTTTTTTTAAAATCTATTTTCTGGAATAATTCTTCAGGAGAATAATTGGCAGCTTTTAAAGATCATCAGCCACTGCTGACTCTGGAGTGAAACATGGCGACTGGAGGCGGAGTCACAAAGAAGCATTTATTTTTTTCCTCCCCCCAGACTATCTCAGCTGTTTGAGAGATCCCCGTAGTAGATTGTTCAGGAAACAAACTAGAGGGAGCGAGGGGGAGGGGGTTACTTTGTAAATAGTGTTAATTACTTAGGAATCTGCGACTGGGTAGAAAGAAACTTGTGCCTTGGTTGATAGAAATTCAGTTGGCTCTGGACTTTTAAAACGAGTGAATTTTGTTGTCTTTGATGGGGGGAAGAAAACAAAATTGTGTGGTGTATTTAATGTTTGAGTCAACTTGTGTCTCGGTGAGATAACCATCTGGGTCTCTGTGTATAGTGTCAGCAATGTTTGCAATGAGGCCGAGCCAAGTAATTACGTGTTGAGGTGTAGCCACATTTCAAGGGTGAACTTTGATCCAATGCATGTATGTAATAGTCAATTGATTGTGTTCAGACAACAAACACTTTAGGCCTATATGGAGTACTTCAACTGTTAGTGTTCAATAATCACATGAATGTTGAATGGCAAGTTTAGGGATTAAGTTTGTCTCAACTACAATTGACTGAACATCGGTCTAAAATCTTTTTTTTTTTATTTTAATTGCTCCAAATGAGGCTACAGAGAGAGAGAGAGCGAGAGAGAGAGAGAGAGAGAGAGAGAGAGAGAGAGAGAGAGAGAGAGAGAGAGAGAGAGATTCGTGGAGAGAATCTGTACGTGATAATGAGTTTATAATAATATATTTCAACACTTGTGTAATAAAACATTTGAAAGGGTGAAAAAAGTCACTAAACTACTTGGTGGCAACACAATCATATTAGCCCGGGTGATTAGTCAAAAAAAATTGCAACCACTGATCTAGGCTATAAATAATACGATATAGGTCAGGCTTGGGTAAACTAAGCCGGCTGTTAGATCAAGCCCGTGGGCCAAGTCCAGCCCAACAGTCTGTTAGATCTGGCCTGCGCTCTGCTCCTCTCCACTTGTTCACACCAATGGCTTTTACATTTCATTTTTAAAATCATGTAATCACTCCATCTATCTGCTCTTGATGCGGCCCTCCTGTCAAGAGCTCAATGTGGCCCACGGTTTGAAAGGTCTGCCCACACCTGGTCTAGTTCCCACCAGTTTTTACATCAGGATGAAACAAAAAATGACTAGGGTAACTGTTCGATACTATTTACAACTGATAAATGATTAAAGTCCATTGGGAATACATGTTCTTAAAATACAAAAAGGTGTCGTCAATTGAAACTTCTATTTATAGAAATAACCTGAAAGTGAACGATGGCCTAACATTTAAGTAGAAATCTTAATTACTGACAATGTCCACGTGTTAATACAACTCATTTATTTTTTCTTGTTTTGTCTTTCCTAACGTTTCAACCTAGATCTCAACTTCCCCCTCCCCCCACACACACAAACACACAAACACTCCTCCGTACCCAATACCCCACCACACTGGGTAGTCGGTATTCCGCCACCCCCCACCCCCCACCCCCGATTAATTAAAGAACAAGTCAGATCCACCCACCAGATCCACCCACCAGATCCACCCACCAGATCCACCCACCAGATCCACCCACCAGATCCAACAACCAGAACCACGACGAAGTTTTAATTCCAAGTTTCCCTTGCAGGAGAATGATGCCAGTTTAAAAAAAAAAAAAGAACACAACAAGCCACAAGTCCGGATCCAGATCTTTGCCCAGTTCCAACTTCTCATTTCTACTCGTCTCGCGCCTGATATGAAGCAGATAGTTTTTGTTTACACAGCACCGCCGCTTGGGTTTCCATTTGTTTCTATCCGCAACCAACACGGTGATTACCCGAGAATGTCTCCTGTATTTATTTCTCCGGCCCCTTGTATTTATTCCGCCTGGATGTTAAAATGTAGTCACTGTGGTGGACGGTGGATATGGATCTCTTAATTTTATTTTATTTAAAGAGCACCCTACTACCCCCCCCCCCACCCATTCCCCCATACACACACCTCCCAGTTTTTTTTTTTTTTGCATGATAATGAAAGAATGTTGTTTAGATTAGGTGAGAAACAGTTAATAGTAAAACTGATGCTAACCTGAATGGAAAAAAAATTAAAAAGGTTTGAATTAAGGGAAGATTATTATGATTTCAGACTTCAAGACAAAAGATTAAAATTTGAAAGCATTTAAGACAGTTGGCCAAAGGGAGACAATCAAACATAAGGGTGTTATCAATGAGTTGTTGTACGAGGATGAAATATCTAGCAGAGTAGCGGTACTTAGTATGTCAGTGATTTCTTAAACCTAAAGTAAATGAAATTAATTGATTTCTTTTGTATTTTGTTTAACTCAGATGGTTACGAAAGGGTTGGTGCTGGTATCTTTCTTAGCTTTCCAGGTCTTTTACATTCACTTTGAATAATTGTACGTAGTTTTTGTAAAATGTGTTCAAATGTTGTTAACTTATTTGAAAATTAAGAAAAAGTAAATATTTATGCTGATAAATCATTGGCTCAAGTAGTTCAAATATATCGTAATGAAATCAAGGAATATCATTCAAATTAAAATAATAATTAAGCCATTCATGTATTTGTTTTCCTGAATTGCTTAAAATAGATGTAACTGAGTGAACAATAAGAAGTAAAGATTCTGTGTAACCTATTAGGTAGCCATAAGAGAGAAGTAATCGTCTTTTGTAGTAATCTTGTTTGTAAACAAATCTTTCACAGGAAGTATATGAAGTAGTATTACTATTTCTATGCACCTATGTAGAGAGGCAGAGGCGTATCTAGGGTGGGGTGAGAGGGGTCCAAATTCGAAAGTCACCCGGGCCCCAACTTGAGGGGGGCCCCAAATTGGTTTTCTTACATTAAATATTAAGTACATTATCTCATGTCATGGTGTCGAATTTCAAAAGAGGCCAAGCCCCCCCTCCCATACCGGGCTCCCAAATCCCTAGGTTCGGCACTGTAGACTACTGTAGAGTAAGTTTTTAAAAGTATTTCTTTGTTTCGTTTTCAGCATCATAGTACTAAGCAAGGGAGACAAATCATGGGATAAGAGGTTTTTATGTATTTTAAAAGGGAAAATAAACAAATCTAATTTATCTATCTCTTCTATGGGCTGTGGGGAATGGGTTGTATAATATTACCTTCATGTTTGATAACATTTTTTAAGGAATTTCCCGTTTGCCAGGGATAGATGCAGATACAATTATGTCACTCATATCCATATTTATCTATATTGAAGAAATAAAAAATAATTTATAGATTAGTTTATATTGTTTATAACATTATTAATTATCAATACACATTATTATTAAATAAAAGGTATTTATCTATGTATATTCAGTCTTTGAAAGAAAACTAGAGACGACTAAAAATAACATTAATTTAATTGCTAAGTTATTTCTCATAAGATATTTGCGGTTTCAAAAGATGAGTGGGTAACACAAAGCCATCACTTTATTCAGCGAAATGTTTTGTCAATTCAACGTTTACGACTGCAAACGCCAAAATAAAAAAATTTCATCTCCTCAATATTGACCAGACATTTTTTTAGGACGGTATTGTGAAATTATTTTAATGAACTTTTTTTTTTTGTTTGTTTGTTTTCTGAGATATCGAACTATTTCTCTGTCATGTGATTGATTATAAAATAAAATAAAACTACAACTTAATAATCAGATTCGGATCTTTTTCCATATTTCATTCTTTTGTCTTCCCGTTTTTTTTTTTTAAAATCTCCGATGTTTCAAGATTTCAAACGG
This sequence comes from Bulinus truncatus, assembly GCA_021962125.1. NCBI lineage: Eukaryota > Metazoa > Mollusca > Gastropoda > Planorbidae > Bulinus > Bulinus truncatus. The sequence goes on from JAGDYQ010000097.1 coordinate 3,535,997, forward strand.
TGGTCGCCAGCGCCACTCATAACGGCCGAGCCCGCTTCCCCCCACCCCTCCTCTCCCAATCTCACCCCTACCCACCCCACCCTCCTCCCGCCCATCTCCTGGTTTCATGAAAGCCTCTGGCAACAAATCCACTCGGTCGATTGTCAATATGAATCAAGCCTCCAGTTCTACGAGGCTTAGAGGGCTCCTAATTATCACATTCTGCCGCATTTTGGCGCCGCCGCCTTCACCCAAGGGCGCTAGAATGGAGTCAAACGTTAACAAAGCACAACAAAATAAACTTGAGGAAAACCAATAATAGAACAAAAGGGCCCTCGGGTCATTAGCGCCCAGTCCCGTCCCGTCCCCCCCCCCCATGTAATATCGAAGTTGATTTTTTTTCTCTGGCTTCTTCCAATTTTTTTTTTTTTTTTTTATTTCTTCTTACCCTTTCCTGACGGTCCTGTTCCTTCAAGCGAATACTGCATTTTATTGCAATTGGCTTTTATGAAAGGATAATGTGAAAAGGTTTGAGAATGGAGTTTCTGTAGCTGGGACCTCATTTTCAGAAATCAATTACATAACACTGGATGCAGTGTCTGGATTCTCCTCCCAAAAATTGTCTGACAATTTGGTTTCCAATTTTTCGTTGTTGTCTCTAGATTTAAAAAAAAAGAAAATGAAATAACGAAGTTCCTTTATACAATTTGAATGGATGTTGAAATCTTATTTATGCAAAGAGATTGTCCTACAAATTTTACAATTTATTCTATAAGAAGAAACAAACAACTAAGAATGTCATCAATTCTCTTATCTACAAACAGGGGGCGCAGTAGCTTAATTTGAAGAGATAACAATTAAAAATTTTCATTTTTTTTTTGTCCAAGAATTGTTTCATTTTTATCTAGTCTATAATATTCTCAGCTTATTTAAAATTTACATTGAAGCTATTCGTGATTTACAATGATTTTAAAAAGGAAGGTGAATGAAAAAAAAAGAGGATTTTTGAATTGGCAGTCTTTGTTTCATGTTACTAACTTTGAGCCTTGTGCTATCATCTGCAGACCCGCCGAGAGGGGGGCCGGGGGGTGGTGGTAAATGCCCAGGGGCCCGGCAAGTTTTAGGGGCCCGGAGTGAGCTGGCCAATCAACTTTTGAAAATATTATTATCAGCACGGGGGGCTTTAAGGCCCATAGGACCTGCCCGGATTAAATCATAACCTACCACTGCTGTAATTAGCAGACGTCAACCCTTTGCCATTGCAGATTCGTTTACTTGTATGTGATACATAAAGGCAACTACAGTACAGAAGCACAATGTACTTGATACGTTATCTACTGGATATATAGAATCGATTATGAATATAGAATCGATTATGAATATAGAATCGATTATGATATAGAATCGACTATGCTATAACCTCGAGATATTTAGTATGTAGAATATCCATTAAAGTTTCCATCGTGTTATAAATAGTTTTTATTTATCTAATAGTTTCAGCCATGCTGTTGTTGCTGTTGTTGTTTTACAAGTGAACACAACAACGATCCGAGTGGTGTGAAACTGTTTAACCCGTTTAACCGTGTGATGGAATGACAGATGAACCGGCGGACGAACGAAATGAGTGAATGAACCTTCACAATAGAGGGCAGCACCGGCACCCGAATCTCGCGCATGCGTGGACAGTATTAAGTACCCAAGACACCAGCATCCACGTAAGTTTAGAGAGGAAGAAAAAAAAAAGTAGAAGCCCTCCTCCCCTCCTCCCCCCCCACACTCCCAAATCCATCACCACCGCCCCCTTTTCCAACTCGTCTTTTACATGTGTGAGTGGTTCCTCATTTTCCCAGCGATCAGACCCCCAGACCAATAAACTTCCTGTCCCTAGGGGGGCTGTTACTGGTAATTTAGTGCCGGTACTATGTAGTACCTCTCACATCGGGCTGACTGGCTGGACAAACAGGAGTTATACCGGGCCAGTGTGGGAGGGGGGGTGGGGGTGGAGGAGCCGGCCTCAATATTCTCATGCGTGACAAATAATTTTCATACTTCATCCTCTTCCCCCTCTGTCCATGTGTGTGTGTGTGTGTGTGTGTGAGAGAGAGAGAGAGAGAGAGAGTGAGAGTGAGAGGGGGGTCACTTCATACACTCACAGTTAGTACTTCTAGCACTGCCTTGAAGCAATACGTTGCAAGTTAGTTGTTTTTTTTTTAATTCAATGTTGATCTATTTGAAGAGGAGGGAGGGGTGTGTCAGACCCTAAGTGACAATATAATATGTGGCGCCTGGAATTTGGAATTTAATTTGTATTTTTGGTGGTTAGATGCGGTTGAGTCTCCAGAATATTGAACTAAAAAAAAAAAATCAGAAAACGGTTAGAAGAAAATTGAAGGAAAAAAAAAGAAAATACCATACTAATAAATTGTACCATAAAGACAGCAGCATAGAAGTAAACATTATATAGAAGTAAATATTTCATAGAAGTAAACATTATACAGAACTAAATATTTCATAGAAGTAAACATTATGTAGAGGTAAACATTTTATAGAAGTAAACATTTCATAAACATTTCATGGATCTATCTATCTATATATCTATCTATGTATCTATCTGTGTATGTATGTATGTATGTATGTATGTATGTATGTATGTATGTATGTATGTATGTATGTATGTATGTATGTATGTATGTACGTACGTATGTATGTATGTATGTATGTATGTATGTATGTATGTATGTATGTATGTATGTACGTACGTACGTATGTATGTATGTATGTATGTATGTATGTATGTATGTGTATGTGTGTGTGTATGTGTGTGTGTCTGTCTGTCTGTCCGTCTGTCAAATCAGTCAGTCTATTTTTCAATAATGTGTGTGTGTGTGTCTATATATCAATAGGTCAGCACCGTGACTGATTATGTACACTTTCACATTAAGCTACTGAACAAAAAAAAGTTTAAAAGTAGCTAGTTAACAATATGGAGCAGAACTTTAATGTGGACTGCATAAGGAAAATAGGACAACATTATAATATTGTTTGACATAGTTTGTATTATTGTCATAGTTGTATTATTGATATAATCGTATTATTGATATTTTTGTATTACTGACATATTTGTATTATTGACATAGTTGTATTATTGACATAATTGTATTATTGATATAGTTGTATTATTGATATAGTTGTATTATTGACATAGCTATATTATTGACATAGTGGTATTATTGACATAGTTGTATTATTGACATAGTTGTATTATTGACATAGTTGTATTATTGACATAGCTGTATTATTGACATAGCTGTATTATTGACATAGTTGTATTATTGACATAGTTGTATTATTGACATATATGTATTATTGACAACCTTTTAAAACCAAATATGATTAATCAATCAGAGAAATCGAAAGTAATGATTTCATGAAAAAAAAAAAGAAAGCATTCGATAAATCTTCATAAAATTTAATTTCATGTGATTTCTTTAGAAACCTTAATAAAAATTGTTTGTTTTGATTCTCGCACAAAATAATACAATGACATCTGTCTTCAAAGTTTTCAGTGTTTCTTCATGACATACCCACATCGTCCCCTCTATTCTTGGCTTCTGTAATGAAGTGGGAAGCGATTAAGCGCTAAACCTTTCCCCCCTCCCCTTGTGATTCACATCAAATTTATTTCCAATCTGTTCTGAAAAAGAAATAAAACTCTTTCGTATTGGCATTCTCTCTTCCCGCCCACCCCTCCTTCCAAGCTTCTCTTATTCTTCCGTTGATTTTTTTTTTGTTCATCCTTTTTTTTTCTAACTCCGTCTGTATTTAGTCTCCAGTGATTGCATAGCTATTGGCCGGTGATATCGCGTGACGTTTCTATGTGACCAATCGGATGGAAACAGAATTTCCCGATTTCGGTTGGAAAAAAACTGACAAAAGTAGAAACCAAACGGCAATAAGTTTGTAAAAAAAAAGAAAAACAATGATGAAAAATAATTATTTAGAATGCCACAGTTTGAGCCGAGTGAGAGAAATCAATAATTGAGCAATAAAATGAAGAATTATTGATTGTAAATTAAACAAAAAATCAAACAACGAAAAGATATTTCTTTCAAATAACACAACGTAATAAATAATAATATCGTAAGGGTCATTGGTTGTTATGGTAGGGATCATTGTTATTTGCGAAAGTAAGGATCATTGGCTGTTACATAAGGGATCATTGGTTGTCATAGTATGGATCATTTGTTGTTATAGTATGGATCATTTGTTGTTATAGTATGGATCATTGGTTGTTGTTATAGTATGGATCATTGGTTGTTATATTTAGGGATCATTTGTTGTTGTTATAGTAGGGATCATTGGTTGTCATAGTATGGATCATTGGTTGTTATTGTAAGGATCCTTGGTTGTTATGGTAAGGATCGTTGGTATTTGTCAACGGGTACGGGAAAGGGAATGAAGGTGAACGTAGCGACATATAAATTTTCCTTTTAAAACCACTAAGTAGGTCACCAGTTTGATGCGTGACTCATCACCAAATCACGTGCACAGGTATCACATTAAATTAAAAATTAAAATTATGAAAATAAGAAAATTTTATTCTCAAACATACGTGTGAGGGTTACCCGCGGACATATGTTCACACCCTGTGGGGTGCAGTCGCAAAAAAAAAAACAGTTTGGGAATCACTGTTCAGTGTAGTGGTGCTGATGAGATAGTTTCTCCAAATAATAGATCCAGAGGAGTATAGAACGTGTGTGTGTGTCTTTGAGTGTGCCTCTGTGTGCATGAATGTGTGTGTGTGTGTAGATGTGTATTTTCGCTGGAGTGTTAAAACAAAATAAACATTCTAGTAGGAAATAAACTCTCTATTCTTCATAAAATAATAGGTCAATTTATTTGCGTTAATGTCGAAAAGATTCTTTTAATAATGAGATGACAACATTTTGTAAACATAACGATCCGTGAGGACAGAAGAACCGGGCGATTAATATGTAGCAGACGCTTCCAGGTATTATTGCCATAAGTTCAGACCATAAGAGCCCCCCCCCCACTGGTGCTTTTACCTGGGGCCCTCTAACATATGAACAAATATCTGACTAAGAACGGCACTTTACATAACACATGATTTGTGTTCTTGTTATTGAGGGCTATCTGTTTATTTATTTTATTTGTCTATTCAGTATCTAACTTGATTGTACTCTGTTTAGAGATTAATTGGTAACATCCATACTGACTTTCTGTCTCATACACACCATGCTCTCGCTCTGAGATACACTGCTCTCTCTCAATGACACACTGCTCTATCTCACATACACACTGCTCTATCTCACATACACACTGCTCTATCTTACAGACACACTGCTTTATCACACACATACTGCTCTATCTCACAGACACACTGCTCTATCTCACAGACACACTGCTCTATCTGACAGACACACTGCTTTATCTCACATACACACTGCTCTATCACACAGACACACTGTTCTATCTCAAAGACACACTGCTCTATCTCACAGACACACTGCTCTATCTCACAGACACACTGCTCTATCTCACAGACACACTGCTCTATCTCACATACACACTGCTCTATCTCACAGACACACTGCTCTATCTCACATACACACTGCTCTATCTCACAGACACACTGCTCTATCTCAAAGACACACTGCTCTATTTCACATACACACTGCTCTCTCTCTCTCACAGACACACTGCTTTCTCTCACATACACACTTCTCCGGATCACAATGGTTTTTGAATGTAAATGCAGCCCTATGCAGTATTTTATCTAAGTTATGTGCGTGTGTGCGCGCATACACCTCACCGAAAGCGCACACAGATTACAACATGGCGCATTAATGGTTAGTTTAATTGTCTTCTATACCGCTGTGTTGGGTACATCAATGTTAATTCCTCTCACAGTCTACATCTCTTGCACCACACTGCCCTTCGGAAACATAGTAGGGATCATTGGTTGTTGTTATAGTAGGGATCATTGGTTGTTGTTATAGTAGGGATCATTGGTTGTTGTTATAGTAGGGATCATTGGTTGTTATATTAGGGATCATTCGTTGTTATATTAGGGATCATTGGTTGTTGTTATAGTAGGGATCATTGGTTGTTTTTATAGTAGGGATCATTGGTTGTTATATTAGGGATCATTTGTTGTTATTTTAGGGATCATCGGTTGTTGTTATAGTAGGGATCAATGGTTGTTATATTAGGGATCATTGGTTGTTGTTATAGTAGGGATCAATTGTTGTTATATTAGGGATCATTGGTTGTTTTTATAGTAGGGATCATTGGTTGTTATATTAGGGACCATTTGTTGTTATTTTAGGGATCATTGGTTGTTGTTATAGTGGGGATCAATGGTTGTTATATTAGGGATCATTGGTTGTTGTTATAGTAGGGATCAATTGTTGTTATATTAGGGATCATTGGTTGTTTTTATAGTAGGGATCATTGGTTGTTATATTAGGGATCAGTGGTTGTTATCGTAAGGATCATTAGTTGTTATTGTAGGGATCATTAGTTGTTATGGTAGGGATCAGTGGTATTTGTTAAAGTAAGGATCGTTTGTTGTTGTTATAGTAGGGACTATTGGTTGTTATAGTAGGGACTATTGGTTGTTATAGTAGGGATCATTGGTTGTTATATTAGGGATCATTAATTGTTGTCATATTATGGATCACTTGTTGTTGTCATAGTATGGATCTTTGGTTGTTGTAGTAGTTACGGTTTCCTCCCTAGAGACCCCAGTTATCTTTGACCCCGGTGGTGTCTCCATGGCTACGACCAAGCTCGGCTCTGATGTAGAAATGTGTACTAGAACAACTCCCCCCTCCCACCCTTACCCTTCCCCAAACCCCCGAATTCAATACAGAGTCAAAAGAAAACAACGTCATCTTTAGAAGAACGTTAAAAAGCCACATATCACCGACAGTACCAACCATCTATCGCCCATATTATCAACGGATCTATCATCCGACTTATCATCTGTCGTGCCCCCTGTCTTTCAAACTCTTAAATATATTTTCATGTGTCCCAGAATGTGTTTTAGATACGAGGTCAGAGCAAAAGATTTCAAACACAAACCAAACAAAAAAAAAAAAGGGGGTAAAACAGTCAGGTAAGATATCAGTAATAGTACTTTCTTTTAAAGGCTATTGATAACGAAAATTTAGCATGGGTCTATTTGGAACAGAATGAAACAAAAAATATAACAGATGCAGAGGGTTACATGGTACAATAAATATTCTTTGAAGGAAGACATCCCGTTCTGTACATAGAACTTAGACCCTGTGTCTCTATTAACAGAATGTTGATGCGTAAAAAGAAAGTTTTTTCGAAGATAATTTAATCAACTCTGTACTTCCCCATCCAAAAAAAATCTGACCCGAATCCCCAAAAACTCCACGATGCCCCATATACCCCCCCCCCCCCGCCCCACTCCGCACTCCCTTCTAACAGAATAGATCAAAGACGAATAAACATAAAGGTAGATAGTAGAATTAAACAGAATACAAAATAGCAAGACACACAAATACATATAAGAAAATTCAGAAGATGAAACATACAAAGGAACGCAAAAACAGATAGAGAGAAGAATAAATTAATAAACAAAGAGAGAGAGAGAGAGAGAGAGAGAGAGAGAGAGAGAGAGAGAGAGAGAGAGAGGAGTTAAATGCACCCAGAGGATCACCTCAGCCCCACAGATAAGCGGAGAGACAAATTAGCGCATTGCATTATCTCATTATTACCAACGGGAAGTAAAAACGTTGAAGGGAAGGGTTATGGAGGGGGCGGGGGGGGTATGGAGGGAGACCAGATACAAACCCATTTACTCGAATCAGAAACCTCAAAGAGAAATAGATAAAGAATAACTTCAACAACTACAACAACAAAAAAAAAGAGAAAGTGTCCCTAGATATTTTGTAGCGAAAAAAAAACAACTAAAGGGGGTGGGGGGAGGGAGGGGAGAATCATTGAAAGGAGCCGCTGGCGCCCCACCATCAAGGAGAAGAAATCAGCGACCACCTCCTGTTTCCGACGCTGACGCTGCGCCCGTGCGGAGGCGACTTAATCAAGGGGAGATCACTCTTGTTTCCTTGTCTTCCCGCCAATTTCAGATCGTGATATTAAGGGACAGCAGCAGACAAATAAAAAGAAGAAAAAAACCCAACTAAAAAGGAAAGAAAGAGAAAAAAAAAATATCCAGCTACCAAACTGTGCCCAGTAGGAGAAATTCTCTGCAGTTTGAACTTCTTTTGAAATCCGACAATTAACAGTCGTAATCTGAGGTTTCTATTAACCTTTCGGGTCTTGACGAAATCACACACGCGCGCCATAGTGGCTACCAGATTTCTGTTTTGAAATTCCCTTTTTCTTTTTTGTTAAATTTCATGAACTGAAACAGCCACCCAGTTTTTTTGAAAAAAAAAAATATAATTAAAAGAATAAAATTATTAATGAAACGAACCCCCCCCCCCCACCCCGGCCCCATCCTCCCCACCACCTTCCTCCTTTGACCCACCCCCATGGTGTACCTGGCTCGCAGTGGTACATTGCAGAAAGAAACTAAACTACCTCCCTCCGGAGGTAGAGAGAGAGATAGATAGAGAGAGAGAGAGAGAGATACAGAAGTTATTTCCCCTTGTTTCAATGAAATGTTAATGACTTACGTGGTAGTAATGTTTTACTGCTGGACGAAATTAGACATTTTTCTTCTATACCCCCATCTCTCAGTTAGATAGTTTGATGCGGGGCTTTGATTGCAGGAGGTACATCCGTAGCTTTTTGAAAGAAACAGGAAAAATGAAAAAACACAACTTTCTTTTCTAGCTAGTCCTAATTGTACTTTAAGGTTAAAAATTAAGTTTTTTTTTTTAGATTAAAAATAACTTAACTTTAAATATATACATAGATTAATCATGAAAAAAAAAGTTGTGTACTAATTAGACCTGATGAAATTCAATGATTAGAGAGCAGTCTTAACTGTATAATGGGGGCCCCTTGGGTCAACCGGTGTGGTGAGAGTCGTCCACTGTGTCCTTTAATAGCGAGACAGCTTACCGGTAGGAGGCCATTGGTATAACTAGGTAAAAGCTCACAACTGGTGGTCAAGAGATGAGCCAGATGAAAATTCATTACTAGATGGCCAATTATTGAACCGTGTCACAGCACAACACAAGGGGACCAATAGTTGAACCAAGTTAAGACATAAGACTAGGAGATTAAACAGTGTCGCAATAAAACACTAGATGGACAACAGCTGAATCATGTCACAACACAATACTAGGTGAACCATGGTTGAGCCATGTCATAATAATGCTAGGTGATAAAATAGTTGAACCGAGTTAAGACACAACACTAAGCGACCACCAGTTGAACCATGCCACAACACAACACTGGGTGGGTGTCCTATCCCTTGTGATTAAGCTTTGTTTACGTTTCATGTTATTGCCTTATTTGGTATTGTTCCACTCTTGCTACCATGCATTGTTAAGCCACTGCGTTATTTCCTTATATGGTATGGTAAGGGCTTGCAGGGTCAAGCATGCATGATGCAATAATGTCAATTTCCCCACGCACGGAGTTTGGCGCGAATCGCCTACACATTGACCTCTGTGGTTTTGGCGAGAAAATGATGTAATATGCGGGGGTGATATATCCTATAAATAGGGGAAGTTATAACGGTTCTAACAGACAGACAGATAGAAAGATAGACAGAGAGGGGACCCAAGAGAGAGACTAGAGACCCAGGAAGGGGATACTAGGTGTAACACGTGGACTAAGTGGACAGTGCAAACAGAATTAATAATAGTTATAGATTCGTGTACTGGTTTATAAGTTATAGCAGCTACATGTGATTTATTGCCACATCTCTCATCGATTATTGATCTTATTATTTATCGTGTGTGTTAAATTATAGAATTATACATGTGATTTATTGATTCATCTTCTCAAGTGTTTATATTGGATTATCATATTCTCATCTGTAAATATCACGCATTAAAAAGTTCAGTTAATTCTTTTACAATACAAGGAGTTGTGTCGTCTGATTTAATTAGAGCACAAGTGGGATACGACAGTGGGCAACAGTTGAACCTTGCCACAACTTAGCACTAAGTAGACAGTTGTTAAATCATGTTACATCAATCCACCAGGCTATTATTAGCCAGGAAAACACATATAAAAAAAATGACCAACAGTCACACGGAGCAATCAAAACAGAAGTAATTCTACATGCAAACATTTTAAGACCACAGTACGATCTATGAAAACATTGACAAAACTATACATTCTACTCTGTGTAACTCACTGGAACAAACGAGCACCAACTTTCACTTGTTTACCACTGATACTACCTCCACATCTTTCACTGGTTTACCACTCATACCACCTCCACATCTTTCACTGGTTTACCACTCATACCACCTCCACATCTTTCACTGGTTTACCACTCATACCACCTCCACATTTTTCGCTGGGTTACCACTCATACCATCTCCACATCTTTCACTGGTTTACCACTGATACCACCTCCACATCTTTCACTTGTTTACCACTGATACCACCTCCAAATCTTCACGTTGTGCAACTCTCGTTTCATTCTCTACAGTAGTAAAAAGAAGAAAAAAATCCGACAATAAATGTTTACCTATTCGAATGTTGGGTCCCCACGTTATTTATGACCAAACAAGGGGGCCAGGTGGAGAGCATAAACAGCCAAGGGTGTGGGTGAGGGGGGAGAGGGTAGCTTCAAGGTAACGGCGCTCCGCGTACCACACGCTGTCAATGGGTGTTAAAATATGAGCAGTAAAACAAAGAAGTTAGCTTCAGTTGCAATGAGCTTCACATTTCAAATGTGTTTCTCCTAATGACCCGACACATTGCCCGCACATTGGCTGGGTGGGGGTGGTGGTGGGGAAGGGGGTGGAGGGGAAAGAAAAACCTGAGCCAATGTTTGAACTATGTAATATCTGGGTGTTTGGTAAGAATGACAGCTATATATGAAGCTTTTTAAAAAAAACAAACAAACGAACAAACGAACAAACAAACTAATAACAAAATGTGTGGGCGTGATTCTTTAGCTGGTTTAAAAAATGTAGTCATTTTAGTTGAATAAGTTTTTTAAATCGTGAATATTCAGTGATATAGTGAGATCGTTTTCTGTAGACAATCAAATATAATAAATATATTGAGTAAAACATGTTTTGATATTTAGTGTCAGAAGATAAAACTACAACGATTTCAGTCATTCTACATCAGTATAATTTGTGTGTGTGTGTGTGGGGTATCCTCTGACACACCCCCTTTGAGCGTTTTTTTTTAATCCCTTGATCTTGCATCCAATAAGTACCTAATCCTTGGGGGGGGGGCGGGCAGTTATTGTAGGGGGGCCTTCATACACCCTCAGTACAGCCAAGACAAACCTGGACGGTACAGGCTGTCATTGGGTCTCAGACATGTATGACCTCTGACACGACATTTGGTCTCACAGTCTGTCCACTCATCAACCTTAACACACGCATACATCTTACCTTCTTATTACATGACTTGACCTTTCTACCTATGTGACATACTGAGTGTTGACATACTGACTGTAAATTACTGAACCTTTCTACCTACTTTACATTTAGACCTACATATAGGATCAACATATTAAATACATACTTACTTACTGACAATAATACTAATATACCTACCTTATACCTTCATACCTTATACCTTCATACCTTATACCTTCATACCTTATACCTTCATACCTTATACCTTCATACAGTACCGGCATTAGGCCGATTGTTCCGAATTGCGCTCCGCGCCTGGCAGGGGGAGGGCCCACAATTAACATTTATATTAGTAGTGAGGGGCCCCATAATTTACATTTATATTGGTAGTGAGGGGCCCCACAATTTACATTAATATTAGTAGTATGGGGCCCCACAATTTACATTTATATTAGTAGTATGGGGCCCCATAATTTACATTTATATTAGTAATATTGGGCCCCACAATTTACATTAATATTAGTAGTAATAGTTGATATTGTAAAAAAAATAGAAGAGGGGCCTCGCAAGAATCCGTTAAATTGGGACCCTACCTTCATATACCTACCTATCTACCAACATACATACCAACCAACCATGTCTGGCTAGTAATAGCTGTGTTTGTTTATATTAACTATGATCCGTAGCTGTGATGTGTAGCTGTGATGTGTAGCTGTGATGTGTAGCTGTGATGTGTAGATGTGATGTGTAGCTGTGATGAAGAAACGTTTATTTACCAAAGAGAAATATGTAAGGGAAAAATTAATCAGCTTGTTTCATTTCATACTTGCCTGATCGTGTCAAAACACAAACACAGTTAATATTGTCACACACAGACAAACAACCATTAAAATTGTTACACAAACACATAACCATATAAATTGTTACACACAGACACATACCCATTAACATTATTACACACAGACACATAACCATTAAAATTGTTACACACTGACACATAACCATTAAAATTGTTACACACTGACATAACCATTAAAATTGTTACACTCTGACACATAAACAATAAAATTGTTACACTCTGACACATAAACATTAAAATTGTTACACTCTGACACATAAACATTAAAATTGTTACACTCTGACACATAAACATTAAAATTGTTACACTCTGACACATAAACATTAAAATTGTTACACACAGACACATAAACATTAAAATTGTTACACACAGACACATAAACATTAAAATTGTTACACACAGACACATAAACATTAAAATTGTTACACACAGACACATAAACATTAAAATTGTTACACACAGACACATAAACATTAAAATTGTTACACACAGACACATAAACATTAAAATTGTTACACACAGACACATAAACATTAAAATTGTTACACTCTGACACATAAACATTAAAATTGTTACACTCTGACACATAAACATTAAAATTGTTACACACAGACACATAAACATCAAAATTGTTACACACAGACACATAAACATTAAAATTGTTACACACAAACACATAACATGTAGGCTATATAGATCGATATATTTTGAAAGTTTTGTTTGGACAAAATTTAAATGATAGAAATGCAACATAGATATTTATATACACTTCTATTTACACTTGTTACCATCTATATGTGTTATTTAAGACATGTACACGTAAACGTGAAGAAATTCTAACTTAAGTATTCACCGAACTCACTAAATGTTGTATAGGAAGGGAAGTAACCAATGAAAAAAGTGCGATACTAAAAAAACACTGACTCGGTTATCTAACTTTCTTAAACTATTTTGTGTTAAGCCGTATTATTATTGACCGAGAATAAAAAAAAATTTTTTTTTTCTTCATGGTAGCTTGCTAACTTTATAAATAAACTGTCACTCAGTGGAGCATTGGTGTCGTTATAGATCGCGGAGCCTCCGGGGAGGGGGAAAATTAAGGAACTCATTATTACAAGTACGTTGTAGCCAATGTTACCTGCAATATTTCAAGTGCTGTGTGAGCAACTCCTAGGACTGTGTGAGCAGCTCCTGTCTGGTGGTCCGGTTTGGTTGTCCTTTCCGGTGGTCCTGTCTGGTGGTCATATCTGGTGGTCCAGTTTAGTTTCCTGTATGGTTGTCCTATTTGGTGGTCCTGTCCGGTTGTCCTGTCTATCTGACCTATCTTTTTCCTGTCTGGTAGGCTGTCATGTATGGTGGTCCTGTTTGGTAGACTGTCATGTATGGTGGTCCTGTTTGGTAGACTGTCATGTCTGGTGGTCCTGTTTGGTAGACTGTCATGTCTGGTGGTCCTGTTTGTAGACTGTCATGTCTGGTGGTCCTGTTTGGTAGACTGTCATGTCTGGTGGTCCTGTTTGTAGACTGTCATGTCTGGTGGTCCTGTTTGGTAGACTGTCATGTCTGGTGGTCCTGTTTGTAGACTGTCATGTCAGGTGGTCCTGTTTGGTAGACTGTCATGTCTGGTGGTCCTGTTTGGTAGACTGTCATGTCTGATGGTCCTGTTTGGTAGACTGTCATGTCTGGTGGTCCTGTTTGTAGACTGTCATGTCTGGTGGTCCTGTTTGGTGGACTGTCATGTATGGTGGTCCCGTCCGGTTGTCCTGTCTGGCGGTTGACTTGTGTGATTCAGTGGAACAACGTAAACATTCGATTGCACTGGAACAGTGGCGTATCGGGGGGGGGGGGTAGGGTAAGGGGGGCATCATGCCCGGGCGTTACTCACAAAGGGGCGCCAAATGGTATATTTTACATATAATATTATATGGTTTTCGACTGGAGGGGTACTTTGATAGCGGTTGACCTAATGTCGGACGACCTAGTTGACTTGTGTATTTATATAACGTAGGTACAATATTAAGAGATAAACAATAAAACCAATTTTAACGGGAATACTCGTGTAGCTGAACGAAAATAACAACAACAGCAACAACAACAGCAGCAACAACAACAACAGGCAAACAAAAACAAGTCTTCCATTTGTTTTGACACATTTTATTTTTGGGTCACTCAAGGAACTGGTAAACAAATAAACATTGCACAATATCATTCCAAATAATATTTCATTCCTGACCTCGCAGGTATTAATATATTACACCACGTGACTCACGGATATACATATGTTTTCCCAGAAAAGTTCGGTTTCTGGGTATTTTCTGAAAATATCTGAAGAATAAAAAATGTGTTAATACAATTGTAAAAAAAAACAACAATCATAACAAGCGAAATAATAAACTGAAATAATAAACTGAAATTATAAACTGAATTAATAAATTGAAATAATAAATTGAAATAATAAATTGAAATAATAAACTAAAATAATAAACTGAAATAATAAACTGAAATAATAAACTGAAATAATAAACTGAATTAATAAATTGAAATAATAAACTGAAATAATAAACTGAAATAATAAACTGAAATATTTCACTATCATCTGAAATTTAACGTTTTTTTTAAATAAAAAAAATGTGTCCTTGAAAAATGATATGCTCACCCATAATGAGCTGCGTTTTAAAATACATCACAAACACATCGTGAGTGTATGTAGAGTCGATTTAATGGTATCCAAAATAGTGGATAGCCAAGGAACGTTAGTTTATAAATTCATAAAACATCTGCTGCATATGGCCCTAGAAATTCGTGCATTAGCCCCCCCCCCACCCCGTTCCTACTAAGAGCTCAACAAATATCTTTAAGTCATTGCATAGGGCCCCTAAATATCTATCTCCCTGTCTAGAGCCTCACTCCCCTCCTCCCCAAAAAATCTTTAAGTTCCTGCGTAGCTGAACTTTCTAGATATATGTGTACATTTGTTTTCTTGAACAAGTGTCATCAATTAAATAAAAGCGACATAACATGTGAACTACAACAAGGGGAGATAATGCCACACACATATAGAGCGGTACATGTAGTGGCGTCGCTGACAACCAGGGGGAACCACGCGCAGACTGTTTGAGAGGAGCTTCTTAATAATATAATAGCGATTTGGGTTCTGCGTCAAATCGAAAGTAAAGATTTAATACAACAGTATTCCAGTCTCAAATACAATCATGGAAAAATCGGATCTGCCCGAAACCTAAAAAATAACCTAGCATACCGGTCAAGACTAAGAGGATATAACTCTATGCAAAGGTTTAGCAGGGTACAGCTAGTTATGTAATTATAGTATTGTTGATTAATTCCCTTTTTTTTTTATAGAGCCCACCCCCCCCCTCCCCCCCGCCAAATGTTTTTTTCATGATTGTATTTTAAACTGGAGTACTGTTGTATTAATTTTTTACTTTCGATTTAACGCAGAACCCGAATCGCTGATATATATATATATATATATATATATATATATATATATATATATATATATATATATATATATATATATATATTATTGACTTATGTTAATTTCCATTATTTGAAATATTTTAAAACTAAATTAAATATAAATCTCCTTTAATGTAGATAAGTAAATATTTGGTTTATGTAATAATTTTCATCGTATTATACACTGTAGTCCAGTGGTTCCCATCACCCGGGCAGCGGACCGGTACCGGTCCGTGGAACGAATATTACATTAAATTATTATTTTATTTCTTTATCTCGTGATTGTACGCAGTGTGCTGCGGTGAAATTATCAAACGCTGACAGGTCCGTGGTGAGAAAAAAGTTGGGGACCACTGCAGTGTAGTCCATTAGTCCTATCAAAAAGTTATAATAATAAAAAAAATAGTAAGAAATATACCTCTTCATTGGAGTTCTAATTTACTATTATTACATACCACCATTTATAGAACTGTAATACAAAAACCGAAAATGTAGGGTGAAACGTAAATATGGAACAACATAAAAAACAACAACACGAAAACACAGACACAGAAATATAAAGGTGATACGATTATGTAGCCTACATGTTTTACATCCGGCTTTGAAATATTATCCAAATCACAGCCACGGTAAATGTTTACCAAGGATGAAATTTATATATATATAAACCAATACAAATAATGAATGTTGAATGTTTTAAATTGAATGATGTATGTCTTTTGTTTATTAATGTAATTATTACATTATAGGTTCTGATATAAAAAAAACATTGTGCAAATAAGGTCTTTAGCTTCTGTTCTTCAGTGTTAATGTCTTGCTACAGGTTCCAGTACACGAGAAGTTATTCTCTCAATGTGCAACTAGCCTATCCACCTGGGGGGAGGTTGGAGTGGGGGGGGGAGCAGTGGCGCAACCGGGGGGGGGCAGGGGGGACTTAAGCGCCCCCCCAGACCAAATCATCATACATATTTTACTATATAAACTGTCTTTTTTTCTATATGTGAGCCCCCCCCCCCCAGCATTTTTTGCTGGTTGCGCCACTGGGGGGAGGGTGTGAATATCCACTGAGACCCATGTATTTATAAGTCCTTTAATCTCTGGGATACTGGATACTCCAGTATCCCTGCACTTGTAGAGCCCCAGTATAGGCTGGACTGCAATAACCGGGCGGAGGGGTGGTGGTGGCACAGCGGGGGACAAGGCGTCTATGGGTCTCAAACCCGTGGCTGCTGCCAGCTTGACCGCCATGTGGGTAGAGCGTCGGGTTCAGATGGGGGGAGGGGCTGATTAGAAAGTACACCTCCCCCCACCCATCTTTCCCACCCCCCTTCCCATGTTTAGTTACAGTTTTATTTTGGGTGAAGAGATCAAAATCTTGACAGGTTCCTCCCACATAGGACAATAAACAGAAACTGTCAAGTCTCAAGGTGAAACGAAAGCAAAACCAAAATCGACACCTAGAGAAAAAACCCAAATAAACATGTTCAGATAAGGTTAAATGTTTTTTATTTTTCAAGAATTTTTATTTTCTTCTGATAACGAACAATGTGGTTATAAAAGGTGTTGAGTCGGTCACATGACTTGTGGAACGTGGAACTGTGGTCACTATTTGAACGTCCTCCCTGTTAGAACGAGTTATTTTATTTTATATTCAAAGTGACATCAATAGAGTAAGTATTAGACAAGTGGGTTCTTAGAGCATGTTTTTTTTAAAAAAAAAATAAAATAAAACTGCTAAAATAAGTTAATTTGAGACGCTCTTGTTAATTGAAGGAAAAAAAGGAACACCTGTCTTGTTACAACAGTCGGCATATGTTTTGACCGGAGACTGACATGAATGGAACAAGACACGAGTTTTTAAAACTAACCGTTTTCTAATATATATATATATATATATATTATATATATATATATATATATATATATATATATATATATATATATATATATATGTATATATATCTTTAAAATTTAACAATAAATTTAAATCTTATCATGTTTAATTAACTATGATGCAAGGGAAGTAGTCCATTTATAAGTGTCATTCGTCATAGTTAAACACGGTTATATCCCTTGATTATTATAATGATTTTTTTTAATTTTTACTATTATTTGTTAAAAATAAATTGATTCATGGCAAAATTAATTATCGAATCATGCAACATGAAACAACAAAATTTGAAGAAAATCACTTAAAAGTGCCTCAAAAATAGATTACAAAATTTTTCTGTATTAAATAAAAATATAGACACACGTTTTGAAAAACGGTACGAAAAATGACTTCAAAATAAAAAAAAACATTTTTTTTCAAGCGCGCATGAGAGTTAAACATGACATTTAAACATAAGAGTTAAACATGAGAGTTAAACATGATAGTTAAAAATGAGAGTTAAACATGAGAGTTAAACATAAGAGTTAAAAATGAGAGTAAAACATGCGATTTAAACATAAGAGTTAAACATGAGAGTTAAACATGAGATTTAAACATAAGAGTTAAACATGAGAGTTAAACATGATAGTTAAAAATGAGAGTTAAACATGAGAGTCAAACATAAGAGTTAAAAATGAGAGTTAAACATGAGAGTTAAACATGAGAGTTAAACATGAGAGTTAAACATGATAGTTAAAAATGAGAGTTAAACATGAGAGTTAAACATAAGAGTTAAAAATGAGAGTAAAACATGCGATTTAAACATAAGAGTTAAACATGAGAGTTAAACATGAGATTTAAACATAAGAGTTAAACATGAGAGTTAAACATGATAGTTAAAAATGAGAGTTAAACATGAGAGTCAAACATAAGAGTTAAAAATGAGAGTTAAACATGAGAGTTAAACATGAGAGTTAAACATGAGAGTTAAACATAAGAGTTAAACATGAGAGTTAAACATGATAGTTAAAAATGAGAGTTAAACATGAGAGTTACACATGAGAGTTAAACATGAGAGTTAAACATGAGAGTTAAACATGATAATAACATACGAACGTGCGTTAGTGGGTGAACTTTAAAGTTAATCTCTTGAACATCTTGGTCTAGCTGTGAATTAGTGGGAATGTCGTTTCGAAGTTGTCAGGAATTGTGTTTATACGTCCAGACTTTCTTGTATCATTCATTGAGTAACAAATTGTGTTCAATCATAGAATAATAGAATAAGGTGAAGTATATGTATATATATATATATATATATATATATATATATATATATATATATGTATATTAAATAACAGGGTTATGTCATATTGGTTTACACTACTCTCGCATTGTGATAACATTGACTTCACACGTGGATATCAACTTCACATATCATATACAAAGTTACTTAATCGTCTATGATAACATCTTTCCGATGACCTGTTCTGTGTTTAGTACTGTTTACTGACCGCACAGATAGTCACCATCATTTTAATAGTACAGCCCAAAGGCATGGCCACGCCTTCTAGTAAAAACAGTGAAGCTAATGAGGTGGAGCTGTTTCTAAATGATGAGATATACTAAGGTTCTGTTTTGGTCTGGCGCTGACCATGCATTCAGGGCCGGATTTACAATTTTAGAGGCCTTGGGCCAACAGACATTTGGGCCTCCATTTTGAAAATTAAAAATTATTCGTAGGTTTTTTTTTTTTTAAATTTTTGTTTACTACTCAAATTATGGGGGCCCTTTATTTCGCGGGGGCCCTAGGCCATGGCCCAGTCGACCTATCTGTAAATCTGACCCTGCATGCATTCTAATACAATGCTATGATTCCCTATTTCTAAGTACTCTTTTCTGGTTTTTTGATGTTTTACAGATTCCATTAGCAAGCATGAAGTTCCTGATTGTCGTTATCATGCTGTTGAATGTCAAATTACAGTTAGTTCACTGCGCATGTGACGTCACTGACTGGTCAACAAGTTTCAAAAAGGAAGGCCTTTCCCAATGTTCCAACTTCATAAAAGGATTTGTAATTAACGACAACAAGGCACAGGGGAACAGAGATATCGGTCTTCTGGAAGGCGCTGAATGCTGCGAAGCTCCTCACCCGTGGAATTTATTACAACTTCAGACATTGCATGCCGACTGGTGGGAGCATTTTGACTCTCAGCGTCTAGTCGAATGTCCAGTTGGCTTTTTTGTTCGTGGTCTGTGGAGAAGTGGCGGGAATGGAGGCCTGCACAACATCGAAGAGGGCAAGTGTTCAAAGCCAGTGGATCACCCACGCCAGTATAAAGATTGTTACCTCCAGGACATCCGCAGCTGCATCCGCGGCAAGGGAACGTGCAGATGTAGAGATAATTACTTCGTGGCCGGCCTGGGGAGAGAGGCTTGCAATGACCTGTACTGCATGACCAGTCTAAAGTGTTGTCAGATGATGGCCGGGCCTGAGGCCCTGGATGGAAAGGACAAAGTCAAAACGTGAGTCATGGACAAAACTCTACCTAACGTGGCCTTATTAGCCCACTTGCTGGGCTACGGGTGGGTAGGGGGTTGCAGGGAGGGCGTTGTTGGAGAAGGTTATTTACGAGTCGGTGATACCTGGGTTGCCGACAGAAGCGCCAGGTGCTCAGGTTATAAAAATGACCATAGACTTAGTATGGAGTACGGCGACTGGAGTTTTGAAATGAAGAATTTTACTTTTGGTGACCCGATTGTACAGAGTCTAGAGCCAGAATATGTAGACAGTGGCGTCATACACAACAATGACTCAGCCCCGGCGACTAAGACCGTAGCGACTGAGCAGACCATCATTCGAGAAGTAACGAACATCAACACAACATATTGGAGACAGATTCATGAACTGGGCATTTCTTTGAGGTACAGAAACCCGTACACGGCCGGCAGCTTAGATTACAAATTCGGGTATGAAGAATCATCCACTACCTATAACAGTGACAATAAACAAGACTCCAGAAAATTCACTGCCACTATTGAAAAAGTCGTTGAACCATACTCGTCAAAGATGTGGCGTGTTAAAATATTTAAAACTAAAACCATTGTACCTTATACCGTCAAGATAGCCATCAAATTCTCTGTAAAGCTCCTTGGGTTTCTGAGGTGGGGAGGGGGTTACAACGGCAAGGACACCAATTATCACGTCCAGTATCGAGGTGATGACCGTAGAGTGACCTTCAACTATAAGTTCGGTAACGAAGCCATTCCTTTCTACGCTGATCTGTTGGAACAAAGCAACAAACATTCACCACCATGGCAATGGTTTAGTTTATCAGACAAATATCCATTTCTGCAGAACGTGATCAGTCATCTTACAACAGAGGGCCATTACGTCTTTCATCTGACCGGGCGCTTTGAGGATGTGGCAGGCACTAGAATGAATAAAAGAATGGGCGCCAGTTACTGTGCTATAGAGAGAAACTTTCCCGACTTCCTACCTGGCAACATTCAGGTCTTCACTGGCGTCCACGTTGCAAAGTCCGGACCACATGACCCACCGGCTGTTAATGACGTACTCACAGAGGCGGTTCTTGACACCTCTACTCTGGAGGAGTTTGACCAGCCAGTTGAGATTCCTACTTCGGTTTGAAAAAGGAAAGAACAAAAAAAAAAAGAATGCAAATTTCCAATACAAGTTTCGAATGTTATCTCCCCTTTTTTTAATGGCGTTATCTCCCCCTTTTTCTTTCAAAGACTAACGGAAGATTTCCTTGCTTTAAAAAAAAAAAAAACAGATTTTCTTCATTGTTTATTGTTCAATATATTTTGAACATATAAATACAATGCTTTATGTTAATCAAATTATAAAATACTTGATGTAAATCAAATATATTTATATATATATATAAATAATATTATTACTTAATGTTACTTAACTCTTCAGGTATTCTCTTCTACCGAATACTTGTACCCTGTTCTCATGTCTTATCTTTGGTCATGCACGGCTGCTCACACACAGGTGTCATTCAGTT
This sequence comes from Bulinus truncatus, assembly GCA_021962125.1. NCBI lineage: Eukaryota > Metazoa > Mollusca > Gastropoda > Planorbidae > Bulinus > Bulinus truncatus. The sequence continues at coordinate 3,557,735 of JAGDYQ010000097.1, forward strand.
TCTTCTGGAGCACGTCATCTACACAATCATCTGCTATGAAATAACTTTGGCCCAGGTGCACATTTTACAACAAAGTTCCCATAATTCTCTCATTTAAATTTATATTCTTTCATTCATTTCTCCGTTCACAAATTTTGTCTTTGTAGGAATTTCCGTGACATTTTAGTGAATCGGCCCCCTTTCATCTTTTTGTCATATGACGGTTATAATGTGCCCTGTCCATTCATTTGTGTTGACCTATCATTAGTTCCTTCTAGGACAGCCTCTTCCCCGTTCTCCTTTTATATTAAATATAACACATTAGAAAATTAGAACATTAGTTGTTAATGTCTGAGGCACAGTATTAGAAATATGGCCGAGATTTATTACAATGTCAAATATAAAATAAATTGCTTACAATATTTTTTAAGTTAATGTACGCTTTGTTACATTTTAGTATTTTAATACTTGATGTAAGTGTGATTAATCATTTTGTTAAACTAAATATTATTGCACATGAATAGTAACGTATTAGATTTAAACAATGGTTTTTAAATAATGCTTGCTGTGTTTCCCAGAATCGCTGGTATAATTTCATCCCATCCATGTTTATATTTTTTGCTTTAGCTGTATATCACTCTTTAATTTTATACATACAATTTTTTTTTAATCTGTTTGATTGTTTGTTGGAAAATAACTATAAAAATTAAACTGAATAAAATATTTACAAAACCAAAAGTGTGTTGATTGTTTTTTTTTGAGAAAAAACACTTGAAGTTATTATTTATGGAACTAAAAGAACATCTGGAATGACAGATTATAACATTTTTTTTCCACATAGGATCACGTTCATTTACCTGTTTTCTAACTGATCAATAATCTTTTATCAATCATATTCCATCCAACATTTCATCCAACGCTCCATCCAACATTTCACCCAACATTTCATCCAACATTCCATCCAACATTTCACCCAACATTCCATCAAACATTTCATTCAACATTTCACCTAACATTTCATCCAACATTTCACCCAACATTTCATCTAATATTTCATCCAACAATTCATCCACCATTTCGCCCAACATTCCATTCAATATTTCATCCAACGTTACATCCAACATTTCACCCAACATCTCATCCAACATTCCATCCAACATTTCACCTAACATTTCATCCAACATTTCACCCAACATTTCATCTAATATTTCATCCAACAATTCATCCACCATTTCGCCCAACATTCCATCCAATATTTCATCCAAGGTACACAAATTGTACTACATAATTGTACAGTTAAGATTATTTTGTGCAACCGATTCATTTATTTTCAATATCACGTGATCAAGAGAAAAGAAAACAACTTGAAACCAATTTGAAATTAAATCAATAATCAAGTTATTTAAACCTGAGTGCAATTTCTTTTTCTGCATTTGTGTGTGAACTTCTCGAGTGTGACCCCATTAGTCTGTGATGTGGCCTGTCTGGCAGTTGTTTATTCAAATAGTCTTGTCCTGTCGTCTGCTGCCCTACTTGCTAAATGGAGCATACGGAATAGATTACGTTTTTTATTGTTTGTTGTTTTTTAATTGTATGAATAAAGTGTTTTATCAGAAAATATCAAGTTACCAGACCGCTTGAATTATGTTTACACCGTGAAGGATATAACAGAAATCTACAAAAGAAACCTGTTTGTGAAATTGCAATTCAACAAAAAAAAAAAAAAAATTAAAACCCAGTACCCGCCATCAGAGCCGGATTTACAAATTGTGTGGCCCTATTTTGAAAAAAAAAATATTGCTTAGTAGTTTTTTATATTTTGGTATACCACTCAACATTTTGGGGCCCCTTATTTCGCATGGGCCCTGTTCGGCCTATCTGTAAATCCGGCCCTGCCTGGCATTGAACACAATGATGTCTGGGTGAAGACGGGAGCATAAATATTTTCTTAAAGTTAAAAAGGATGTTACGTTCTCTAAACGAGAAAGGTCACGGGTTCAACTCCGGGCGTGTCCAGTCATCTCGCTTACTCCCGTGGTGCCTCCATGTCCATTGAACGTTCGGCTTTGGCGTGTCTAGTCATCTAACCTACTCCCGTGGTGCCTCCATGGCCAATGAACTATCGGGTTAGGTGGGGATGATAGAACTGCATTGCTAAACCGCGATATAAGTGGCTAATTAGGGTGTAAGAGTTAAAAATGGGCACCCTTACTGGGACTCTAAACTAATGAGAAATTACGACAATTTACTGACATACATATTGATTACATATTTACTGACATAACTATTGATTACATATTTACTGACATAACTATTGATTACATATTTACTGACATAACTATTGATTACATATTTACTGACATAACTATTGATTACATATTTACTGACATACATATTGTTTACATATTTACTGACATAACTACTGATTTAATATTTACTGACATAACTATTGATTACATATTTACTGACATAACTATTGATTACATATTTACTGACATAACTACTGATTTAATATTTACTGACATAACTATTGATTTAATATTTACTGACATAACTACTGATTTAATATTTACTGACATAACTATTGATTACATATTTACTGACATAACTACTGATTTAATATTTACTGACATAACTATTGATTACATATTTACTGACATAACTATTGATTACATATTTACTGACATAACTACTGATTTAATATTTACTGATATAACTATTGATTTAATATTTACTGACATAACTACTGATTTAATATTTACTGACATAACTATTGATTACATATTTACTGACATAACTATTGATTACATATTTACTGACATAACTACTGATTTAATATTTACTGACATAACTATTGATTACATATTTACTGACATAACTATTGATTTAATATTTACTGACATAACTATTGATTACATATTTACTGACATAACTATTGATTACATATTTACTGACATAACTACTGATTTAATATTTACTGACATAACTACTGATTTAATATTTACTGACATAACTATTGATTACATATTTTCTGACATAACTATTGATTTAATATTTACTGACATAACTACTGATTTATTATTTTCTGACATATATATTGATTTAATATTTTTTTGTTGTTTTTTAAAAAAAATATTCTTCCAATTGCTTGAATATTTTAAATCACTGAATTCAAAGAAAACTGTGTTATGCAGGTTGTGAGCCCTAAATGTAGTTCAAGAGATTAAATTCTAACTACTCCAGCTAAAGAATGTCTGGTCCTCCAGAGAGTTGTCCTAAGACATCAAGATTCGACTTTTTAACACCAACGTCAAATCAGTCCTGCTGTATGGAGCGGAAACGTGGAAGATGTCTAAGACCACACTAAGGAAAGTCCAAACATTTACAAACAGCTGCCTCAGAAGAATCCTCCAAATTCGCTGGCCAGACACCATCTGCAATGTCAGCCTTTTGAAAAAGACCTGCCAACTCTCAGCTGAAGAAGAGATCAGAAAGAGGCGATGGGGCTGGACACACCTTACGCAAACCAGCAGCCAGTGTCACAAGGCAGGCACTGAGGTGGAACCCCCAAGATAAACGGAATAGAGGCCGCCCAAGAAATACCTGGCGTCGAGACCGGACACCATAACCAGCTGGAGAAGATGGCAAAGGACAGATGGCTCTGTAGATCTGTTGTTGGTGGCCTATACCCTGCCATGGGTGAAGGACAATGATGATGACTCCTAGATTCTATTGGCCTTCATTAAGTCCCTAACAAATTGATTTGGGCCGGGGGGAGGGGGATTTCTTAAAATTGAAGACCTTCGTACAAAAATAATTCTTCTTCAGTATATTTCTCTGCCACATTGGAAGATTTTGAAAAGAAGGCATTTAATGTAGATAGAAACAGTGTCTTTAAACAAGACCTAGCCGACACTCTTTGATAGAGGTTTGCTAGAAGTTCTCCTTCAGAACATGAAATAACGTAATGTACATTGTTTAATGTTTCCGTGTCTAACCAGCAGCAAGAAACAAAAATAATAGTTTATAAATGTTGTTGTAAATGGATTAAATTTTATCAAACTATCACTATAATGTCAAGGTTAAAAATGTTATAAAAAAACAAACTTAAACATTAATCAAGAAGACATAACTGGGAAAAGATTTAAAACATTTATATTTACAGTGTTGTGTCCCTTTGAATGCCAGGCGCAGAACAACAGCAGATCATACAGGGAAAAGTCCTGAAACTCAGAGCGGTTTTAAGTTATTCGGAAGCCCTTTCAAAGGTACTTTGGGGGCAATAAATGAAAAGCCCTCCACATGTAAATTTGAGGGTTCCTACCGTTTGTGCTACTAGTGCATTTATACCCCCCTAATCCCCCAATTGCAGCCAAATTATTTTTTAGCATGGGGGGCCTAGAAAGAGCTCAGCTTTCTCTTTCCTTGTGGCGGGCCAGATGGCCTAGCAATGTTGGCCAACTAGGAATGGGAAATTCGCCCACAGTGTTTCTTTGTTGTGAACACCTGTTGAGTAACAGGATGGTTTAGAAAAATCTGTTTGCTGAACTTTATTGGTCTAAAAATAATCTCTTCAGATTTGAAGTTCGAACTAAAATGAAAAACCCGGCAACTTTATAGACTAAATACTATATAATGATGGGTTATTATTATTATTTTTAAAGTGTTCTCTTACTGTAAACAATTACATAATGACTGCTTATAGCAGTAAGACTAAAAAATGGATATGGCGTGTATATATATATATATATAT
>JAGDYQ010000097.1:3562966-3667272 GCA_021962125.1 Bulinus truncatus
GCCATGCATTTTACTGCAATGGTCAGGCAATAGCAGGGGGGCCAGGTAATACATTTTACTAAGTAGAACAACTAAGAAGAGGGGGCCAGACAAAACGCAGGGGGCCCCGTAGCGTGAAAATTCTACAGCAGGGGCCAGGCATTTTACAGCAGGGGCAAGGCAATAGCAGGGGAGGGGGGCAGGTAATACATTTTACTAAGCACAACAAATAAGCAGAGGGGCCAGACAAAACGCAGGGGGGCGCCCCCTGCCCCCTTTCCGGCACGCTACGGGCCTGGGTTGGAGATGGGGGCCAGGATCAGCTAAAGACAGCCTTGACTAAAGGGAGATAAATTGTACAGACTAAGGACGCGAAAGACGAAAGGTATATCATACTTACGTCCCATTTCTTGTTGCGTCCGTGGATGTGGACGACCATGTCGGCCTCCCTCGCTGTGATGACTTTATTCTGTTTAAGTACGGGACTCACGTCGGCTGGGTCAACTAATCTGCGAATGTACTTGGCGTTTCTGATCAGACGCACGGCGTACTCGTGAGGGTCCGGCCCGGTGGGCAGTGGACTGTCCGATGGCGTCTGTGGGGTACTGGTAGGGTCTGGCGACTTTGAAAAAAAATATTATATCCTTCATACTAAGTTCATACATGATATATGGCTTAATTTCTCTATCTCACTAATTTAGACAAGAATAAGTCTAACAAGACTAAGACTGAGTGTTGTTATTAAGTTCCACAAAATCTAGAGAATGTTGTTAGTAAGTGCCACAAAGACTTGGGAAAACAGATTGTTGTTAGTAAATGCCACAAAGATTTGGTAGACTCAATGTCGTCATTGTTAATGCTAAACTATTTCTAGGCATAGGTCATCTAGGCGACCAACTAAGACCTACATTGCTAGCACCTTACCCCTTCTCTCACACCATTTTACTGATTTACTGTTATAAAAGGAAAGGCTAAAGCCTAATCAACAATTATTGCAAAATTTTGAGGATAAATAAGATATTTAAGCATTTTTACGGAGTGTAATGATTATATCAGACATTCTTTAAGGGTAGCCTATATGCTATTCGGTTATCGAATTTTTAAAAAATTAAAATGTGTATGCTAAGTTTTAATAAGTATAGTTTCACTTTGTTACCTTGAACAGGTCCTCCATGCAAGAGCAGCTCCACGAGATGCTGAGCATTGGCTTCCTGAAGTGATTCCAGAAAAGCTTGAAACGCCCTTTGACCTCTGTGTGGAAGTAACGCCAGAAAGTATCTGTAAACGAATTATATTTCTATATATATAGGCCTATATATATATATAGGCATATCTCTATACTTATAAGACGAATTGGCTGTCTGTCTGTCTGTCTGTTCCCTTATAACTCAAGATCCAGACAACCAAATAACGTGAAATTTAGTACACGTACACATAATTACATGGGGAAGGTCATGGGACAGATTTCGTTTCATCTCGATGGGTAGTTTAATTGTAATTAATTATTTTTATTTTAGTTTTTACTATATTAAAGTAATCTCGACAGCGCCATAAATAAAACTCCTCTGTGACGTCATTTCCCGATGATGCATTTTACATTTTTAAATTTTCCTACTAATAAAGCCGAATAGAACTTGCGCGCTGGTGCTGTATCGTGCCTTTATGCTGCAAAAAATTGTTGTTTTTTCATGCTCCCTGATTTGTACGGTTTGAGGAAGGTAAAGGAATGAAGAAGGATTTTAGAAGTAGTGTGAAGCCATAATAATAAGTATATATATATATATATATATATATATATATATATATAGAGAGAGAGAGAGAGAGAGAGAGAGAGGGGGGCAGGGGGGAGGGAGAGAGAGATAAAGAGAGAGAGACAGAGGGGGCAGGGGGGAGAGAGTGGAAAGTAGGGTTGGAGGGAGGGAGGAAGAGGGAGAGAGAGGGAGAGGAGGAGAGAGAAGGAGTGAGGAGAGAGAGGGAGAGAGAGAGGGGAGAGAGAAAGGGAGGGAAGGAAAGAGAAAGGAAGGGGAGGGAGAGCGGGGGGAGGGAGGGAGAAAGAGGGGAGGGAGGGAGAGATATAAAGAGAGAGGGAGGGAGAGAGATAAAGAGAGAGGGGGCAGGGAGGGAGAGAGAGGGAATGAGGGAGGGAGAGAGGGAGACTGGAGAGAGAGAGGGAGATGGGAGATGGAAGAGGGAGGGAGGGAGGGAGGGAGAAAGGATGGAGGGAGAGAGGGGGTAGGGAGGGAGAGAAAGGGGAGAGAGGGAGAGAGAGGATGGGAGAAATGGGAGTAAGAGATAAACAGAGAGGGGGGCAGGGAGGGAGAGAGAGGGGAGGAGGAAGGGAGGAAGGGGGGACAGGGAAGGAGGGGGGACAGGGGGAGAGAAGGAGGGAGGGAGAGAGGGAGATGGGAGAGTTAGGGAGGGAGGGAGACAGTGAGGGAGGGAAAGAGAAAGGGAGAGAGGGTGTAGGGAGGGAGAGAGAGGGGGAGGGAGGGAGGGAGAGAGAGAGGAAGGGAGAAAACAAAAGGTAAACAGAAAACCTTATTTTAAACCCGGGCAAAGCCGGGTACTTGCAACTAGTATATATATATATATATATATATATATATATATACACTTACACAGGGACGGCCTTAGGCCGATTTGACCGATTGCTCCCAATTGGGCCCCGCGCCTGGCAGCGGCCCCACAATTTACATTTAGCATATCACTATCAGCACATGCTTTTAAAAATTAGAAGAGGGGCCTGGCAAGCATCCGTTAAATTGGGTCCCGTAAGGCTGGCCTTGCACACACACACACACACGCACAAAATAAGTTTTTTTATAAAAAAAAACAATGCAGTAAACAGGAACAAAGAATTCATTATATCATACAAATATTTATATGAATAATCAGGGCCGGATTTACCGACTAGGCCGTGGCCCCAAAATGTTGAGTAGTAGGCCTATACAAGAATTAAAAAAAAATTTTTAGCAAATATACTATTTTTATTATTTTTCAAAATGGGGCCTCAAATTTTTGTCGGCCTAGAGCCCCAACAAATTGTAAATCCGGCCCTGTAAATAATAATTAACTTAGTCCATCAATGGGGCTAATATAGGTTGAGTTGATGAAACGTGGGGGGGGGGGGAATCAATGTGACGTCAATAATTCCCGTGATGTGAATTATAAGTCATGTAATCACCCCTAGCCGGCCCTAGACAACTAGTCTATGTATGCATCAAGCAATTATTGTTCACGGGTCAATGAAATAAACACTAGGTGTTTTAAGATATAAATATGACGTATTCACACTCGTTTTTATCCATTTACTCCATAGTTTGGTAAACAAAAAAAGAGTAACTTATTTCAACCAAGAACAAATTAAATTTTGAAATTGCCTAATATGCTAATTAGATACGTGTATCCATGCATGCTTAATCTGTCAGACTTTCCTGTCGACAAAGCGCTCATTCTACAATCTAAATATGGTAAAAAAAAACTTAAGACTGATATAATCTGACAAAACAATTCATTTGATCACCCTAGACAACACATAAATTAAATTAATTTTATTATTACTATTTTTTAGCAACATTAAATTTCTTAATCTAAAAATAAAAAACTATTTTATTGGAAAGGTCGAAAGGAAGTAGACTTTTGACTATTGGGACACAATCAAATTTCCGTTACTGCCTGAGGCGGATATGCTTGATCAATAAATAATTATCAACTACCTTACATATGCTGAAAAAAAAATCATAAGCCCTTTTTTCTTACTGAAACTCTATTTAAGTTTTTATTTTTGTTATTTTTCACTATTACTAAAACAATCTTTACTCATTCATTACATTAAAGGTTCATATTGTTTTGTTTATACCAGATAGTGTGGTGGGCTAGATAATAATTTCGAGCCGAATAGTCGAGAGTAAATGTACAATACACACACATGTATCTAAGAAATTCGCATGTGATACCCATTCGCCGTCTCCAGGTCACAGATTGTTTTCTATCGACTCTGAGATTTTAGGTACTTCAATATGCTACATTTTCATATCAAAATATGTATGGTTGTGACAGTGGCGTAGCGATCTTAACTCGCGCCCCGGGGGATAATACCTTTTAGCACCCCCCCCCCCATTCAAAAACCATATAATATACCATTTGACGCCCCTTTGCGAGTAGCGCACGGGGCATGAAGACCCCCTCTGCCCCCCTGCCCCCTATACGCCACTGAGTTGTGGCGCTCGAATTAAGGGCGCAAATTTCAACTCCTCCTCCGTGTACGCCCCATTCCAGATATTGGGCCTCGGGATTCTATTATTTTTTTTAAGTTACTTGTAATCTTGTAAAAAAACAAGTAAATAAAGTTCCCCATATAAAGCTAATACAGACCATCGGGGTGAGATAAGGTTCAACTGTTTTTGTAGCCACAACAAAACTATACAGGCAAACATGTATTTGTTACAACAAAGTGGACTTGATATAAGACTAAATATAGTTGAAGGAGATGGGGTTTTATATGTGTGTTTTTTTTAATGTTTTATTGCAAAAAGTTCCCTTCTTAGCCCTAACGGGCCATCGGGGCAGATGAAGTGTAGAATTCTATAACCTCGGCATATGAAGGGATTGTGTGGTTAGCACAACGCCCAGCCGCCTTTACTTCCCCAACTTAAAGTCAGGTACCCATTTAAAGCTGGGTGGACTTGTGGGACGACTTTGAAACAAATTTCACCTGGAAAAATTCCATGGGGCTCACCGAGGATCGAACCCAGGACTCTCAGGTTGACAGTCGAGTATCTACACCACCCGGCCATCCGTCCCACAATGTTTTATTGAGCTAGAAGTAAATGGGGAAAAATTCTGGGTATTTCCTCAAGATGCCAGTGGACGTTAGGACTGGCCCTACAGTGGATGCCCATGGCCCATGACACTATAGTTTGGCAGCCACATAAAGAAGTCATCTGGTGAAGGTCACGTGAGAAAGAAAGGATAAATACTATCTTGGGGGGGGGGGGTGTCGAGCAGGATGGAGAGTTGTTTATGAGGTTTTTTTTTTTTATTCGCACTGAGTCTAAGTATAAAGCAATCAGTAAATCATCAATGAAGTATTACTGATGGCGACTAATTTATTACTATACCTAGGAGTGTTAAAGGTATTGATAAATAATAAATGTAAAAGCATTGTTATAGAAATTTTAAATGTCATTTAAACGAAAGCGATGATATTGCGAGAATATAATAAATGTGTTTCTGTTTGAATAATAACTTCCATGTTGCGCATCTTACCTGGCCAACGCTTTCCTTCCCTGGTGCCTCAGAGTCTTTAGTTGTTCAAAATCGTGCCAGGAAAGAATATTTTTCTCTCTTATAGCCTTGAGCGTTTCGTCCATAGGGATCTCATTGACCAAAAAATCATGGTTGGCTGTTAGTAATAATTGATGTCTCTTGAACATGATTGTTTGCATGAAATGTTTACACCGGACACATAGACACATGCAACTGCGGAGATAAAACAACGTTTATGCACTGAATATAAATTTGTAATAAATGCTTCATGAAGCTAGGAGCAATTTTTTTGTCTTTTGAATGTGGGTGCTTGCATTAAATGTTTACACCGGACACACTTGTAGCCTATGTAACTGTGGAGATGAATAAATTGAATGCATTGAATACAGGCTATCGTTTGCATTCCTTATGTTTGTTCTGGTGTCGACAGTGTTTACATTACAATTCGCACAACATTTCACTTGTCTACATATTCTTTTAACTGGCAAAGATAATATATATATATAAACATATATATATATATATATATATATATATATATATTATAAACATTTGGCACAATGAATCGTATGTCCACGTATTATACAATGCTATGAATTGAAAATTCTATTGACTAGTGGAGTACCTACCACTTTAACAAATATATGTTTAATTAAACTGATGCTCAGTTTTTTTTTCCTGTTCATTTACAAATAATAAAAGGTAAGGATTCAAAACCTCTAGGTAATAAATATTGAAAGGATCGAGTTTTTTATGGCTGCCTATTATCAGTATTTTAATTGTTCCACAGTTCCAGACCGTTTTAATACACAGGCCAAGCCTCGCGCACAGACTCACACGACTCTAGTGTTTAATTGATTGCTATGGATTTTATTTTTTATCAGTTTCTGTTGTTGTTTTTTTAAACAGGGCGAAGCGTAGGCACGTGATCAAATATCTGCGTCAGATTTAAATCGTTACTATTGATTGTGTGTGCTTAAATATATATATATATATATATATATATATATATATATATCCATATCCATCATACTGTGGGTTGTACTTACTAGCTCGAATGTGTAGGAGCTATTTAGTCTATATTTAGACATCCAGGCATCCATCAGTCTGTTCTTATAAACCGACAAACTACTCCCACCCACCCAAGTAGTAATTCATTTTAAATCAAATTCTAATAGGGCCCCGACATCCACCTCTGTCTTGGAAAAGTCACTACATTACCCCCCCCCCGTCCCATTTCACACACATTCAGGCACATATACAGACACAATACAGACACACATACAGACACACATACAGACACACAGACACATATACAGACATATACAGACACATACAGAAACATATACAGACACACAGACACATACAGACACATATACAGACACATATACAGACACATATACAAACACATACAGACAAACAGACACAAATATAGACACACATACAGACACACAGACACATACACAGACACATATACCGACACATAGACACACAGACACATATACAGACACATATATAGACACATATACAGACACACATACAGGCACACATAAAGACAAACAGACACACATACAGACACATATACAGACACATATACAGACACACAGACACATATACAGACACACATAAGACACACATACAGACATACAGACACACATACAAACACATATACAGACACATATACAGACACACATAAGACACACATCCAGGCACATATACAGACACTTATACAGACACACATACAGACAAACAGACACACATACAGACACATATACAGACACATATACAGACACACATACAGACACTCATACAGACACACATACAGACACAAATATAGACACACATACAGACACATATACAGACACACATACAGACACACATCCAGGCACACATACAGACACACATATTGACACACATACAGACATACATACAGACACATACACACACATATACAGACACATATACAGACACATATACAAACACATACAGACAAACAGACACACATACAGACACACAGACACATACACAGACACATATACCGACACATAGACACACAGACACATATACAGACACATATATAGACACATATACAGACACACATACAGGCACACATACAGACAAACAGACACACATACAGACACATATACAGACACATATACAGACACACAGACACATATACAGACACACATAAGACACACATCCAGGCACATATACAGACACTTATACAGACACACATACAGACAAACAGACACACATACAAACACATATACAGACACATATACAGACACACATAAGACACACATCCAGGCACATATACAGACACTTATACAGACACACATACAGACAAACAGACACACATACAGACACATATACATACACATATACAGACACACATACAGACACTCATACAGACACACATACAGACACACATATAGACACACATACAGACACATATACAGACACACATACAGACACACATCCAGGCACACATACAGACAATATACAGACACACATACAGACATACATACAGACACATACACACACATACAGACAATATACAGACACACATACAGACACACATACAGACACACATACAGACACATACACAGACACACATACACACACACAACTTTCATCTTATCAATCTAGTTTATTTCTCTCCATTAAAAAAAAAAACTCTCTGAAAACTCGATAACAAGAAAGGAATCAATCAATCAATACATCATCCAGGAAATCGATGTGAGGTGGATTATTCTAGTTATAATGAACATTTCCGGTTAATACATCGGGAGAGAGAAAATCAGTGCCGAGAGGACAACGTTAGGGTCTTGTCACATGACCCGCCCGAATCGAACTTCGGGATCTGTCACATGATTCACACACACACATGATATCAGCTAGCGAATCAACTGTCGATTGCGTGCATACTTTTGATTGTATTGAACCAATAATGTATGTCCTTTCTCTTGAAAAGCTTGGGGTACAATACCTTTTTAGCGCTCCCCTCCCCCCATTCGAAAGCCATATAATATTATATGGTAACATTTTACCTTTTGGCGCCCCTTTTGTGAATAGCGCCCGGGGATATGATGCCATCCCTTGCCCACCCACCCTCGCTACGCCACTGAGTTGCCGCCCGCCCCCCCCCCCCCATTGCGTCGGGTTGACATTTTGAATACTTCGTGGTTTGGCTTGTTTGGTAGGATGTAAAACCATACATGTAGGCTATTTGTTTTCTCGAGTTGCGACATCAGCTCCGGGATCTTTGTCTATGCTTGTATTTTTGTATTTATTTATAAAGCGCTACAAACCTATCAACATGTAATCAATATATTATTTTACTGCTGGAACTGAACAATAATATATACACACACACAGTGGCGTCACTATGGTTGGTGTCACCCGGTGTGGAAAATTCAGGGTGTGACCCCCCCCCCCCCTTAAGACTTCCACCATGAGCAATGGTACATATTTCGAATGATCCTGCACTAGACCTTAGAGAATTTACTTCAAAATACTTTAGCGATAAAAACGATAGTATTACTGACTGTATTTCAGAAAGATGTATATTACTTTCTTTAAGCCGAGTTTGTAAACTACGTCTCCAATTTCATGAAACCACGTGACTACATGCGTCATTTTTTAGAACTTTTGCAAAAAAAAAAACAACTCTGGGTTGATCCGAGCAGCTTTGAACTGTCTTCCAGACGCTCTGCGTAGTGGCACCATGTGCTACTGCTCTGCGTGGTGGCACCCTGCGTTACTGTTCTGCATGCTGACACCCTGTGCTACTGCTCTATATAGTGACACCGTGTGCTACTGCTCATGTTTTTAACTATGATCGGTTATAAAACCGACTATACCGATTTTCTGCTATAAAATTTAGAATGTTAATTGTGGTGTCACCCCTAAAATAGTGTCATCCGGTGAGCCCCCCCTCCCAGTGACGCCACTGTAGACACATGTCATGCCATGAAAAAGTCTAATATAAATAAACATTTTATAAAGTATAGCGCATTAGAAAACTACGTCACACGAGTCTAGTTCAAACCGGTTGGATGATAAAACCGGCGCGCGCCCCTCCCCCCTGTGATCATTCACGTCAATGATGTTTACATTTAATGTATATTAGTTCATATAAACCCGGCCATTAACCTGTTCTTGGTCTAGCCATTCTGTCAAATTTAAGGTACAATTTTGACCCGTGATTCAACAAAATTAGCCCTCTCCTGGCGTGGTCGTATAATCTATTTAAATAATAGCGGTGTGGGGTCTGCGTTAAATCGAAAGTAAAGAATTAATACAACACTATTCCAGTTGAAAATACAATCATGAAAAAATCGGATCTGTCCGAAACCAGACATAACCAACCCAAGCCTAAGGGGATATAACTCAATGCACATGTTTTGCAGGGTACAGCTAGTACTTTAATATTTCCGATAAAATATTGTGAATATAAATTGTTTCAATATGCCTGAATACAATCATTTTCAGCCATCAACATCGGACCACAATCAGCACAGGATTATCAGTTCGATAAATGTATCTATCTTATGTGTGTGTGCCCATTTCCTTTCAGGCATACTTACTTGGTAAGGTTGTGAGCCCTGTTGTCGGCATGCGGGCTACTGGTTCGAATCCTGGGAAGGCCAGTTACTGTGTTAACCCCGTGACCATTGTATTTAAGACGTGGTGTTGATATTTCAGAATGGGCCCCGCGTTGGGGGGTCATTGGTTTGTTTATAGGATGTAGAGATAAAATCTGATGCTTCCATGGATCACACAGACAGACAGATAGACAGACAGACATATAGGAAGATGATAGATAGATAGATAGATAGATAGATAGATAGATAGATAGATAGATAGATAGATAGATAGATAGATAGATAGATAGATAGATAGATAGAGAGAGAGAGAGAGAGAGAGAGAGAGAGAGGGAGAGAGAGAAAGAGAGAGAAAGAGTGTGTGTGTGTGTGAGAGAGAGAGAGAGAGAGAGAGACTAAAATACAGACACATATATAAATAATACAGAAACTCTGGACACAGGAGCTAAAAGTATTACTACGTAATTCACATAAGATATATCTCCAACATTCATTTAATCTCACTACTTACCTTACACTAAATTCATTCTTCTCAATACTATCCTATATCAGGAAAAAAAAACACTTTAAAAAAGTGAGAGTTCATATAAAATTGTCGATAACAGCCCTACCGTTTTACTATCGACTTAACAGATAAGCTAGCCTACAGGTGAAAAGGTAAGAGCCTCTCTATTCTCTTAATGCCTCTTCTTCCACCCATCCCCCCTCCTAAATTCAGTGACTTACTGGAATACGCTGTCACTCGTTCATTGACGAGCAGACGATGACATTTTACACTTGTTTTTATATTTGTGTGCGTGCGAACGTGCGCGCGCGCGCGCGCGCGTGTGTGTGTGTGTGTGTCTCCCTATGCAAATCATTGAGTGTCGTCTATCGATAGGCCCTAAATATGTCAATACAAAGATTAAAAAAAAAAAAGTAGAGAAATATAGGCTAGTGCCGTGGTTCTCAAAGTGTGTGTGTGGGGGGGGGGGGGGGGGGGGGGGGTCGCGAAACCAAAAACTGTTGGCATAGCGGGTTGAACTTTAGGCATAGCGGGTTGCGATTTGTGTCCTTTTAAAAAAAAAATAAAAACTTTACTTTTCTCCCAAGATATTTCACAGTCATAAACTATTTTTGACAGAAGCTTATCTCGAGTTTATGATTCTGCCCCCCCCCCCCATTTTTTTCTCTTCTGTTTGGCACACAAGCACACACTTACACACACATATATACATACACTCATAAAAGCTTAGATATGTTCAATATTTAAACTTTTTCTAATGGCTAATATTCGATTACACCGCCCGCTAGTGTTAGATTTCTGTGGAGCACAGTCGCTGCAGTATTGTATGGTGGTGGAACCGGTAAATGATTTCAAATGAAAGCCTCTTTTACGGTGTTTATTGTTGCTTGACACCCACCAAACGACAAGCTCTGTGACCCGTGAACTTTGATTATTTAAACTGGTCGAAGAAAAGAAAAGTTGAAAATGTTTGTGGGTTTTTTTTTGTTGTTCATTCGCCAGGCGGATCAATAACTGAGCGGACGAGAGTTGCCTTGCGCAGTCATTTTCAAAATAGCTGACGTGTCTTTATTTACATGTAGGGTAAAAATAAGGTAAACATTATTGAGACCTACACGTTGTAACGGCCCTAACGTTACTGGCGCCATGGGCAAGCTGAATTAAAGCGCCCTTTAGTATATGGCGCACCCCTGGCAACAACCTGAGTTGTGGTGTATTGGGCCAGCCCTCCAAACATCGGCTGATGCAGTTTTTCTTTAAGTTGAATCAGAGGCGCAGCGAGGGGTGGGCAAGGGGGGGGGGAAGCATCATGCCCCGGGCGCTACTCACAAAGCGGAGCCAAAATGGTTTATTTTACATATAATATTATATGGTTTTCGAATGGGGGGGGGGCGCTATAAAGGTATTAAAAGGGCCTTGTGCCCAGGGCGCGAGTTAAAATCTCGCCACGGCACTAAGTTGAATGAAGATGCAGACGGCGAAGATTCAAGGTCCATTAGCTTCAACTGATTTAATATTGTTGGCTGATCAATGCAATCAGCCCACAGATTGATGGGTGTAGACTGGGCCCATTTCCCGCAGATCCTTGGCTCTTGAGCCATCTCCGTTTAACTTGCCCCCCCCCTAACTCTGTTGTGTAATAGATTAAGAATAGTGAATGTGGACGGACCCATGTCAAGGTGGGTCAAGTTGCGGTAAGATGGGCCCCGCTGTAAGGATTCAGGTGACGTATGAGGCACTGCGACTTCAGGGAAAAAACTTCACACATCTATATTATTATTATTATTATTAGGATGTGTCTTCAAACATTTTGGCGGGAGTGTGTCCGCCAGTTGTAAACGCCGCCATTGACCCAGCCCCCTCCCCCCCCACTGGTAAATTATTTGAACTTGATCCGACTGGAGTTTATCCATGTGTGCTTCACACTTGAACAAACGTCCACTCATTAATTACGACAGAAACATAGAGAGGGTAGGCAATCACAAACATAAACACACACACACACGAATAGGCCTATACACATATACAAGACCTTCGCCTTGTTATGTATTAGTTATTTGATTTTCCCTCAAAATCTGAAACTATTTGACTTGAATGATTTCAAGCCGTTTGTATTATTCTGTTGATAATTTTTTTAACCGCTAAACACACAATAAATGTTGTAATGCAGGTCACGAGATCCACGAAATTAATATGATTGTGTCTAAATAATAAAGTTGTATGTAAGAGGACTGTCGCTATCATTTAACGGCGGTTAGAGTAAGGCGCAGACGACATCAGGCAAATGCTGTTTCTGTCTCGATCATTGAAGAACTCTGTCCTCGTTGTGTCAAACCCTGTACTTCTGCACTTGGTCTTCTCAACCATATGAGAGCCCACATATAATTTGCCAACAAAAAAAAAAACACGTCATTCTCGATGAGAGAGAAACAGAGAGAAAGAGAGAGAGACAGAGAGAGAGAGAGAGAGAGAGAGAGTGAGAGAGACTTCCTACATATGTAGAATGGATAACGAAAAAAACAATATTAAAAGTTATTCCATTACCCCCCCCCCCGGTCCACAAATATTGTGTCCACACTGACCATGATCAAGACTCTGTTGTTCAGTGAGGATGAGAAGAGAAGAACACCCCCCCCCCCCAGTAATACCCAAGACCAGTGCTCGATTTAAGAAAAAAAACCAGTGCCGGGGATGAAAAAAAAACTTCTGCAGAGCCGGGGATAAATGTCTATGGTTTCATCCCCGGCTGGGATATATTAGCTCAAGCAGAGCCGAGGATGACAGTTCTCAGTGCCGGGGTTATCCCCTGCAAATCCGGCGGTAAATTGAGCCCTGCCCAGGAAAGTCCATTCTCATCGCCTTAATGATGTCCAGTAAAGTGTGTTGACCGATAAGCTTACCTCTCAGCTTTTCGGGGACAAAGCTGACAATTTTTCTGGGAGGGGAAAAAAAAAGTAGGTGGGGATATATATCCGGGTTTTTCAGCGGTTCTAAGACTTTTTTATTTCTGGGTATGGCACTATTCCCATTATGATAATGTGATATATCTAGATATTTTTTTTATTTAAATTAAATCACGGATGGCTCAAGTATATATAGAGAGACATGTATTCATCTCACCTGTGTAGACATCACGCACATCCCTTAATTTCATAAGAAAGATCGTCCAGGCAACAGATGTATATGACGCAGGGCCGCCGCAAGGCGATGGGGTGAGGGGGGGGTATCATCTGTTTTTAAAATGACTTCGCGATTTGTATGTTGTCTTTTTTTTAAATAGAGGATCGCTAGTTGATGGAGAATGTCAGACAGGTACATTCTTGGGCCTTTTGACAATATCCACCAGCCTGTGGCCAGGGCCGCCCCTAGGCCGATTGCTCCTTATTGGGCCCCGCATTACATTTGGCATTAACGGTAGTAGTTATTGTAAAAAAAAATTAGTAGAGGGGGACCTCGCAAGCATCCGTTAAAATGGGCCCCGCAATTAAGGGCAGATTTCCCCCCTCCCCTTGTACGAATGGCTGTGCACCCTTGCAGTGAAAGAGCTCCTATACTTGTGAGCACACACCCCCTTCCGGTATGGACACATTCATGACAGAGGCGTACCTAGGGTGTGGGGAGGGGGGTCCAAATTTGAAAGTCCCCCCGGGCCCCAGCTTGAGGGGGCCCCCAAAATTATTTTTTTACATTAAATGATAAGTACATTATTTCATGTCATGGTGTCGAATGTCAAAATGCAGGGGCCCCCTAAGAGTCCAAGCCCCCCGGGCCCTTAAATCCCTAGGTTCGGTACTGATTCATGAAGAGATTTTGGGGGCTTGTGACCACAAGGGCCTAATTTCTCAAACAGAATGACACCCGTGAAAACGTATTGTGTCCATCTTCATTTCACATATGCCTGTTTACAAAAGATGCTAAGAGTTGCTTTACTTGCTGTTTTCATTAATGAAGTTAATGGTTCAAAAGTCAAGGTAAATCTTTATAGCCCTATAATCCAATAAAGACACGACTTTCGCAGTGACATTTTAAAAATATTTTTTTACATAACCCAGTTGGTGCACCATAGAAGGACAAAGTAGGTAGCTGAACTGGCTGTGATTTAAAACTGTAACCTGCAGATTGGGCTCACAATCAAAGTGCCACAGAGTCATCTGATTCAGAGGTAAGCCTGAGTAAGTAATGACCTATTTCTGGGACATGTACAGAAAAAAGGAGTTTTACATCAAACACGTAGAAAAGTTTACAGAATCAATTTTCCAAACAACTGGAATGAATATCAATTTATTTAATCTTTACCATTTGTCATGGATTTCTCATTCAACAACATTAAAAAAAATGAAGTGAAATATCAAAAAAATCTGAAAAAAAAATTAAACCCAACAAAAAAATAAAACAAACGTGTAAAAATGAAGCCAATAGAAAGTTAATGCCAAAGGGAATAAAAAAATGTAATGTGTAAGTGTAAAAACAATTAAGTTTCTCAAAATTTGATATTGCCCAGTAACATCTAAATTTGAAAAAAAAAAAAAAATACAAAAATTAATGCACATTCATTACTCACAGCCAGCGGCTTTAAATAGAAGGTTGTCCTACTTTGTCTTCAGCGGAGGGCTGCATCTGACTTACTTAAGGATTTTATGGCTCAGGAAAGGTGCAGCTTTGGACTCCACTAAGCTAGTTATCCTACTGCTAAATTATCAGAAGCTAGCAAGAATAGATAAACATAAATGCATAGCTCTTGACATCAACACTAAGATTTTTTACTATGCAAATGAACTGACATTAAGATGCAAGTGTATACAACAATTTTCTTTCATAAACTTCAAATGAAAAAAATGCAAAAGATCATCAACAACAACTCGCTAAATCTTAATTGTGAAGTTTTATCTTTTGTTTATTGCTCTTCTAAAAAAATGAACATCAATTTATTAGTGATGGTACAACAAATGAAAACTTTTTTTTTCCATATTTGATGATTAATCTGATGGATAGAATTTTCTTAGGTGAGTTTTAATTTTTATGAGAATCAAGAAGTTTAAAATGTCTTATTTTCAGTCTGGATTGCTTTTCTTTGAGATAATTTAAGGTTTGAAATTTAAACAAAAATAATCAGTTCAACCAAAAACAGAGATGACAGTATTACTATGTGAAACAAGAGATGTTTTAGTTCAGCCTCATTAACGTGTTTAAAAAAAAAAAAAAAGAATACATTCAGCCTAAGCCTGTTATTTCTAATTTATTTTTTTTAACATATTTTGCCATTATAAGTGAAACTTTTACAAAAGTAACTAAACATAAAATAAACAGTTAATAAGTGAGTTTTAACAGTTAAGTAGTATGTTAAATACAAAATACAGACATTCAATGTATCAAAAAATAATGTTGCTGTCTAAATAAACATTTGTTTAAAATATCAATAAATGTTTGCCATGTTATATTATTTAGCATTACATTAAATAAATGTTTCGAACAACTGCACCGAAATGTATAACATTTATAAAGAACTGCACTGAAATGTATAAATAAACTCCAAAATATTTTTTTTCCAAAATACTGTAAGAGAATTTTATTATCTACAAAAGACCAATATTGATGATCAAGAGTATTCTTTTAACATTCAAAAAATGTTATGTACAAAAGAATCAAATAAAGAGATCAGAGGATGACAGTCATTCTAAAGAAAGTTTTTTATTTCCCCTAAATATCCTGAGGAAAAGTAAACGTAGAACAACACTGGAGAAACACATTTCTGTTTGACTATGTACAGCTTTGTCAATAAATTACAACTCGGTGCTCTAAAAAAGCATGATAGTTAATAAGTAGGTGATGAAACGCGCATGTCGATAATATACATGACATAAAGGATAATACTTTGTGTTTTTTTGGCCTGTCTGTACTAATGTTTTTAAAGTTATTCAGCAATTTAAAAATTATACATAGCTAATATAATGAATAAATAAAAACATATGGTTTTAAGTAAAAATGGTTTTTTTTTAAAAAAAAAAAGCTTTTGATTAAAAAATATGAGTAGTTTTAACTGTGGAAAAAAAAGACAATTGAAATTTGATGCTTCAAAAAAATCTGTAATTATTGCAAGTAAGCTTTTACTGTCAATTCTTCTGGTTGCATTTCTTTCGTAATAAATTCAGGAATGTTTGTAGATACAACGGAAGAAGGAGTCATTATGATCTGGCTACAAATTCTCTATGAAAGAAAAATAGAAGAGATATAAATATTTATTGTTGTGGCAATGATATATATGATATGCATAATTATATCTATTAAAAAACAGACCACATTTATGTAATTTAGTTATAAGTTACAGAACTAAGTAGTTACATGTATAATAGTTGAATCCTAGCCTGTTGTCTGTATCAACAAATTTAATGGATTAAAACTAGTGAGGAAAGCCTTATATCCATTCTTGTACTTACTTAATCAAGCTAGGCAGTCGTGGAGATTTATAAATCATTTTATGTCCGTAGCCATGATGTGCCTCGAATGAGACAAACTGAATTTTATCCTGGTCTCTTGTTTCTTTAGCTTTGGCATACAGCTGAAAATATTTCACCAGAAATTTTTGATGTTTGCTTTAGCCTAAGGAACTGTGTAGATTATCCGGTTATACTTTGTAAATAGCTTTGGTGAATTATTTGATTCAATGTCATAGTTAAATGAATGTGTTATATTTCAATTAAAGTTTAGTGATGATAACTAAAAAAAAATATGGAGCCCTAATCCTTAATCTTTTAAAGTGACTTTTTGAGAATAAAGATATAAAACAGAAATAATCCCCACACGCTAAATAAGCTGAAAAAAATATGACCTTGATTAGTGCAGATTCATTTCAATAAAATAAATAAAAATACATGTATAAACCTTTTTTTTTCAAAGCAGTATTATCCATTACCTTTTTTCCGAGATGAAATGGCACTATGAAATCATCTTCAGCATGGAGAATCATTATATTTGGAATCACAGATGCAATGCTGCAACGATTCAGAAATTTCATATACGTTAGATATTGTTTTGTGTTTATTAAAGCCTGAAATCAAATCATTAAGTAATAATATACTACTCAAACTCGACTTACTTTTCTTCACTATTGAAAAACAGGCCATGATCTCGCAACGGTTGTACAAAAACATAATCAAAATAAGGCAAACTTCTGTAAGGCTATAGAATAAAAATCAACAGCACAAACTTACAATTCAATAAGATATAATGCACAGAATGATTAATTTAACTTAAAATATCAATTCTGATATGTTACAAGCATCAAGATATTTGACTGGAATTAAAGAAATGTCTCTGTATTACTATTAAGAAAAATTTATTAAAAAGAAAAAGATAAAGTCTAGTCAGCGAATCATTTTATAACAAAATCAAATATAGTACATAGAGCAAGTAATTTCTAAAAAATGCTAACAGCAATTGTTTAAAGAAATACTTTATACAAATTAATTTTTGTTTATGGGTCAATCCTGTATTGTTGAGAGAGAAAATTATCTAACGAAGTTTTTTTGTTTTTTTAAAAAGTGAATTCAATGTGATATGAATGAAAGAGCTTAACAAATCACAGGAATTTCTTAAATTTATGATAACACATTTCTATTTTACAAAGATATAAGATGTTACTTTACTGTTGAAAACGGGTGATGATAGGCTGCATCTCTGATATTATTAAATGGAGACTCAAGCACTATACCAGCAGGGTGGTCACCTGAGGAGGGAAAATTTGTAAAATAAATAAATTATTTAAGACTGTAATTTTGTTTACAAGTAAGCACTTGGTTTCATTTGTATGTACATGTATTCAAATAAAGAATTTTTTTCATTAAACAAATCACCATCATCTTGCTGACAACATATTCATTTCTTTCCGACAGGTCATCAAGTTACCTATAGTCAACCCATTTATTTTCTAGTGCTGGTGGCTACTTACCTTCCTCACAAAGTGTTTTGGCTAATTTGGTTGTTACCCTGAGTAAAGAAAAAAGTAGAACCATACAGTAAAAGTTAAGCTTTAAAAAAAGCATTTTTTAATGTGTAAACATTTTATCAATTAAAGGAAACATTTTTAAATTTAGCAAGATAATATTCTTTTTAATAAATTTTATATTTCTTTCATTCAAACTTTTAATATATTTATACGTACAGTGAACCAAATAAAAGTCAATCTATGTCAAATGGTTAGAAAAAATTCCATAAAATATACAAAGTTTCAAAGCTAGAAATAAGCAGAAAGAACTATAAAACTCTATACATCGATGAATAATTTATCTTATGTTAGAGTAATATTAC
The DNA here is from genome assembly GCA_021962125.1 of Bulinus truncatus. NCBI lineage: Eukaryota > Metazoa > Mollusca > Gastropoda > Planorbidae > Bulinus > Bulinus truncatus. Next base: position 3,581,630 of record JAGDYQ010000097.1, read on the forward strand.
AAAAAATTCAGAGAATGCAAGAAAAACTAATGACACATTACAGCAGAAGTATAAATGTGAATGAGGATAATTTTTATAGAAAAAAAAAATATAAATGAAAATTAGATGAACAAGCTTTACATCAATGAAAATAAGTACTTAAACAAAACTGTCCATGCAAAAATCAGTAAACAAAATTAATTAAAGACCAATGTCTGACCCAAGATTGACTTACCCAGTTCCTAAAGAGTGTCCCCATAAAAATATTTTTGAATCACCAACTCTATTTTTTAGCCACTTGTAAGCAGTGTAAGCATCAGATACAACTCCGTTTTCTGTCGGATGTCCAGTTGAATCGCCATATCCTGTTTTTTTAATGACAAAATATAAAAGAACAAAGAATGTGAGTAAATCATGTCCGTATTCTATAGATTTTAGCCAGTGGCTGGTTATCAGAATAAGTTTTTAAATATTGACAGTTGAAATGTTCATAATGTAGCAACAATACTGGCTCATAACTTACTGACACCTGTTACCCATAGTTTCCTTGGCCCCTTTATGGCCTTTTACAGTCAGGGCTAGGGGAGGGATGTGGAAATTACACTACGAAACTGTATCATTTGGTTACATGTCAGCAGGATGACATGATTATAACATAAAAAGGAAGTGATGTAACTACCAGTTTTCCCATCTTTTTCTACAGTGACATAGATTGAGCCCTGAAGTTTACAGTGTTAAGCTGAAGACTGCCTCTTTTTTAACAGGTGAGATTTATTAATGTGTGTTGGCACAGCGGCTCATTCATCTGCCTAAAATAATGAAAATTTACCCAGAGCTTCCCAGATTTTTCTTGCATCAATTTTGTCTAAAAGTCAGGAATATTTAAACCCAGAGTTGAAGCATAAGTCTGCCAAAAACATTTGCAAAAATATTTGCTTAATATTATAGGAACAGAGTCACTTCCATGTCTTCTGGTTCATTGTCAGCTACACAGTGTCCAATCACTATCAACAGTATGGACGGGGCTTAAGCTAATATGGGAAACTAACAATTCTATTTTTCATTCAAGTTAACAAAAAGAAATATTTCAACTGGTTAAGTTGCTGGATTCATATCCCAGCAAATAGTTGTAGGAAAGTAACTACATGAAAGTGAATATGATTTAAGCGAAATGTGAAACATGTTAGAGAGAATAATACTTTGAAATGTACAACATTTGATGTATGTAAAATAAAAAAAATACCTCTATAATCTATTGTCACGACATGAAAGTCTAGATTAGACAACATTTTATACAACTGAACTCTGTGGTAGGAACCTCTGAAATAAATACAGAGAAATATTTTATAACTTCACATATAAAAAGCAACAAGCCAGATTTATTATACTATTTCCTTAATTAATAAATAAACACATACACTGTATTTATAATCTATTTTGCCAAAGAAATTTTACATGTAGTAATAATAATAATCAGTCTGTAAAATTATAAGTTAAGGGGGGAAAAAACCATGTATTTAAAAGAACATAAATAAAACTTTTCCAACAACATACATGTATTAATGGTCTTTTTCAATCAAAGTACATGTAAAAATAGTGTCTACCTTGTGCCACTATTACCATGGAGATAAAGAAAAACAATCTTTCCATTATTAAGCTCATCTTCAAACTTTTCCCATGGAATGTTGTGAGAGTTACTTTGTAAACTTGCAGGAAGAATGTGCCTGTAAAAATAATAAGAACAATCTTAGCAAACATCAATCTACAACAGGGATGGCAAATAAGGTGTTACCAAAAAAGGCAAAATGAAAGCAAATTGAATTTTTTGTTCGAGTGCCGGTATCTATGTTTTTTTTATTACATAGTTGATCATTTATAATAGAATCTATTTTTGTTGAAAGTGTAATTCATCTGGTGTACCAGGAAAATGTTTGGACAAGACAAATCTGGCTACCATGTCCTATAATTGTCATCCCTGATCTGCATATTAGAATTAGATGAAAAAGTTTACAGTCAAAACAGAGGGAGAGCTGTTAGTACTAAACAATTAGGATAGCATAGTCTATCCTTCTTTAGTTCCAGATTCTGTCCAATAAATAAAACTGATGTGATAGCTCGACCTAAGCTTTGATGGCAGAGGTATTAATATAATCAAATATTTGTATAAAAAGTAAGGCTAGTAAAACAATTAATAAAAACTAATACATATTTTAAAGAACTTAAAAATATTTTATTAAAAAGTCTAATAGCTCAGCTGTAGCAAAGAGCAATCAAAGAGGACTATAATAGCAATAAAACGTACATCTTGCGATATATTAAATAGCTATTCATATAAATCATAAGAATTATTTATAATAAAAACTTATAAAAATAGATTTTCATACTGAAATGATGAACCGACCTGAATCATTTAAACTGATAGATAAAAATATGAGCAAGCATAAAAAATGAATGACAAATTATGATTATAAAAACTAGTCTTACCAAACTCCAATTTTAACATCTTCTTGACTGTTTAGATAAAAGTTTCTTGTATTATTCAGACCAAAATCATTAGGTATGGACAAGTCAGTAAATGGTGGCCAGCGAACTAAAATCAATAAAAACAATTTAATACTGAGTATTTAACATAATTTTAAATTAAAGTAATAACCTCTTGAACACTTAACATTATCTCAACATGTTCTATTTCTTGTTATAACTGGTAATTTATTGCTACCAAGTAAATTCCGATAACTACGTACCTAAATTTAAAAAGATAATTCTGGGCATAATCCACTGATTTGCTTTGACAAATAATGGAATAGCCACATAGATTGAAAGCAAAGAAAATAATGTTATTTTCATGCAAAGCCAAAAGACAGATGAGCGATCTTGCAAGAATCTAAAATATAATAGAAATATTTATATCATATTAAACATTCATTTTTTTAAATGTACAGTTGAAATACTGTTAGTTGCTATTTTGGCAGTTACAGCTTATATATTTAAAATAAAAATGTGAACACTTATTTTAAATGGGCGTTTTTATTTTTTGTTAAAAAAACACAAAAGGTTTTGTATTTTATTTGTTGTAAACTATTATATATAATTCATTGCATTCTTAGCTAGACTTTTTTTTTAATATAGGTAAGGCTTTTCTGGAAAGAATAAATATAACAACTGTACTAGAAATCGATTGATGGGAAAACATGCAATGCAATATTCTTGACCAATATTCAAACTTATCAAACTAAAAGTTAGTAATTCCCGTCTTCGGATGACCAATCAGCTGTTATACTAAAACAATGTTAATACAAGCTAATAATAATAATAATCTATTCATAAGCAAGGACTATCTAGCATGATGAATTTTAAACGTAAACATCGTTCAAAGTCCAAATAAACAAACACGAGCAGACTCAGTAATACATTTACTTTTATTTTAGAACGGAAAAGCAAAATATAAAATATCTTAAAATTCTTACTTTGAACAAGAAGAAACATACCGATATATATTATTGTTGTTGGTCAGCTTCATTTTCTTATTTCCTTGATCAGCGCCTTCCATTATTATTAACACGATGCCTTGTTTCCACACCAAACAATAAGTTTATTTATAGTAGTTACAAAATCAGACCGAGAATAAAGTCCCCTGACTTTGACCTCTTCCATTCGAAAAGAAGCATATTTGCAACCGTCACGAGTTTTGTCTCCTCTATATAGTGGTGATAACATAAAGGTAGCAACAGTGTGCAAAGTGTGAAAAATGACCATCTTGTATTTTTAGATTTCAGTAAATAATAAAATTTTAGTTTCTTATTCGCGAATTCAAATTTTTTTAGATCTTACGTGACTGTTAAGATTTTGAGAAGACGCTACTAACAAAGGGGCGCCAAATGGTATATTTTACATGTAATATTATGTTTTTCGAATGGGGGGGGGGGCGCTAAAAAGGTATTGTGCCCCGGTCGTGAGTTAAGCTCGCTACGCCACTGGACTTCCTATAATATCTGCCAACACTCTCAGTTAGCCTGCAATTATTTATCACTATCTGTGTGCATGTGCGTATTTAAAAAAATGTCATATAAGAGGGGGGCATTTGCTCCCCTCCCCCGTACATTTAAAAAATGTCATAAAGTTGTTATTTGGCCCCCCCCCCCCGGAAAATTTTTGCCCCGCCCCCCTGGAAAAATTCCTAGCGACGCCCATGTCTGTGTGTCTGTAGCTTCATGTGAGAAGAGCTTTTTCAAAACTGAAACTGATAACGAAAAATTGAGGGGGAGGGGGGATGACACCCAGAATTTCCTGCACCGGGTGATGCCACTGTATGTATGTGTGTGATGTATTTCCATTAAGACATTTTTTTTTATAATTGAGTTTTTAAAAAAAATTGTAATGGTATTTTAAATTATGTTGAGCCACCGGCATGGTGGGGTCACACAGTGGGTCACATTGACCATTTGTCAGAAGCTTAGTCAGTATTCATACCTTTTAAGTTTTAATATTATCATCATTGTCATATAAAGCAACGGGCATTTTTTATTAGAAAACACAATTTTACCCAAAATAAAGGATGTAAATTATAGACACCATGGCGATATATAGATAGAAAGATTAGATTCAACTCTGAATGACACTGTATCCGGCACCTGCACACCAAAGTTTTTATATATAATATTCTATTTTCTTGTCCATGCTTGTTTGTAACCATCCTGTTGACCTGGTATAATGATGTTGTTATTTTTTATCAATGTGTGGGTGCAAGCAGATATACAAGGCAGGTTATTCAAGGACCCGGGAGGGGGGTATTTCTTGACGGCATATCACTCCACCCCCCCGGCCCCCTCCCTCACCACTATTGGGACATTATTGTTGTTGTTAATTTTGTATGCACGACCTATGACCCCGCCACATCATGCACGGGACAGCATTATGATGCAAGGATATGTGGGGCACTTGCAGGGTGCACCTCACCGTAATTGTCCAAGGTAAGACGGCCATGGTTATGGGCACAGGGCCGTTCTCATAACAGGCCAAGCAAGGCGGTTGCCTGGGGGTAGGGGGGGGCGTTTTCAATGGACACCCTCCTGTCGGGACTTTTTTTTAAAATTTTACACTGTAATACAAAATTTGTTGCTATTTAACAATACAAATTTACTTAGTAAGTAGTAAAGTAAAGCACCCTTAAGCCCCAAAGGGCTCATCGGGGCAGATGGTGTATAATTCATCTATGTCAGTAAAATCGGCATAAAAAGGGATTGTGTGCTTAGCCTAGGGATTTGGGGGCCCGGGGGACATGGCCTCTTTGGGTGCCCCTGCATATTGACATTCGACACCATGAAATGAGATAATGTACTTAATATTTAAGCTGAGGCCCGGGGGGGACTTTCGAATTTGGACCTCCCCCCACCCCAGGTACGCCTCTGATCTTGACACATGTTAACCCGTAGATCAAGTGGAAATGAAAAGTTGGCATACAATAGAAATAATTATGTTTTTTTTTATTTTACATTTCTCAGGGACAGCGGGGGCCCAGTCAACAGAACAATATGGGGCCCTAGGAAAAGGTACACTGGGGTCCCCTAGGAAAAACCATGTCAAGGTCGCCACTTGCACATCTTTAGCTCAGTAAATCTTTGACAACAAAGGGCCTGCTGACGGGGGGAGGGAGGGGGGCGACTTTTAAGGCAAGCTGGACATATTTTAATTAATGTCGAAAAGTTCCCAACCTCAAGGCATCCTGAAGTACGTCTCTGCCCAGGGGGTAGTTAGTGTACCCGTGTAATGGAGACAATGGAGTGTAGATTTAATGGCATACATTATTTCAAAATATTTGCATGCAATTGAAGATAATATTAATTTCATTGATTCCTGTCAAATACAATGGTAGAGATGACCCGACGACAGGCCCCCCGAAATATCATGGCCTTTTAAATGCAATAACGCGTCATTGTAGCCTACTATATAGTGTACCCCCCCCCCCACCACACACACACCCATCCCCTAGAAAAAAGTCTCCCTCATTCTTTCCCCCATGTGGTTCCTAATGCCCCCCCCTCTTCTTCCCCCCTCAAAGCCATGCCTGACCGATTATGATGCTGAGAATGCTCTGTCGTTCCCGTGCTTATTGGGCCATTTGAGTGCCTTAGGCAAAAAATGAGCTGTATGGGCGCTAATGATTCTTAATGGTTTATATGAATGTTTGATGAATTATTCTTTTATAAATATTGATGCATATCTTATCATTTCACGTTTACGTAATATCTTAAACGACTGGGACATGCCTGGCAAACGGAGGTAACCTAGCAACAATATTAACATGCGGATGGTCGTGTGTATGAGCGCGCGATTTTCCATCTGAAGGTTTTGGGCCAGCCCCGTAGCGTGAAAATTCTACAGCAGGGGCCAGGCCAATAGCGGGGGGGGGGGCAGGAAATAAATGTTATTAAGTAGAGCAAACAAGCAGAGGGGGCAGACAAAACGCAGGGGGGCCCGCCCCCTGGCCCCCCGCAAGCTACGGGCTTGTTTTGGGCTCGATCGCTGCTGAGAGACCTAGGTTGTTTTTTTTACGTCATATTGAAAGTTTCCAATGTCCAGCCATGCTTAAAATAGGTATCCTAGCCATAGCCGTTGCCACCCCCCGTAGCCAAGGAGCAGGCCAATAGCGTGCGGGGGCCAGGCCCCCTTCGTTTTGTCTGCCCCCTGGTTATTTGTTCTATTTAGTAAAATGTATTACCTGCCCCCCTGCTATTGCCTTGCCCCTGCTGTAGAATTTTCACGCTACGGGACTGCCAAGGAGGGCACTGGGGGGGGCGTGCCCCCACCCCTCGCTAGTTGTGGAGTGCCCCCCCCCGCTTAAAAAAGAAGAAAAACAGAAAAAAATAAAGAAAAAGTAATGGTGCACCCTTGCTGGGTATTGGTGCATATCTGCTTAACTTTGACCTGGCTACGGGCCTGGCCATTGCACTCTCGGCTAAGGTGGTGATGAAAAAAGGGTGCCACAAAAGCCGTCCTTTATACGTCGCAGACTACGAGGGACACGTTCCAGTTTCCACACCCCTTCCAATCCCAGGTAATCTCACCCAAAATCCTCCTTTTGTCATAGATTACCACCGTACAAATAAACAACGTTTTTAGAACAGCTGCATGGAATTAATGAGCTCCACCTTTCAAGAACTTTTGGATTTGGAACGGAAGTTACATTAGTTTTGCGGCCAAAATTATAAACCTCTCTTTTTCTTTGAACAACCTAACGGTAAATATTTTATTTTTATAAATCATTAATTTTTAAGTAAAAATTAAAAAAAAATAGATAAATACATTTTGCTAAATCATCAGATGACAATTAATTGCAATTTTTTAACTACTTACTCTAGAAATAATTGAATGGACTCATATGATTCGTTCCAGTTTATGTTGGATATTGTACTAAAGTCATGAGTGGAAGAATTATTTATTTCCATTTTACTTTCGTATTGTTCTTCGTCAAATAATAGTGACATCTTAAATATCAGAGAAACTGCACTGAATTAGAAGAGCGAGCTTTTAGAGCTACAAAGCGGCTATTGTAGAAGTAATGATAGATTAAGGAAATTTCCGATTTAAAAATAGTAGCATGACCGGAAATTGTTTTTGTTTCAGAATACAGCGGGAAGTATGCAAAATTATGGTGTTACGAGTCGCAGGATGTATTAGAATAATCATGAGAGTATTTAAATGGTAAATTTAATCCCTACAATAAAGTAACAGGACTATCAGAAATGCTTGCCGAAAAAGCATTAGATTTAATTCGTGAGCTAAAGAGAACTTCTGGAGGATCTTTGCCGCCTTTTAATGTAAGTTCGTTAGTATTATTTACATCGCACTTGTTACGGGACCAAACGTGACAGGGATAGGGTTAGGGTTAGGGTGTGGAGCAATATTATCTACGGCTGGTACCCGGGTAAAAAAAATACGGAGACCACACGTTTGGTCCCGTAACAAGTGCCTATTTACATTAGCCACTGCTTAATCATTCATTATCATGGGCGTCATCATGCCACGGCAAATTAAGCATGCGAGTCGTTTTGTAAACACTTTAAAATCGGTCAGAAGTTGTACTCAATTAATTAATATAATACATTTAAGGTTTAAGAGTAGATGTGAGCTGACAGTGTAGATACATTTTATGATCTATTTCTATTTAGAAAATCAAGATTTTAGAGAAATCAACCTACTAACACTCAGTCATGCCACTGACAGTGTAATATATAATTATAATAATATATTGCATAATATATTAAAATGTTATAATTTTTAAAAATATAAGTTGCTAAAATTCGGTAAGACTAACAATTAGATTGATATGGATATTAACTTGTTCATAGGAAGACATGGATCAGCTATTCTTTTCTTAGCAAAAAAATAAAACAAAATTATGTATCACTAATATTAGAAAGTTGCTGTTTAAAATCAATGTAGTTCTTGTTTATCTGTCAAAATCTTCTTTAAAAAAAATTCCAACTATCTATTAATTTAAATATTTTTCCCCATCAAATTGATGGTTTTAAGCAGAAATTATGGTTTGTTTACCCTTTGGGATAAAAAACAATGCTTTGCTTAGCAGCTAAATCGAAAATCCTGACTAGTTTGCTTGTCACCATTAGAATATCATTGTATCACAAAGCCATGTTTCCATTAATAGGGCTACTATTTTAGCCTCATGACAAAAATCATCGAAAATCATTGCACAGCTTAAGGATCTTTTTGAGCTAAATATAAAAATAAACTAAAGCTGTAAAGTGCTGAAAATAAAAAAAAATTGCCTCAGTATATATTTAAATTGCATTTTTGAATCAAAATTTCTATAATATGAATTATAATTTTTCTTAAATAAAATAAAAATATAATTGTTCGTTTCAGGAGGATAAAATTCGACAAGTCATAGAGGAAATGCGGACTCTATTTGAACAAAATCGAGACACTGCGTAAGATTTTAGCTGTGCCGATTTTGTAGAAGTGACTTTTTTTTGTGAATTTTTAACAATAGTTGTCTAATATTTTGAATGTCAACCTCTACTTTTATTGATAAAATTTTAAAATTAATAATTATTAATCAACCACAAGTACATTTTTATAGATATATTATGCCTTTTTATATAAACATTCTTTTTTAAAACTTTTTAAAATATTTAGTTTGACATGTTTAATTATTTTGTGGCAATTATGGGCTATAATAAGATTTTAAAAGCTGCATGATGAAAGGCGTTTGAATATTTTTTTTCTTGTCACTAGCAATTTAGGCTTAAAAAAATAAACCAACTAGATACATGTATCATCATTTGTATACAATAAATGAATGAATAATTATATCCGATGTAGTAAGTTTGCTGCTGAAGGACAGCATGATGTTTTGGCAGCAATACAGATTCGACATGCTGGTATACAGCGAAACAAAAGATGCCTTCTTGCATATCTGTATGTGGTAAATTTCTTGACAATTAATTTTTAAAATTATTATCTAGAACATTTTATTTTCATTCCACCAATTATATCATAACATTTTTAAAATATTAGTTTTAAAAAAATAATTTTTTTTAAACGTTATTTATAAAAAACAAGCTTTTCTATTTTGACAGTTATAATCGCCTTGAGCATATTCGTGGAATGAGATGGGAATTTGGAAGCGTTTTGCCAGCTGATGTTAAATATAACATGTGTGAAAATGAAGTGAGTATAATTAAAAATTTTATTTGATAAAATTACATTTATGATGAGTATATTTTAAATGATCTTCTAAAAACAAAATTGGATTTTTCATACCAGGGTTTATTAAGATGATACATTAGAAGCAAGAACGAATTAAACCGTTATTCTTTATCAGAGCAGTCTTATCCATTTTTATTTTTTTTTTGCACTGTGCCTAGAACATACAACTCTAAATATGCCTAAAAAGCAATTTTTATTTAAGAACATATAATAATGTAATAAAGAATTTTTTTGTTGTCATTTACAATTGAATTATATAAAATTTAAATTGACAGTTTTACAAATATATTTTTATTGAAAAGACCCTCAGGCCTTTGATGATCATAAAAAACTGCCTGGAACAAAACTTAACTTTTCTTTTTGATTGTATTTGGTCAGAGATATTATTTGGCACAACATGTTAAAAAAACAAACCCATTAAATATACTTGTTTTGTTCTCAGGTTCAGTGGTTTAACCAGTATAACAGACTGCTGGCTAACTATATGAGATCGATTGGTGAAAGTGGAGGGTTGGATCTGACACAGGATATGAAACCTCCCAAAACTCTTTACGTGCTGGTAACTGGGATTTGATTTATTATTATAGTTAGTTTATAAAATTGTATTCTAAACCATCTCTGGCATACACTGCAACTTGGCACAGTTGTTTCTTCCCCTGCTCCTTCCTATATGTTTAACCTCCCTATTTACTATTCTCTTCAATTCCCTACTGTGTTGTCCCTTAAGAATTTTTATTTTCACTGTGTACGTCACTCATGATCAATGATTCCCCCTTTTTTAAACCAGATTTTCATTTAATTTTCAAGGTTGTAAATGGGAAGAAACACAGTGTTTGTAATATTTTATAGTTCGACATGTTTCAAAATTAACAAATATTTTTTAAATATTGGCAGACAAATACACATTGGGTATTAAGAATGACCCATACATCTTTTTTGTAGAAAATATCTAATAAATTGCATTGTTACAATTATTAAAAAGACCAGTTAGGGATTCGGAAGTTTGTGAATTTGATACATTATAAAGCAATCCTAAAAAAAAAGTTTGTATTCAAGTTTTACCTTCTAATTATTTGAATTAAATCTCATCATCTCTATTTTTTTTGTCCATTTACCTAAAGGTGTATTTGCTATTAACTTATTAATTTATTTTACTCAGGTAAGATGTCTAATGGACCATGGTGAGTTTGAAACACAAGATGGCACCATCATTTTATTGAAAAAGAACAGTCAGGTAAACATAAAATGCTTTTTGTTGTTACGTAGCGTAATTAAAGGTAAAAAAGTTTTTTTTTTTTTATTTATCAAGTTTTCATAATTTTATTAAAACTTGGCTGTATACTCAGCGTTGTGTGAAAAGATAATGTAGCGTGACACTTTTATCAATACATGTACATGTATTTGATGGCTCTATGAAATATAGCACACCAGAAAAGAAATGACATGATTTAAATAAAACACCAAATGGTGTTCTCATGTTTCTACTAATTTCTCTCGGGGAAATAAATTTCAGTTGTTGCTGTATAAATCAGATACATAAGCAAGGTTCCACTATTTGCGAAAAAAAAAAATTACAAATGTTGATAAAATTATTGAGATGAAATATTTTTAACAGTACCAAGTCTTCATATAAACATCTCTAGGGACTCCCTTCTCTCTATCCTGTACAGCAGTGGTCACCAACCCAGGGCCGCAGGCCGGTACTGGTCCGTTGATGAAATGCTACTGGGCCACCCAAGAAACAATAAATTATTTCCTTTTTATTTACTGTGGTGTATTTCTCTCAGGATTTGTGGGTCTTTCAATGGACGTGAGCGAGGTCCTCCTCCCTTCAGCGGGCTGCGGTGAAATTATAAACTGTTGACGAGAAAAAGGTTGTGGACCACTGCTGTACAATTTAACATAGTACTGTTATCATTTTTTTTAATCTCAACAGTTTTAGACTATTATGTTATTCAAAATCAATATCTGTATTTTTTTTCCTGTGCATAATATAATTTATACAACGACCCACCCCCTCTCCTCTCGGACCCCAAAATCGCTTTAATTTAATTTGAGTGGATTGAATTCTTAGTAATCTTAGCCAAAAACATTTAAGATTTATGGTATCAAAGGTAATATTCCAAATTGAAACTACATGTGCTGCATTATGCAAATGTATGCAAGAACAGACAGACAGATTTATATATAAACATTCATATACATTTTTTGTTTTTGTTTTCAGCATTACTTGATGAGATCAGAATGTGAACATTTGATTCGACAGGGGGTTCTGGAACATATTGTACAGTGATTCATGAGACCCTTTATTTTATTATACTAAACTAAGAAGAAACAGATTTCTGAAATCTCATCCAAAGTATTTCTTGTTTAAAAAAAAAGGCTTTTATTTCGAAAGTGTAAATATGATTTATTTTTGTGTTAAATTTGCATATTGAAAGTCTAGGATGTGACTATTGCAGCATTCTGATGTAAAATATATATAAATGTGTGAATAAACTTTTTTTTTTGGTTATGGTTAATTAAATTGATAAGATTTATCACAAGTGTTCAGCTTTTTATTGATTATTGGTCGAAAATCCTGCACAATAGGCAAAAAACAGTAACAAGACAAAGTAATTCAACTTACTGCTTATGAAAATGTTATAATGAACACACACACAGGAAGTAGATTGGGTGTTTATATATATAGGATAATATTTCAAACTGAATTACACAAAATTTCAATCTAATTGCTTACAAGTTTTAACATAATTTTTAGAAATCAGGAAAACTTTCTGTAAACCTCTTTTCCATTAATAAATCTAAAGAAATAAAGGCAAACATTGAATCATTTTCAAATATTTTTTTAATCAGATAATTTTACCTCTAAGTCAACAGTACAGGCTGCTAGTGATTTTGCTGACACACACACTTTTACAGAAGGCATAAACTTCAAGATACATGTATTGTTTCAAAAGTTAAAAAATCCTATCACTCGTTAACTTGAGGTGTTTTCATATAACAAAAACACAACACAGCCAGACATACAACACTTAATACATACCCATACTGTGACAATCTATACATGGTGGTTAATTCAAGAGTATAAAGTGATGAAACAAAAAAAAACACATTGGCTAAAGCTTAATAATGCATCTGTATAAAAAGGAAATGGAATGTTTGACTTCTGTTGTACAGTTTCATAACATCTCACCCCCCTTTCTTGTTTATTCCATTCACGCATTGATTATTTAATAAATACAGAATTAAGCTGAAGATGGAAATAGAAGCATTTAAACAAGTTAATTAAACCGATGAAGTCTGAATTTACAAATGCTGAAAATTTTCTGATGAAATTTGTACAAGTGAGAAAAAAAAAAAGAGTGAAAGCAAAATATTTCGAAGGCGAACTTTTTTTTTTGTTGTTTGCAAAGGATGAACAATTTAAATACAGTCTGTACAAATGTTAGTGGGAAGAGGGGAGAGTGGGAATCTTGCAATAAGGTTGACAATTTCAATGAAAAGGCACAAAATGTGATATGTATAATTAGAATGCCACAAAGTGGTTCAAATAAACAGAAATACTCTGAGCTTGTCATGGTTATAAACTTTTGACCTTATCAAAAAAAAAAAAAAAAGATTTTTTTCTTAATATCACAGTGTTTTTATTTTTTAAGTAGAGGTTTATTTTATCATAAACAATTCATCTTTAAAAAAATTAAGGGAATAGTATTAATTCTTTTTTTCTGTATTGGGCTAGTTATAAAGTTAAACTGGCTAGGTTAAAAAAAAAATTCTTACAAAGTATGGATAAAATTTATGGTGACGAGAAAAGAGAAAATGGATAGATAATGAATTCCCCTTTTCTTCTTGGCTCCTTGGCATAAATATGCCCAATATTGAAATTTAATGCATAATTTCTTAAAATCCTATAGTGAAATTCACAACTGTAAAGGAAGACAAGCAGGGTTAACAGAAGGCAGATAATACCTGTTTTAAATTTGATGTAAAATAAATCACAGGTGTAAAAATAGGAAAGTGTCACAACCTTGACAAAAAAAAAAGCTGTGGAGATATTAAATAAGGTTGATTTAGCTTTGTGTTCATCACACTGCAAAGCAGGGTTAACATTACAAAGCTGTTCGATTTCATGTAAAAATTTAACACATGCATGTAATGAACAAAGAAAGACAAAACCGATGTTTCCTTATGATTGATATGGCAAAATTAAATTTGATCATTTAATTATGGAATAGAAAAGCAAATGCTTTTTTTTTAAAACAAAACTAATCCAGATATTTTCACTACTTCATTCCAATTTTTCTTAAATAAAATCCATGAACATTAAAACTAAAATCAATTCATTTTCTTTTCATTCACTTTTTCCTAGAGAGATTTATCTTATTAGCCTACCATTCCTTGCCACTGAATAGATTTTTTTTATTATTATCAAGGAAAAATTGTCATACCAACATTAGTGAAAAAAAAACTTAATGAAACAAATTTAGTAAATAACTACTTCTAAATACCCAATATAAAAAAATGTTCAGTTCAGAGATACATGTGTATCTTAGAGATACATGTGTATCTGGAAGATAAATGGAATAAGAAAATTCCAATAATTAGGATCTGATGCATTCAATTATTCACAACCTGATAAATGAAGCTCATTAACAAACAAATATAATGTACATGTTAAAAGTATTCAAGCATTCACATTGTTTTGGTGATTAATTTGCTGAGCCCAGGAATTCATATTAGTGAGTTTAAAAAAAGTAACACTTAAGTGTGTTGAGAAAAGTCACAAAAATATGTACATGCATTTCAGTTTTAGATGTACACATGCAACTGCTATGTTAGTGACAAATTTAAGGAAATTTTGATTTTAAAAATAGATTTAATCTCAAAGAAAGAACACAGTACATATTTAATAGAAGCACTTGGAAAATTTGAGTGAACCCATGTGAAAAGATGTAATCGTTAATAGGATATGTAATTAGATGTCAACTCATTCTGTCTACATAAATTTATTACCATTTAGAGTTCAAACTTATGACAGAAGAAATTTCCTGCAAAACGGTTCCAGAATTTAAATTAATTCATATTTAAAAAAAAAAAGTAATGATAAATAAAAAAATTGATAATAAATATGTTTCTTGAATCATTTGTGGAATAAAATCTTCAAAGTGAAAACATACACTTGAGGCAAGTGGTTGACATGAACAAGGTAGAAACCACAGATTAGATAACATGTACCACATCTAATCTGTGGAAGAAACCAATGGTTACCATGGACTACTTACATATTGCACAAGAAGAGCAAAAACCAATTCAGCAGTTAAGATTCAACAAAAGAAAATACAATCGCCAGCACGGCAGAAGATTTAACACAACTGTAGCATCTTGGTACGAGTAAGATCAAAAAAAAAAAAGGATGAGCATATTTTTGACCCACTCACTCATAGAAATTAATTACCAAAGCGTTAATTCAATGGTTTTAACATATGAAAAGGTCATGAAGGGTCCGGTCATATATATATGATTATTCATGATGGCACTATTTGTGAGTTGGCATTTCTGTGATTAAATTTACAATGAGATGCTGCAATGAAGTTTTACCATTGATATTTTCATATGAAAAAATATTTAGATTAAATTTATTTGACTAGTAAAATCTAAAGAAGAAATTTATGTCAATAAAAAATACACAGCTATTTGAACTACAGTGGGCAGTATTTGAACTACAGTGGGCAGTATTTGAACTACAGTGGGCAGTGCTCCTCACTGCAGAACTATTTATTACAGGCAAATATAAAAAAAAACAACTCAATTTTAATGCTGTGCTTAAAGAAAGTGAATCTTGGGGAAAAAAAAAAAGATTGTTTTGTGCTGGTTTAAAAAAAAATTTGTGAAGACAAGTATTATAAAAATATACTGGGTAACTAGAGACAGTTGAACACTAATATAAGTGAGGAGTATAATTTGTTTACAACATTATACTTCTGTAAACTTTGGAATAATAAAAAAAAAAAAAGAAGTTATTGTTGTGCTTTGGATAAACCTATTGTAATTCATGGTTTGCTATGAACATATATTTAGATGTGAACACCACAACACATTCATCCAGCTCAGCTCTCATCCACTTTTGCCTTGATCATTTTGAGAATATTCAGACTGAGGTCTTGAGACAGCTGAGACACAAGTGGCTGCAACATGTCTTTGGTGGCAGACAGCAAGGCCATGTGACTATCATGAGCCAATGGCTGCTCCTGGCTGGAAGAGCTGTTTGCAGCAGATGTACCACCAGCCAAGTCATCAGCGTTTGAGGTCTTTGACGCTGCTGTCAGGTGGAATGTTTCCAGCTGTGTTCTGTGGGGCAGGGATGTGGGAGCTTTTGAGGCCAGCTCTGTGAAGACTTTAATGGTCTCTTGAAAGAAATGTCCAAACATGGCCACAATCTCATTTGCTTCCTCATCAGTTCTTCCTTCCACCTACAATGCAAGAAATGTATATAAAAAAAATTTAATAGCTGACATTCAAATTTTTATATATATATTATAACTGTGTAATAAGGAAATTCTGACATAAAAAACCAATATAATCACACAAACAAAATATATCTAATAAGTTTTTGCTTACAAACATGTTTTGCAATTCTGGTAATTATTAAGTAAATGAGATAATCAAAAAAATGAAAAAGGATATTAAGCTGATAAAACAAGCGCAGAAATATTTAATGTATTAAAGTGCTTATTTGTTATGCAAAGTAAAAAAAATTACATGTGCCACTGTTCATTCGTTTATTCAAGTTTTAATTATATATGCAAGTGTTTTAGGATTAATTCATTAAACTAATGGGGAAATTTTGATGTAGATTTGCCAGTGTTTTATACATGTAAATTACATTAAAAGCAGGGTTGTTATTTTTGTTTCGTATTCCACTCAGTATTTTCACATGATCTGCAGGTTCTCAAGTTATCTTCCAAGAACACTGATTTATGGAGTGTCCCACTTACATGGAATGTTCTTAATATGTTTAATATCCTATAAAGTAAAGAATCAGATGTATTGACTAGTCATACAAAATATTCATTGAATTGTATGTAAGCCTAATAGTTTTAACTGTTTTTAACATACAACTCATTACATTGTATACTTCTATGTAAAATAACACATACATCTAAGTGTAGTTTGATTTTTTTTTAGTCCAAACTTTTTTTTTTAAAAAAGAATGATTTAATTAGTTTTAGCTTAGGTTGTTATCAATCCCCTTAAAACCAAAGATTACATTTAAAAATATCCAATAATTTTTCATAGTATTTAAATCTATAAGGACCATAACTTTATCATTTCTTCCTAATCAACACTGGAAATTCTGGCTTGGCACACAAATCACAGCATTCATTTATACATTGTATATATATACTAGGTAAGTGAAACAAGTTACTCACAAGTGTAAACAGTGCTTTAATTTTTTCAACATGATCTTGAAAGTCATTCAAAACTGACTGACACTGGCTGATGGTTACTGAAGTAGAGAGATAAATGTACATTTTATCAACACCTATAACTTTTTGTTCACCGTTTTGTAAAGCAAATATTTAATTTATGAGAAGCTTTTAAATAATTTATAAAGAGATGCCTCCGAGTTCTCAACTTGAGTCTACTTACCGTCAGGAAGAGCTGATGATGGTGCTAGAGACAAGGGTAATCTTTTCTCTGACTTTGGTTCATTGCTGTCTGTGTTGGTGCTGGTGGATGGTCTGTGAAAGGGGAAGATTGAAAACATGACATGAATATGAATCTGCTATTTCCTGCAGTCAAATTGATTGTTCCAGAGAAACATTTCATTATTACAAGTATTATAATAATAAATCTTATAAAAACATTTTATTTTGTTTGTAAATATTTTACTTTGCCATCAAACACTGACATCATTAATGACTGATTCTAAAACAGTATGATTTTCTGAAAGCAATGTCTTATTAAACCATGTTTGAGCTTTTTATAACATTTTGATCAGTGTTTTCAGGCATACTTGTAAGCAGATCTGTATTTTATGTCACTGTAAATTACACTCCATACACATGCAAACAGCCAGTAGAGACAGTGCTTTTAAGTGAAATACAGGATAATTTTTTTATTTTTTATGCCAAGTACGTCAAAAGTAAATACAAAACTGATTTATTACTTACATAGGAATATTTTTGTTCCCTAGAGAGTAAGTTGCAGTATCCACAGTCAGTGTTGTGGTGTCTGTGTCCGAGGACTCTGAACCTAATCCTGTATCAGAGTTCTGCACATCTCTATCATCATTAAAGGATGTGTTTGGCGAGGATGGCAGTGTGCGTCTGGCCTTGGTGATGGATGATGATGAAGACTGAAACTTTGCAATACGATCTTTAATGGAACCAGAACTACTGTCCTCGAGGGTACTGTTTGCAATATTTTCAGGGTCTTTTGTACTGCCCTCAGCTAAACTTGAGTACAAGTTGTGCCGAGCAGTGTGGAATGTTTGTGTAGGCTGCAATGGCTTGGGTGAAATGCGGCGCTGGCTGGGTGAAGGTTGGTCTCGTTCAGGAAGATCCAGCGGGCTGGCTTCCAGGTTGGATGGTGGGTGAGAATGAAGACGTTCAGGTGAAAAATGTGAGCCGATATTGGTCTGTTTCTGGTGCCTCAGCATGTTGGCGGTGTACTCAATCTCTTCAGCTACAGCCAGCTGGGTTGGATTGGTGTGTGCCATATCTGTGCTGAATGCAGAACTGTCTGACATTGCTGATGACACAGATGAATAGCTGGATGCCCTGGTGTCCCTGGCCAATCGCAAGGTTTCTGAGGCAGAGGAACCAGCCTGTGTGCTGGGTGCATCAGGTGCTTTGGTGGCCAATATGCCAGATTTCCCAGAAAGAATACTCTTAGCCTGGTCTAAAGTCATTTCTGATGCAGAAAGCTTTCTGTGAGGTTGAAGGTCATGGGAAAATTTCTTGGCATGATAAAAACTAGAGGTAACAGAATTTGAAACTTTCGATGATGACAAGGCAGAAATGACACCAGAGGATGTGTTTGGAATGCTGCTAGGTGGAGGCATTAGTTGTTGATCTTTTGCAGTGGAGTATTTTGATAAAAGTTTAGCCTGCACCGGACCTGATCGACGGGCCACCCTGGCACTTACAGATCCGCATGAGCTGCTATCAGTGCTGGAGTCTGCTGCATCATTGACATCAGGAACACTTCGAGAAAGATCAGAAAACATCATCAGATTAGAAGTGGAAGAAAACTTCAGTTCAGGTTTATGTGGTTTCTGCTGTGGTTCTACGTCATCATCCTCTTTCATCCCTTGTATTAAGTTGGGCGTCGAGGCGTACATAGCCAGTTTAGAGTTGGCCAAACCACTTCGCTGTCTTGGCTTTCTATTGCCCAGGTCTTGGGGTCTGTTAACAGCCTGAGCCCCATCAGTATCACTTGTCTTACTTGTTTTATTTTTTGAGCTCTGTGTCGGTTTGAAATACGTTGGCCGAGGACGGGCCATTGATTTCAAAGCCAGGTCATTCGTCTCAGGAACATCCCGCTGTTCTACTAGAGAAAGTCTACTTCTCCTTTTTTCTTTCTCCTGACTGATCCTACGAGCAGAGGGTCCTTGGACAGGGTTTGATGGGCCTTGTACTGTGCTCACAGAGCTTGAAATAACATTGCTCTTTAAGGAAGATGCCGTGATGAGATGAGGTGTTTTGGGTTTGATGAGAGGATCCCTTGGGCTGTTTTTCATGCGACTGTCCAAGTCATTGACTGTGAAAAGTGAAAAAAAAATGCAGTGAGATAAGCTTGAAAGTTCCTTTGTCAAAAATTATCTCATTTTAGTTATTACTTTAATTTATTTATGAAGTAAATTTTCAAATCTAAAATAAAAAAAAAAATTATTGTAATGAACAATGAACAAGTACACACAGGAAAAAAACAGAGTCCAAACAAATCTATGTTAATCAAACACATGAATTCCATTTATTAAAAAATGGGGGTGCCCTTTAGATTGATGAGAGATGAATTCAGAATCTAAAAGAAAAAAAAATATGCATACACCAAATTTTAGGAGGAAATATCAGTTGCTTCGTGTCCATTTGACCACATAGAAAGTAATGATTTTTTTTCTCTCACATTGAAAACGATTTTTTTTTCTATCTCATACAAATATTTTTCTAATATCTGCTGTGTTAACTGACTGATATAAGCTGGCAACCAAACATGTAAATTTAAAATAGCTTAAAAAATAGGTAGCAGGGACTCAAGACATGTTTTTTTTTTTCAAAATTATTGCAATTTATGTAGATAAAACTGATATTAATTGATACAGAATTGAAATATTCTGATTCAGAAATGAACAAAGTTTAATAACTAAAAAGTGGCCTATATTTTTGAAAAATTTTAACACCCCTTTTAATCTAGAGGGCACCCGAAAAATAGATCCATAGAGTAAAAAATCAG
The DNA here is from genome assembly GCA_021962125.1 of Bulinus truncatus. Lineage (NCBI taxonomy): Eukaryota > Metazoa > Mollusca > Gastropoda > Planorbidae > Bulinus > Bulinus truncatus. Next base: position 3,601,799 of record JAGDYQ010000097.1, read on the forward strand.
AAAAAATTTTAGCACACATAAGAAAAAAAAAAGAAAATAACAAAAAAAAAAAAAAAAATGATAAACGACATGTTAATTTGTTAAAATTTATAACTTTCTCGAATTATTTTTTTTTAAATTCACACCTTATCACAGCATGTCTCAGGTAGAAATAAAAAACGCCCCAAAACTGAAAGCTGATTCCTTAAAAATATTTATTCCTCAATACCATTAGCCCATGTGCAAATACACTTATAGGGCTTGTTGAAATTTTAGAAAAACAGTTTCTTTATTCAATGACAACAGAAGAAAAAATATAAAAAATCAACGTCTTTATTATAAAAATGGAGACACTCATTCTAATTAACATTTTGCTAAAAAAGTTGACATGTTATTCAGGTTTTAAAGAGCAAGTCAAAATGATATAACTGCTTTTAGAAAATAGCTATTAAAATTTCATAGTTTTTTTTAAGTGCCCAAATACAACATACTGAAAAAAAAAAAAAGAACAATAGAAACCAAAAAATAAATTACAAATTCATGCCCTACTTCTTAGATTTTCAAACATGCAGGTGGCAAAGGGGAAAAAAATTGTATGGCCATGCTTGTAATGATTTTGCCAAAGCCATGCCTTGACATCAACAAAACTAAGTCCAGTTAGACTTGGCAAAATAAACATATTCATAGTAAATGCAACCACACACCATTCCTTGAGGTGAGTGTTTACCCGATGCTCTCTCCCTAGGACTGGACAGTGAACGATGTAAGCGTTCTCGTCTAACAGGATTCTGCTTTTCTCTACTAGCATGCCTCAGCGGAACAGGTGACTCCGGCTTTTTCTCCACTTCCAATTTACTGATGACATGTCTGGTACCACGGCCTGAGTCTTCAGGTAGTCTTCCAACTTGTATATGAGCAGTAGTGATGACAGTGCTGGATGGAAAAGTTGCCACAGCAACACGCCGGCATGGCCTTGGTGATGAACGTGGGGTGGGAATACGGCTTTGAAACACAAGATGAGGTGGACAGGGTTTTAAAAGAGTTTTGGTCACGGCAGACTCTGAGCTGCTGCTGCGGACTCTGTGGCTACAGCAGCGTTGGCTGTGGACAGTCACTGTCTCTTCAGTAATTGAGTTCTGGGTTAAGCTGAAATTAGCCCACACTCGGCGGAGGTTTTTGGAACAATAGCCCCATGGAGGGGAAACGAAAACTGAAGTGTAGTTGACAAGACACAAAGAGTTAAAATTTATTAATATTTCTGTTTTCTTATTTTTGAAAATAAAAATGATTTTTTTTTCTTAAAAAGTTTAGATATCAATGACAATCCAAAAATATTTATGACTGAGTATAAAAATTAATGATAATAAAAGAAGGTGATATAATTAGACGGGACAAGATGAGAACAGAGCTGAGTCTTGAGAAATAAAAAAAAATGTATTAAATAAATTAAACAACCATAACAAGCAATTTTCTTAAGATGGTATTTTCATTCTTGACAGAACAGACAATGATGCACAACAGGTATGCTACACCAAATTTTATCTCCTGTCATTGTCAGGAGAAAGAAAAACTGCGTTAGGATTTTATGTATTATGATGATTTCTTTTCTTTCAGTTTCGTTTACAGCTGAGAAGAATAATATTTGGATTTTTTAAAAAGTTTTGGCATAATTCATTGCAGACTTTAAAAAATGCGCAGGCCTTTAAAAAGTTGAAGATTATTTTTCATTTTATTTTTTTTTATCACATCTGTCACTGGTTAAGACATATTTTTAGGAAACAGTTATTTCCCCATTTATATGAAAACAAAAGAGTATCACTGGCATAGATATAATCGACTAGATCGCTCATGTCTATTACTTGAGTCATAAAAATGAAGTGGACTTTGGATACCCTGTATGGCCCAGAAAGATGAGCCACAGCCATTGAGTAGGTCCACTAGCTTACATAGCTTATTAGCAAGCCATTGTAGATATTTAAAAACTGGGCTTGACTATAATGCTGAAACAAATTTGATTTCTACCCTGATTAATTTTTTTTTTATAGTACCCTGAAATAAGTAACTTAAGATCATCATACTTCACAACAAAAAAAAATTGGATTCATTTTTGGTTTTAATGTTTTATAGATGGTTTACATGTGCTGTATCTAGTTAACGTGTGCTGTATCTAGAGATAAAAGTTTCAAGTAAAAAGTTAAAAGTTTTATGTACAAAAAATAAAATCAGCTTCAATGTTTCATTAAGCAGTTTTTGCTCTCTAAGTCACAAAAATGTATGCTTACAAGGATTTTGTACAAATATGTAGTTGAAGGTGATAGTTAGCTACTGCAGAGAGTGTATGCTAATCCTCTATTCCAGATAAACATTTAGAAGACTGTAATTGATATTGTGATATATTTCTATGACCACTACTAAGAAGAAAATTGAAAGTTTAAATGAATTTTTACTGAACAAAAAATGATATTTCCAAGTCAGATAAAAACACAATCGGAAATATCGATGAAAATTACACTCTCACAAAGCAATATTTAATAAAATACCCTTGCTCCACTACTAGGAGTAATAAATTATACAAATTGTTAAGCAACATTTTTCACAATTATAGAAATGTATTTATAATTATTATTAAATGACTTTTTAATGAACTCTCTAATTAAATGGACATAACAGGTGTATATATATATTTATTTAATTTGTTTATCTGTTTCTGTCAAAAAACATTTTTTTTTAAAAACAGAACTTTCTTACCGGAAGTTGGTGAAGATGAATAAGAAGTACATTCCTTTTCAACTGGAGGAAATTTGGTATCCTGAAAAATATTTATAGCTCATGATAATGTTACATACTTTTAAATTATTTCAGATTTGTCTTACAGCTAACTTTAGGCATGCGAATACTGGAAGTGTGGGTTCCAAATAGTGAAAGGATAAACCAACCTTTTCGTCTAGTTTTGTTGGCGGTGATGGTGGATCTTCTTTATCTGGTGAGCTAGAATCACTAGAATTGCTACGTAGGTTCATCTAGTGATCAATAAGAAAAAAGTAAATATATATAAATATATATATATATGTACACTTGAATTGAGTGACACACATTACATAGTTAATATGAACACCTAGCAGTGATTTATTAATTATCACAAATTATATAACTATGAAATTAATGTTTTTTTTTTTAATTCTTTCATTGCCCTTTACAGAGTCAGTATAAAGAAACAAAATTCAATTAATTATGATTAACAATAATGATTGTGAATTCTTAATACGTATGCAGGCTAGATCATTCATAATATTGTAAAAAGTAATGTAATTAATATATAATTAATGGACTAAATAGTGGTAAAGTATATGGATACATTCTAGATATCTCCTGACAGTGTGCGCTGAACAAAAAAAAAAGCAAAGAACGCACATAAGATAAAAATAAAATTAAAAAGTTGACATAAACTACGAAATTAAGATGCTGTCAACAAACCAGAATCAACATAAATATTTAGATCCAAGTATAATTAACAAAAGCCTTTACTTCTGAGAGATAATATATAAAAATAAACCAATAAGCTAGCATATTACTAACAGATTGAGTGTGCATAAAAGAACATAAAACATTCAAGGATTTATATTCTAGATAAGATATGGGAATTTACTTAATAGAATGAAATAAATTATTTCTATTATTCACACCACTGCATTAAAAAAAATATATAATCACATAAGATAGTAAGAAACAACTTTATAAAATGAAACAAAGTAACAAATGGAAAAATTAGTTTATGTAGCAAATTTAAAAGTCATCAAAAAAATCAAACATATTAGATTTTCAGGCATACAGTGTAAATTGTGGCTTACATGCACAAAAACAATAGATTCTATAGCCTGAAAAGTTTATACTGTAGTTTAATAAGTCTATTGATTTACAGAAAAGTGTTTTTTTCTTTCTATGTTTCACTGATAAAGCATAGCAGTTGCATATAGTTAGATGTTTATGAGTTTTCTTTTATAATAACTATTACAAATTTGTAAAAGCTCATACAAAAGAACTGTTAGTATTTATATGAAGGATATAAAGAAAAATGCTTTAAATAATAGGTGGCATAAGTTGGACTGATATATTCTGCACTAAATTATTAACATAAAAGTTACAACTAAATGTTCAGATATGGTCAATGGGATATTTATATAAAAACTCATAACTGAATACAAGAATGAAACACGATGGGCGATTATAAGCTCATTTTTAGATAGCTAGCAAATTAACAAAGCAATTCATCAATGTAATAAGCACCAGTGTCTAATACAATTTCTGTACTGGCCATTTACTTGTATGTTTTGGCATGTTTAAATTATTCTAGAAACTAATTAGCAGAAACCACTTCTTTCCAATAGGTTAAAAAGTTTGGCAAGAATATGTAAGAAACTACACTTAAGCACAAAAACAATTCCCTAAATTAAAGCACCAAAACATAAAAAAAATATATATATTTCTAAACACAGGGTTTAACTTTACTTACAGCTAATAGACTTTTGCGAGTTTCATCCATTGCCCTGGCCATTTCCATTTTGTTTCTCTGTGACCAAATGTAGCAGGGGAGAAATGATAATGAAAATAAAATGACAGGGCGTGCTGCTAAAGGTTCCTACCAAAACTACCTACTCAGTCTGGACAATTTTGTTTTAAAAGTGCAATAGAAATCAAACAGATACTTCGGCTCTAATTAAAGTGTCGGTGAATAGGACCTAACAAATAAACTAAAAATAAATGAAAAAAAAAAACCCAAAAAAAAAAAATGTAAATAATCTTTAGGGTTAAATAATAAAAAAAAATCTGGATAGATGAAGTCTAAACAAATGTTTTATGTTTAAAAGTGAAATGACAAGATGCAATACTAGATGTAGTTGGAAACATGTCTCTCTATTCCCAGTCATAAAAGTAAATTAGTGATTAAGGTATGTAGAATGCAAATTATTAGAAGCTGAAAAAATGCTGAAGGGGTGAAATATTGTTCTGCATGCATGACATGAGCAAATAAAGAAACTTAAAAACTAAAGAAAGATAGTTAACGAAATTGATACATGTACATGTATATTCAAGATGCTCTTAGCATGGATGTTAAGATTCTCTTGACATAGTAAAAAAAAAAGGTTTCTTGTTATCATGAGCTGGACAAGACATTTTATTACTCTTAAATTTGTATTTTATATAGATACATGTAATATACTGACCTAAATATTCTCAACATTCAATGTAAACTCTATAAACAATATTATTGGTTGGATTTATTTGGTTTTGCTGTATTTTAAAAATTAGGCGGCAGTCTATTTTTGTGCCCAAGTACAGGCCCTAACACATTTTTTTTTCTTCTTAAAACTGAATTGCAAGCCAAGAGCAAAGCAATGAAACTAAAATATAAATACAATCAAAAGGTATTCAAAAACTGTAACACAAATAAAATTTTAAAAAATAAAAAAAAAAAATCCCCAATACCATCAAATGAAGGAGAGGTTGATTTGATTTAAAGGGAATCACCACTGACTTAAGCTTAAGTTTTGATCACCAGAGTTGATTTTAAATAAATTCAGACTTACGCTGAACCAGTTGTCTTGTCTGTATGGAAGCTGTCCAGGCATTGTTGCCCTGTAGAGTTTAGGACACTTTATTGTTTAATGTATAAACTAGTAAAAAAAAAAAAAAGGTTGTTTTTTCGCTTCTTATTTTGTAAATAAAAACCAGAACTTGATAGACTTTATAGATTACCATTAAAAAATTTAATTTACAGAATAATGAAAAACATTCTTATTGTTTGTATAAAAAAACAAAAAAAGCAACATGATTCAAAAATATTTACTTATGCAGAGGTAAGGCACGAGACATAAATCTGGCAGAGAGACTGAGCCGAGGACTGAATGGTGTGGATTCTGCTTGAGGACCAAGACCATCCTCCGTCACTTGACGCTCCAATTTGTCCACAACCTTCATGAACTTTTCCAATGGGATAGGAGTGAAAGCATCTTCTTCAAAATTGTCACGCACAAAATCTTCCTGATAGAAAAAAAAAATCTGGCTATAGATCCTATGCGTCTTTTTTCATGCATGAGGTATTAAGTCTCATTTACCACGAAGTATGATTGAAAAAAAAAAGAGAAATAATCACCTTGTTAATACATTTTTTGTTGTTGATATGTTACAACCAATGTTCCCTCTAAGCTGATCGCGTGAGCGATCGCTCACACGAATTCAGAGCGTCGCTCATACAACACGTACCATCGCTCACCAATTTTTGGCTTCAAATAAAATGTCGCTCAGAGACAAACATTTTTGCTCACTTCATACAACACCTTAGAGGGAACATTGGCTACAACAGCTTGCAGAACCTAGTAAAGATAAATGCTAACCTTATCTGGGGTTCTAGAGAGAAACTCTTTGTCAGGATCTGAGGGTGTTGTAGGAGCTGACACAGCCAGTGTTTCATTGTTATGATCGTCGTCTTCTTCCAAAGAGATAGGATCTGTACTCTCTGAGGCTGAATAAGATTCAATTTTTTTTTTTAGATAATCAAATTGACAAAGTTCAACATCTTACAGCAATGGTTCTAAAATAAACCCTAGGCCACTCTGGAGAAAAAAAAACCACCTGTGAACACCATTCGTTTGTAAAACACAGAGGAGGTAAGAATTGTGTTACAGTTACAGAAAGTGATTCTAAAAAGGGCTCTGCGAATTAAAATTTTTTTAAAACTACTGCATTACAGCATTCTTTAGTCTTTAAATGTCTACCAGCAATAAACAAAGCCAACTTACTGTCATCTTGATTAGACACATCTCCAAGGCTAGATTTACTACTTGGTTGTTTATCATCAACAGCAAATATCTGATAAGTGCTGATATAGAAAATTTAAATCAGAAAGTTACAAGCCTTCTTGTAGAAAGGTTTATTCACTATTTGAAACATCTATTAAAATTTAACGACTGCATGCTGATGTTTTTGTTTTACTAAAGGAACATAAATGGATCGTAAGGATAATACATTTTAAGAACTATACCTTTCAAAAATATCGGCTTCCATTTCTGTTGGTGGATATATTACTTCTGTGGTGTCTGACCCAGTGTCGAGCTCGTCTGTGTCGTCCAGTTCAAGACTGTTGGTTCTATGATAGTCAAAGTGATCAAATGACTTCCTGGGACCAGAGCCGAAAAGATTGAGAGCAGTGTCAGACTTGTACTGGTTCAACTTGTTCCGGTGCATCGCTTCCATTTCTCTAAGTTCCTGTTAAATTACAAACTTTAAATCTAAATAGCACGAAATAAATTTGATGAGAGTTTATTATAGAGCAGTTTTTAGCACAAAATTACAATGGAAAAAAAAAAAAACAAAAGCAACAAGAACAGACAAAGATGTGTAATACAGCTATAAAATAAAACTTTTGAATTCTTACCCGAGCACTAGCTGGTAGAGCTCTTAAGTCTCCAAATGAAGTTGCCATATCATCCTCTATGACTGGAGTACCCTAAAAAATGAATACAATATGTAAGTGGAACTCATAAACTATGAGTGTATTGTAAATGCTGAATAGAAAGGGTTTTTAAATTATTTCAAAAGAAACTTAAAACATGTAGTTTTCAAGTGAGTATTCTGATAAAAAGTAGACAATAGGAGGTTTGATACATATTTATATCATGTCAAAAAAACCCCAAACAATGATATTAATAAACATAAAAAAACAGAACAGTTAAAAAAATTGTCACATTATTACTAACCCTGTTCTTTGGTTGCCCACCAATCACTATGGTTTCCCTGCGGACATTAGAAAACAAACTGGAACCTAAATCTGGTTTCCCTTGACCTGTGGAATAAAACAAAAAAAAAAAAAAAGGGGCAATATTACAGATGTCTTTTATTTTAACAGTTCATTTAATATTTCATCAAAAAATTCCAGCAACCATTCTGAATGAAGCAAATGTCAAACTGACCACTACGAGTATTGACGATGTCCTCCTCAGATGTTATGTCCAGCTGAGACTTAAATTCTATGTTGTGGTCAGCTCTCTGTGCCCATCTCCCTTTTGGCTGCAAATGTTCCTGGCTGCTTTCGGAGCCATCTGAATGTGTTTCCCCAAACTGTAACACCAGACAGGTAAAGAAAAGATGGTTTTAATACTCACAAGTGTTTCATAAATATATAGTGCTTTTTTTTGTGCCGGCACCTTTTTCAATGTGGGGAAAAAAATATAAATTTTCTTGTATTTGAACGTTTATTATTAATTTGTTATATTATTAATTTGTTAAAATTGAATTATTTTAACATTGTGCGCAACAAGAACTAAACTAGACGCTGGGTTTTAGCTAAAATTTAGGCAATCCATCACTGAGCACCGGCACCTATTTTTTTTTTACAAAAAAAAGTAGATATGCAGAAATTATGCATATGTATTTAAAGTCTGTTAGGTTTATCACTTGAGACATCAAAATGACTAATGACATATAAGAATATTTAAGCTTACCTTTGCTTTAGCCCAATTAGGCAACTGGCCAATGCTAAATCTATAGTCAAGACTGGCCTGACTTGCTCCATCATCAAACCCTACGTCCTCATGTTCACGTGTTTTACCATCCACTACATCCTCTTGACAAAATCTCTGAATGTTGCCCACTGAAGCTGATTTGAGAATGGGGAAACTACCATCATTGGCAGATGTTTCCATTAAAATTGGGTTTGGCATCAGTGGCTGATCTGACCTATAGAAATCAAATGAAGCAATCTTCTTTTATAAAGTTTTAAAAAATACTTTAATGTTAACTGACTGGGTCAGGGGTGTTCTAAGTATGGACACATAGACAGAAGTGTAGATATCAGAAAAAAAAAACCTGTCAGGCTAGTGGCTGTGGTGAAAGAAATATATTTATAAAGATTACAACTATTCTGTCAAGGAGAGTGTCCAACCATGAACAATAGAATGCTTACAAGTCACGACCAGTATGTAATTAGCAATGGGGCCTTAGCCAGGTAGAATACAAAGGACAATGGTGAATAAAAAAAAAAGATGGGAAAAACAGATAATTGCTAGATGTACTACTCAGTACAGAAGAAATGGATTTCTCAAAAATCAATGGTAAGAGCAGGAGTGCACAACCAGCGGCCTTAGCTGTTAAGGGGAGGGGGGGTCAAGAAAAAATAAAAATATGTATCTTCGTAAACATATCGATAAAAATCAGCCTAGAAATCCCAAACCCAGAAATGAATGTAGGGTGGGGCAATCAGAGTTAAAACGTTTTGCACCCCAGGGTAATAAGGCTTTATAAGATTATGGACCGGTTGAGACAATTATAAAAGTCAACAGATTGAGTATAGTATCCATACTTTATATAATTTGAAATACACATGTACCATCACATGTACCATTGGTTGACTATTTTGAAGGGGTGGAACTGGGATCCAGACTCTTGCAATTACTGGAAAACTGGATCAAAATGATAATCGAAAATACCAGGGTTGGATTTAAGGAAAACCAGGATTGGATTTTAGGAAAACCTGGATTTTTTTATATTTCACCTCCTAAACAATATATGTCACTTCTTGGTATTTAAATTTCATAATTAAAGCTAAACATGTCAATAATTTATGTGTTATGCTAACCCTTTTTCCCAGGAGTCTCAATTACGCTAGTAGTCAATGCTACTAAATAAAAGTGTGAGCGCCAAATTATATTAACGAAATGTCAAAATTTCAACATTAAAATATTATAGACTATGAATGTCTTTCAAACTATTTGCATTTCTAATATTAATTTATCAATATTGGGGCTTAGACATTGTTTAGTCAATACAAATTCTATATATAACTGTGTAATCCATGCCTAATGAATTATTTTTTACTTTTCAGTACATTTTAATAAAAAGTGTTTTTTAAAAAAGTTTTTTCAATATTTGTTTTTCTTCTTAGAATACACAAACAAAGTTCATCATCTTCTGTCTTAGTTACAGCAAAATTAAAATGATCAACTTACCGAAAATAATCCGTGTCTTTCATATATCTGCCCAACTCAAGCATCCTTCCTTTTATATGATTGGTCATATCTGATGGCAGACGCCAGACAAATATGCAACTGCAAATGATGGAAGCAACAGATGTCAAAATTTAAAACCCAATCAATAACGCTTACAGGATATCATAAGAAACGAGAATGTCTGCTTGCTTTAATTTCAAATATCAGAAGAAATAACATTTTTATAAGATACAATAATTAACATATTTGTTGATAATTTAATTAAAAAAAAAAAATTTAACTTACCCATCAGCTGAAACAGTTACTATGTGCTTCAAATCGTTAGTAAACTTTACTCCAGTTATCACTTCAGAATGTCCGTACATGGTGGCCACAAGTTCACCAGTGTTGAAGTCCAGTATACAAACATTTTTGTCGGTGCAGGTTGTTGCTGCGTAAGTGCCTGAAGGATCCAAGTGAATTCTAAGCAGGATACCCTCTTCACTTGCCGAGCCTTTGTAGCACTTTTTTTCTTTAGTTGTTTGTATGTTGTACAATCTGTGGATAAAACAGAAAAATACAAGTAAAAAAAGTGCAGCCTATCAGGGTTTTTTTTATATTAACGATCATTTCATGGTATTCAATGAGAAGAGAAACTGATGCTAGGCTGTGATAAGAGCACATTTTTTGGCAGAAGGTTATATTAAAACAATATATTTTTTTTTTACAATATGAAAATGGTCACAGGTGTTATTTTTTAATTAAAAAAAAAAAAATAAAACAAATAATTCAATATATTAGAATGCAAGTATCACTTTAAAGCAAAGTAGCATAAAACAATCGAGTAATGTTTAAGTCTTGAAAAATAAAAGCTGCTTTAACCAAACTTCGGTATTCTACTAATGCATTAAGAGTATATGTTTTCTTTACAGCTAATGGTATTAAAACCTGTGTAATTGTAATAAAGATGACTAATTTTTATTTTTTTTTTTAGAAAAATCTATAAGTGAATTTCCAATATGAGTCAGCATTAGGTTAAACCCCTGATGGAAAATAGTCAGTGTGACATATGTTAAATGAATGCTATGACAAACATGAGAAATGAATAGATATCAAATAGAGGCAGAATGTTACAGTAACTGCTCATATAAAGCAAAAAAAAATATTACAAGTCAAAGACATGGATTTTCCCCCTTAACCCATGGAAAGCAAATCATCTAGCAAATGGCAACAGTAAAAAAAATCAAGTGCAGTGTTTAATAAGTAGGGTGGATTAAGACCTAACTGTCAGAGGAGGAGAGGTCATCCGGATAACCCAAGTTTATTTGACATTAGAACATTTTATAATGATAGAAAAACTTGTAACATGCAGAAATGATCAAAATGTAATATTAAAACTTCAAAAATTGTTTAAAAATGGAAACATAAAATTTTTTTTAATCTACCTGACAATAAAACACAGCAGTATAAAATCCTTCAGTAATAACAAAACACTAAGAATCATGCCGTGAATTTTTTTTTTTACTCTAAGACCTATTAATTAAGGATAAAAAAATAATTAGCGATGGACATTCTAACATACCTAACATTCCTATCTTGACAGGCTGTAGCTAAAGATTTCTGTGTGGGATCAATGACCATATCATAAAGTGATATCTTGGTGGCCAAATGATGTTCTAGTTGAAACTGAAAATCAGGAACCTGTAACAAAGTCAAGGATATGTTTTATTTTTCTATCTTGCTGAGGTCAGCAATCGCATACTCAGAAATGCACAATTGACCTTTAAATGTTAGGCTTGACATTAGAACATTTCATTTTAATAAAAAAGCTTGAAACAGATGCAGAAATGATCAAAGTTGAATAATAAAACTTCGAAAATTATTTTAAAAAGGAAATACACTAAGAATCATGGCTTAATTTAGAATTGTTATAGTTTGTTTGTCTAATGGTATATAGTAGATATAGCTTTGAAATTCATAGTCACTGTTTGCATAAAATACTAAAATCATATGAAATCTTTTATTTTAGTGCAGGAATTAGCAAATTGGGATAAATATTTCAAAAGGATTAAAAAATTAGATTCTTAGGAGTAATGAAAACTAAAATTATATGAAAGAGATTAACGATAACGAGACTATAATGGATACCCATCACTTACAGTGGTGGCAGTCCTGAGCAGAATGGACTTGTCTGCCCCACAGCTAATCATCCTAAGTTTATCTTCTGTGTCAGTAAACCGGACAGCTGTAATGGATGATGAGTGGTCACCTAGAGTCTGCACAAGTCCGTAGTTCTGATCAACATCAAATACATGAATGAGTCTGTCACGACTTGAAGTAGCTAGAAATTTACCTGAAATCAAATGCAGTGTAAACAAATGACCTAATTAAGTTAAAACTTAATTTATAATTTTTTCTACTAAAATACAAGGATAAAACAAAATGACTGAACAATTTAATAGAATAATAATAGAATGTAATAACATTATGTATTTTAACATATCTAAAGATTGTGGAACAAACCATGTTTTGTATATGAATATTCAAGGCACATAACATCTGAATCATGAGCTTCTACAGATTTTTTCTCATTTAGATACTGCATATCATACACCCTGTAAAAAAATATTCATAAGAAAATTTTTAAATCAAATTTTGTGAGATTTGTGCCCATAGTAATTAAAATGAGGAAATAGTACTTAATGGCTCTGATATTATAATACAGCTTACCGTATATTGCCTTGTCTGTCACCAGAAGCAAGGTCGCAACCATCAGGACTGACACGTATTGACCTGACACCATTTTTACCATCATATGTGGTATCTGTCTTATCAGCAGCACCAGCTAAAAAGAAAAGAGCACCATTAGGCAAGATTTTCTCTTGACATAAATATACAGTGGATCTAATATGTAAAAGACAAAAAAAGGGTATAAAAATGAGGCTTCAAAGCATCTAACCTGGATTGTAGTCAACATTACAGAGGGATGATAATGTTGGGTCAACGTAAACAATTTTTAACAGTTCCTGTCAAATGAAAAAAAAACAACCTAATAACAACAGCATTATGAAAAACATAAAAATTTTTACTGTAAAACTTTATTTAGCTGTTGGAATTTAAAAGATTCATCTTACACTGCTTAACTTATGAGACTGTAGAAACAAAACATTTTTTTTATAAAACTTGTCAGTGTTTAAAAGAGAAGACAACAAAGGTGCATTTAATTGCTCTAACATTCACCTAACAGTAAACAAAATATTAATAGCTTACATTGCTGTATATATTTCTTTTATAAGCAGTGTTCTCTGGCATGTGTGTGTTCAAGTTCCAAACTCGTATAGTGTCGTCACCAGAGGCAGTCAAAAAGGAACCAGGAGGAAGAGTGGATTTGACCCCTTCCTCAAGCTGAGGATACACCTGTGTCAGACAATGTATGAAATGTAAGTACAGCTATAGTTCTCAAAGAGTGGTTTGAAGTGGGTCATTAAAGATTTTAATGATGATTTAATTGAGAGTTTTTTTTTACTATTAATTTCAGCTCTTCTTTCGATGATACTTTTTTCTTTATGGGTCACAAATAGCAAATGATTGAGAAACACTGAAATTGGGTATTGTGTAACAAGTTTGTAAAAAAAAAAAAAAAGAATAACAAGGAACACATTTGAATTTTTTTTAATACAACTATAATAAAGCAACGACCAATACTAAATAGAGAAAGAACGACCAATACTAAATAGAGAAAGAAAGAAGGAAGATTTTATTTCAGCATTACCTCAAGGGACCAGATACAGCCACTGTGGTATAGAAAGGACCAGGCCTTGCCAACTCGTTTAATATCATGGACATCCCAAATGTAAATACTGCGGTCGTTGTATATGCAAGTTACCTAAAATATATATTTATTTCACAATAAAAAAAAAACACTAGAAGTAAATCACATATGAAAATATTAAAGATGGAAATTAATGGACAAAAATGCCAAAAATTTAGATTAAATAGTAAACAAAAGTTTATAATTAACTGTAGCTACTGTTATTCTTTTTTATCTGTACATTTTTTAAAATTTTGACATAACAGTAATAACTTGGTAGTATCCATTAAAGATCAAATTTCTACCAAAAAGGAAGAAAAAAAAATGCCTTCAAATTGTATTTCAAATCCTCCTTAATTTGATTTTGATAAATAATTAAGTCAAACTAAAATCGCTGTATTAAAAAAAATTAAACAACAGGAGTAGATTAGGTTATGGAACAAAAGTTCAACATTTATAGGACACAATGAATTTTACTGTGAGGTGTGCATTACCTTTTTATGGTCATCATCTATGGCAATGGCTTTGGTATCAGGGTACTTTGCATCCTCTCTATTACTGACCATGTGACTATTGACAGCAAAACGGTAAATTAATAAATCTGGAGGTGCTAAGAACAGTAGACTAAATTTCAAACTTATACATGTATATATTTAGCTATAAATTCATGTCTACTGTCTTATACATGTATATATTTAGCTATAAATTCATGTCTACTGTCTTATACATGTATCTATTCAGCCTTAAATTCATGTCTACTGTCTTATACATGTATCTATTCAGCCTTAAATTCATGTCTACTGTCTTATACATGTATCTATTTAGCCTTAAATTCATGTGTACAGTCAGTTTTTTAGCATAAAAAGAAAAAAAAAAACTTTTAAAGATTACTTTTCAGAATGAATGCATTTTGTAAAACAGACTGTCTGACAAATTCTGTTTAAATAAACAAATGCTAAATGAAAAAAATCTAAAAAAACATAAATGATTTTTTTTTTTTTCTGCCTATTTAAAAAAAAAATTTGGTTCTGGGCCATTTCTACTGACCTGGGATTTGTAGCTGTGGTCACCTCCACACCGAGATGATGCGGTTTGGGAAGGGAACATACATAATGTAGAGTGTTGGACTTGAACACTCTGACCACGCCCTCAGCGCAGCCTACAAAAATATGCTCCTGACCAGTGGTAATGCAGGTGGCCGACTTGGTCTGTCAGGAAGATTGATTTTCGCAAAACATTTTTTTTTACAGACTAATCAGAATTAAGTTCCAACATTTTAAACTGCTCATCTTAATGTCCATATCTCTTTCATAAAAAAATAAATAAAAAATTATTGAATTGTTTTATTCTCGGTTGTAAGAAACAGTCATGAAAAAAAAAAAAATTTTTCTCACCCTAAGCTCCACCCATTTTTCCAGTTGCCTTTTTTCATTGAATTCACACAAAAGGCCAGACTGAGTTATGACAAAAAATCTGCCACACATGGAACCTTGGCCTGCTACAACATCGCAGAAAAAATTGTCTTTCTGATCTCCAAGTATCCCAGACCTACCCAAAAGAGGGTAAGTTTGATTTATCTGAAGACAAAAATATATATTTATACTTCAAATGAAAATGCTTTTTTTCCCCCCTTCAAATATTAAAAAAATAAGACTTTATATGTACAAGTAACTTTATGATGTAAAACAAATTACGAAATGAATACCTTTGATCTTCTCTCCTCTAAGTACCAAAATCTAACATGTCTATTACCAACAGTGACAAAACATTTTCCATCTTCAGAGAATGCTAGAGCACTGACCTATTTAATGGACACAGAAATCAAGCCATTACTAAAACCAAAAACATTTAAAAACCTGAATCATGAA
Organism: Bulinus truncatus; assembly: GCA_021962125.1. Lineage (NCBI taxonomy): Eukaryota > Metazoa > Mollusca > Gastropoda > Planorbidae > Bulinus > Bulinus truncatus. The sequence goes on from JAGDYQ010000097.1 coordinate 3,617,437, forward strand.
AATGACAATTAAAAAAAGAAATCAATTCAAAAATCTACACAAGTGAACCACTAACCTTGCTAGATACTTTGTTAGATGCCACCTTGTTGCCACTTTTCCAGTTCCAGACACAGACCATCATGTCATGCTGTGTTCCAACAGAAACTACTTCTTTCATGTTAGGAGAGAAGGCCTGAAAATCATATATAATAATATTCATTTCCAGTGTGCGTTAAATCGAAAGCGGAAAACAAGAATTCCAAATGGCGTCATCCCCTGTGTCTCGATTCAATTTTTCATTTCGAAATATCTACAGTTTTCAATAGTTTCTGTGCTTTTAATTATGAAATGTTAAAGTCCCCAATATTAAAAATTAATAATTAGCATATAATATCATTCAAATCATTGTAGTTTTTATTACAACAGAGAATTTTAACATCGACAAACGTAAACAACAGTAATAATCAAAAATCTCTGACGTCAGCGACGATAAGACTATTGACCGTGTTTTCGTATCTTATTTCGTAAAACAAGTTCTTTTTAAAAGTCGATATAATATTTAAAAAAAGAAATTCTGCAAATTTCTATACTAATTAAGTTCTCAGCTTTTAAAATATTTATGATTTTTAATAAATACGGCTTTGAATTATTTCTTTATTACAAAAATAACAATATAAACCTAAAAAACTAGGTCAAAAGCAGGCTTGCGGAGCCGCCATATTTTTTTTCGGCTCCGGCTCCCTATTAAGATAGTATCACACGAGACAAAAAATTGTGTAATTGCTCCACGCTAACATCCCGCTGATAAAAAGTTATGCAAATTTTGCCGCGTTCACCCCCAGAGTCAGGAACTTGAAAAATATACGCATTGTCCATTGTCGGTTTTACTAAAAACAAACCATTTCAGTGCATCCAGAATTATATCATTATTTTCCATCGAGGTTTCTCTAGTCGCCATTTTCAAAAGTAATAAAAAGTTATTTCAATGATCAAATTAGCAAATAGTAAAATGATACATTATTTAAAATATTTTAAAGACTTCAGTATTTATATTTATTATTGATTAATTCGAAGTGACTATTCGGACCCGGGCAGGCCCGTAGCCAGGATTATTGCATTGGGGGGGGGAGAATTTTTTTTTCGGCCGGGGGGGCGGGGCGGCGTGCCGAAGAACTGATTCTGGGGTACAGCGGCGGATCTAGACAACTTTGACGGGGGGGGGGGCAAAACTTTGACCCCGGGGGCGGGGCGAAACTGTTTTCAGTGTTGAAAATTGGTCTTTGAACAAAAAATATTTTGATAATTTAATGATGCATTACCTAAACTTGCGATAACCGGAGGTGGGGGGATATGCCCCCCGGCCTCTCCCCATAATTCCGCCCCTGGTGGGGTAGAAGAAATGTTTGGGGAGGGGAGGGGGGGCGAAGATGGAGGTGCGAAGCGCCGAAAGCTTGCGAACGGAGAGGAGGGGTTTTGGGAGGGGACCTCAGTGAGTCCCTTCCCCAAGAAATTTTTTGCAGTTCCATATCTGGAATGGTGCATTTTAGTACCGATTGTTTAGCTATTAATTAGAAATATATAATTTTAACTACGTTTCAATAGTGCATGCATGTTGCAGTTTTGTTAAAAATAATTTAAATAGTAAAGAGTTTTAATGACAAAAATTTATTGAGGCTGAGCAATTTCTGATTCCTGTTATAAATATATTGACCATTTGTTCTGCTACACAATTGTTACATAATAGATACCTGATTTATATCATTATACTGTTGGTTAAACGTACAACCCGGGAAGAACGACAAAGATGCACGAATATAGCTTAGCTATTTGTGTGATATTTCTTATAAAATATTGAAAACAAAGAACAGATCTATCAACAACAAATGACCAGTCGCAATTATTCAATTTAAAATAAAATTAATTCTGCTAAAAAGTAAATTTGCAAAATAAATAACATCACTCAGAAATCACGGAGTTTGTACTTTATTATTTTATTATACATATGTATAAAAGTGAAGTCAGAAGTCAATATTATTTTATTAACTTAAATAAGTTGCTAGTTGTCCTCAGAAGATATCAATATATAAAACTATTACAAGGTTACGAAAAGGGCCCACCGACAGACATTTCGGGTCCCTGGGCAGGGGTGAAACAGGCCCCCGTGCTGATATTAATATTTTCAAAAGTTGATTGGCCAGCTCAGTCCGGGCCCCTTAAACAAAATTGAACAAAATGATTGATGTTTTATAGCCGTTATTATTAAAATTTTGTCAAAAAGCTCAAATCATGCACGGGGGGGGGGGACTCAGGTCATGAACGGGGGGGGGGGGGGGGGGTCAGCCCTCTAGCCCCCTCTGGCTACGGGCCTGGACCCGGGTACCAATAAACTCCGATTTTTATTCGGACCCCGTTCCAATAAATTCCGATTGTTATTCGGACCCGTGGCAAATATGCACTTAGCTTAGCTATACATAAACTTTATTATTGTTTTTTGTTTATTTTTTTATAATTGTTTGAATTGTATGATTTAATCGTTACTCAGTGTCTAGGGTTTCACTAAGCGGACTCTGTATTATTATTTTTTCGGGTTCCGTCTAATAAAGTTTAAATATAGCTAAGCTTAGTGCATATTTGCCACGGGTCCAAATAACAATCGAATTTTATTGGGACCCGGGTCCGAATAGCCACAGCCTTATAAATGTATCTGCTCTGTTTCAGATATTCTGTTTATAATAAAATTGTTAAATACAGAAAGCTACCATTTTGTTTTTAGTCTATTACAAATTGTAGGAGGCAAACAATCAAACAAATTTGTAATTTTAAAGCTAAAAAAAAAAATTCTGCTGTAAAAAAAAAACCATTTGGGAGCCGTGGAGCCGCCAGATTTTTCCGGCTCCGGCTCCAGCAAAAAGTAGCGGCTCCCGGCTCCTCTGCTCCACAAGCCTGGTCAAAAGGCAATGATAACATAACCGATGAATATTTTTCAAATGGTACATTAAAATAGAACACTTAATTTGTATGGCGCAGTGGTTGAGAGGTTGTGCGACTTGGCCAAAAAACCCATTTTTCGCAGACTCTCCGGGTTCGATTTCTCCCAGAGACATTTTTTTTTATTGTTTTTTTTTTTTTCAGAATATATCCTTTTAGTTGTTTTAATGAAAAGTAACTAATTAGATCTCTTTGACATTTTTTTAAAATTTAAATAATTTATCGTTTAGGATGTTGTAAGAAAAAGAAACAAACAACTAATTAGATTTTAAATTATTTCATAACTTAAAAAAAAAAAAATTAACACAGAGGCGTAACTAGGATGGGGGGAGGGGGGGTCCAAAATATTAAGTACATAATCTCATGTCATGGTATCGAATGTCAAAATGCAGGGCCCCCAAAACCTAGGTTCTGCAATGGCTTTACAAGTCTATCTTCCTGCAAAGGCTTTGCAGGGTACAGCTAGTATATTATAAATTCAATACACAAATCTTCATATTTCCATTTTTGCATAAGACATTTTCACTAAAATAAATTTTTCTAATTTTTCATACATTTTGAAGAGAACTTTAAAAGACGAGGTATGCTACCTGGAACCAGGGAAAAAAAAAATTCTTTTAATGGTTCTATGTCATCATCTTCTTTCATCCCTTGTATTAAATTGGACATTGACACACAAAACAAACAACTAAGTATCGTATTTCTCGGACCATAAGACGCACATTTTTTCCTCCAGAAATAAGGGGAAAGTCCCTGCGTCTTATGGTCCAAATGTAGAAAAAAAAAGCTTAGGGTTGGGGTTAGGCTGATAACCATAATGTGTCAAAGTCAAAATGTAAAACACTCTCCAGCCTCTTCTCTCACTACAATGCGTACCGTAGATACCCATAAACCATGCAACAAAAGCATAGAAAGTCTCTACATGATTTATGGGTACCCTATTTACCGTACACATTGTAGTGTCTTTTGCTGACTTTATTTGTTAATAATGGTTCTAAATGCTGCTGTTTACTTTACAGTATTGATTACATTTGTTTATGACTCTGCTGTTGGTATTGATTACATTTGTTTATGACTGTGCTGTTGGTTTTGATTACATTTGTTTATGATTACATTTGTTTATGACTGTGCTGTTGGTATTGATTACATTTGTTTATGACTGTGCTGTTGGTATTGATTACATTTGTTTATGACTGTGCTGTTGGTTTTGATTACATTTGTTTATGACTGTGCTGTTGGTATTGATTACATTTGTTTATGACTGTGCTGTTGGTATTGATTAAATTTGTTTATGACTGTGCTGTTGGTATTGATTACATTTGTTTATGACTGGGCTGTTGGTATTGATTACATTTGTTTATGACTGTGCTGTTAATATTGATTACATTTGTTTATGACTGTGCTGTTGGTATTGATTACATTTGTTTATGACTGTGCTGTTGGTATTGATTACATTTGTTTATGACTGTGCTGTTGGTATTGATTACATTTGTTTATGACTGTGCTGTTGGTATTGATTACATTTGTTTATGACTGTGCTGTTGGTTTTTAATGCACATAAAATATTTTAGGACACTATTTGTTTCAATAAAAAATGTTTCAAAATATTTTTTTCTGCCTTTCTTTTCTCTAAAAACTGGTGCGCCTTATGGTTCGATGCATCCGAAAAATACGGTAAATATAAAATGGCAAGTTGCCCTGCTTTTTCAATGTCTCTTCACACTATGTGTGGAGATCTGTGAGACAAGATATGTTAAGTATATATTTTTACTATTAATTCAATAAATAATTCACCATTAGTGCTAATTGCAATCTTTAAGAGGCACCCGCAAATATCTCCATAAACATTCAGTAAAATATTGAATTGTAATTATCTGTTTACAACGGTTTGATTAATTTTACACTAATATCAACTGTTAAAACAAAGAATAAAATTCACATTTTTTTCTATCACTGAATATATCGAAATCAATGAACCAAAATGACCATGTAGCTTTATTTTATAAATGAAACGTTTCTTATAAAAGGGCAAAATAAATCTCATCTAAAAAAAGTTATTGATTTATTATGATCGAAAATATCATAAACCTGATTAAAGGTTGTTCTCTCTTATTGTTTTGAGTTCTTTGAGCTATTTTTTTTTATTTTTACTTTTCAAAGTTGCAGTAAGAGAAAAAAAAATCATCAATCACAGGTACAATGTCTTTAGCCAAGTGGCACATTCAAATCTGTGCTCTGTGCACACTGCACACTGAGAGGGGGAAAGGAGGATGATCCAGCAGAGAGAGAGAGAAAAAAAGAAGAGACAAGAGTTCTGCAGAACACCTTTATTTACACAAGACATGCTTACATTATTCATTGGGGAGTCAGTGGGATTACATAATGTCTGCACATGAAATGACTAACAGATTGTGATTTTTATATGTGAATGTTATTTGCCAGGTTGTTGTTTTTTCCCCCTCAAAAAAAAAAAAAAGGTTAAATCTAAAAAAAAAAAACCAAATCTAATTTACCTTAAATACAGAAAAATATGGCTGTTTTTTTTTTATTTAATAAAAAAAAATTGAAATCCAATTATACAGACATATATATATGTGTGTGTGTGTAGAACATTAGATCTGTAAAAAAAAAAAATCCTTTCATATAAGCTTATTTGTTGCTGTTTGCCTGTCAAACAGAAAAGGCATGATTGATAGATACAATGGGTGATGCTGAACTTATTGATTTTATTGATAATGTCCAGGCTAACAGTGATATGTAGCTGATTAAGCAGGGAGCTGGGAAGATTTATTCAGATTTCTTTATTCAGATCTCTCAAACATTATTTAATACGCTTTTGTAAAAAAAAAGTTTGCTTGGCCATAAAGGGCATCGGGGCAGATGAAGTGTAGAACCTTGGAATATTATAACCTACACTTTCTAAACACTACCATACAGAAAACATGTACAAAATATATCTATTTGTACTTATCAAATGATATATAGCTTCTTATTTAACTTACTAAGTGGTCTTAACATAGGTAGAAGAATTTTGTTCTTTTGCTGTCTAAAAATAATTTTATTTTATGAAAATTTTAGGAATAGCGAAAAAAAATTGTCAGGCTTAATTGCATAAGAAGAAAACAACTTCCAATGCTAGAGATTCAATAATTTCCAGCTGTATTTTACTTAAATATTGATCAGTTGTGGCTTCTAGTTGTGCTGGACTTACCACGCAGTTAATACCAAACTTATGTCCCAGGAACTCAGCCACTTGTGTCTTGTCCGCCACATCCCAGACTCTGACTGCAGGCTGATGGCCAGTCTGTGGAGAAATTACATAGAAAAGGTTTAGGCCAACATTATAATCTGTAAAAACTTATGAGGTTTGCATCAACATTAGTTGAGAATATGAGAAAACTATGCGGTTTTGGTCGATGTTAGTAGAGAATATGAGAAAACTATGAGGTTTTGGTCGATGTTAGTAGAGAATATGAGAAAACTATGAGGTTTTGGTCGAAATTTTTAGAGAATATGAAAAAACTGTGAGGTTCTGGTCAACATCTGTAGCGAATATGACAAAACTATGAGGTTTTGGTCAACATCTGTAGAGAATATGAGAAAACTATGAGATTTTGATCATCTCACAGAAAAATTAAATAAATAAAAAAACAAGTAAATTTTAAACAAAATTAGAACATGACATTAAACTACATTATTCATAATATTGGTTATACAGGGTCACAACCAGAAATCCAGGGCTCCCTGACAAGTGGGGCTCCCTCATGTCCCACTTCCTCACAAAAAACAAAAACAAAACAACAAACATTTTAATTGCAGAAAAAATAATCATTCTAAAGCCTCAGGCGCCCCCCTCCCCCCAATATTCAGGGCCCCCGGTGAAGTGTTCTGGTTGCTCCACTTGCTGTCACCCTGGGCTATACACAGGATATCTAAATAAGGCCACACACTAAACAGATAGGGAGACTTTAATTTAATGCATGGCTTGAGAGTTTCAATACATGCAAGGTGTAACATTATCTCTCATTGTGCAACTGATAACGAAACACATTGTTTATTAATGCCTCAGGTTTATTGAGTTGTCTGTGCTTAGTGATGGAATTTTAATTTCATAAGGGTGAAAAAAAAAGGTAACATAGCATCTTGTATCATAGCATCATATGTCAGAGGTGAAATTATGCTAATTTTGAATGAGTTAACAGCAATCTGAATTCTTTTTTTTTTATAAATACAAATGTAATACAATCAGATACCCAGTGAAAGCAATTATAATTTTGATGAAAGCCCATAGATTGCAGGTACAGATGATCTTTATCTGGGTATAATTTGCAAAACTGAATTTTGTAATAGCCAGGGCTGCCAACCAATATTCCCTCTAAGGTGTGGTATGGAGTGAGCAAAAAATTTTTGTCTCTGAGGGACATTTTGTTTGAGGCCAAAATTTGTGAGCGATTTAAGCGATGTCGTCCGTCGGAGTGAGCGATCGTACGTGTAGTATGAGCGACGCTCTGAATTCGTGTGAGCTTAGAGGGAACATTGCTGCCAACTTGGTCAATTTATATCCTGAGCTAGATTTTTTTTTTTGGAGTCATCCAGATATAAGAACATTTTCATCTATAACAATATCATCAAACTTTTTGAGCCAAAGGCTATGTTGGGTTCTAACAGGAGGGCAGGTCCCAAGATCGGATGGATGGAGTGTTTAGTTGAACCAATAAAAGTTATTTTAGCATACACATCACCTGGTGTGAAAATATTGGTTGCCAGCATGGGGGCAGACTCAATGAGGCTCTAATTTGATTTTGATTTGCATTGAGCCACTGTAAGGCACTGAGCCACTGTATGGCACTGTGCCACTGTATGGCACTGAGCCACTGTAAGGCACTGAGCCACTGTATGGCACTGAGCCACTGTACGGCACTGAGCCACTGTAAGGCACTGAGCCACTGTATGGCACTGAGCCACTGTATGGCATTGCCGAGGACGTGAGTGAAGATCGGGCCGGAACAAATAGAAGTAAGGACATCTCGTTTGTCCCGTGTCTGATTTACTACATGCACATAGCTGTAGCTAGCTGATTTAGCGCCTTCCTCCCAATCTGAAAAGTGCAAAGACACTGAGCAGCGCTCTTTCGGCGCCCCGTGCGGCATCGCAGCCCGCAGTACCCTTCATACGCCACAGTATATGTTTTATATTTGTATACATACGTACATTTTTAAAATCTATTTTGTGGATAAACATTCCTGAAAAGAGTTGGCAGCCCTGAATATTTCACCCCCCCCTCCCTCTCATCATTAAGTAGGTTCATGCCAATGATGTAAAAGAAACCAAAAAAAAAAATCTGTCCCAGTTTGTACTACACAACCTTCACGCTGTATTTATAAACTGGGCCCAGATGTTGTCCACAAGAAGACCCCGTGGCATCCATTCAATTGACTTCAAATCTTGATGGCATAACATTTTGTTACCGGTTTTTTTTTATTTAAGAGGTCAAGGTCACCACACACTGACCTCAGGGGGCGGGGGCTAGTAAGGTGTGTGTGTGTGTGTGTGTGCGAGTGACGGTAGTTTAAACAAATATCTTTAAATATAAAAAAAAAAAAACAAAAATGAATAACACAAACAAACTAGGGAATACTTAAAAGTTTAAATGGCAAAATGTCAATATTGGATTCGTCTTACGACAGACCGAATTCATTTCCAGTCAAACCCTTTCTTAACCATCATACATTTATGTACACGGGGGGGGTGTGAATTATGCATCTATACGTTTATTGAAACAAATAACTGAAGGAAATGTCAACACACACACACACACACAGAGTGCCCAAACAATGGTAAAACATTTTGTGTGTGTGTGTGTGGTTAAGTTCAAACTGTATATTGCTGCTAACTGTAATAGCGTGTTGCTGCTAAAGGTTGTCATCTCCTGTTTTTAATATAAATATATGGTCCTGCTTGTCAACTCTCAGGTAAAAGGGGGAGTGGTTTTGGTAGTAAGTTTGAAAAATGTGTAATGGGAAGGGGGAGGCGTCATTCATCAAGTTAATATGAAAGAGTGAACACGAAGGAGCAGACGAAGAAAGAAGAAAAAACAAGTCAGCCATCATTATGAATACTAAGTGTGTGTGCGTCTCGTGATGACGATGTAGGTAAAAAAAAAAGATAATTGTGACAGTTAGAATTATTAGGGCATGACGTACAGACCATAGCCTGTTTTTTTTTATCAAGCAGGAAAATGTACTTACTTAGTAAAGTATGTACACACACATTCACACACACACACAGTCACACACATTATGTTATCAAATGTAGATGGGGGGAATTAGGGTCAAATTATACATTGGGCTGTTCCTTGCCCCCCCCCGAGCGCAGACATGGTCAAACTAACGGCCCGTCAGGCTGTTGGATGATCCGTCCAGCGCTCTGCTCCTCTGCCTCGTTCACACCAATGAAGATTACATTGAATGTATATTACTTCATGAGAGAAAAAAACAAACAAAACAAAAGCAACATAAACTCTACCCATCTGCTCTTGGTCCGGCCCTTATGTCAAATTTAAAGAGCCCCAGTGTACATGGAAACAAGTGGTGCCCACCCCTGTGCTAGCCCTGCCAGATCCGTCTCAATACCGATATGAGCCCCCCCCCCCCCTACAATTGCAGAACTACCGACGGTAAAGTGCCTGTGAGGGTACATGCTTAAAAAAAACCGGTTATCACCCGTACGTACTCCAACATTAGCAAAACCCAAAACCTCTGCAACAGTGTTTGCCTTACAATGCGTGTGTGTGTGTGTGTGTGATGTGTAATGCCCCGCCTATTATCACCAACATCATCATCAAACCCTTATCCGATGTGGTCGTTGGGGGATCGCATGACCACCTCAAACAGACATATTTCTCCATAGTAGCCTATCCCGCGCGGCCTGTTTTAAGTTCATTCACTGGTAGCCCCTATCCATTCTTTTATATTGTCAAACCAACACTTTCGCTGGCGCCCTTTGCGATGGCTTCCTTCTACAGTTCCTTGGAGCAGATGTTTTTGGCAGGCTATCATACCATGACACACATGTCCGAACCTATGCCTTTTCTAATATCCTTACGCCCCCCCTCCCCCATGTAACAGTGACATAGATTTCAAAGTTAAACAAGTGAAACCGCTTACCGAATGGTGACTGAATGGTTTACTTTAGGAATGAATTTAAAAAAAAAAAAGAAATCTACAGGGAATATAGTGGAGGAAATTCAGCAAGTTGAGGAAACATCGCTTTACACCGACACCAACGAAATAAGTCCATTTCTGTCAAGTGTCAATTCCTAAATAAAAAAAAAATTCCACAAGGGGATGGGAGGTCGCGGATTGTTTGGGGGGGGGGGGGGTTCGGATGTAGTTCAAAGTAGTTTTATGTATAGCTGGTACAGAACTCCAAATGTGCCGCCAACATGTAACGTACTTGCCAAAACTACATTTAAGAAAAAAAAAAAGGATGCAAAAAGAAACAGAAAACGTCCGGACATGACCCGGAGGTTCTAATACTTAACGAGCTAATAAAATACCTACTAATGACATCACACAATGTAACGCTAGAAAATCCGGTCTGCCAAATTACTGGCCAGGTACACCATGAATGTGAATGTTGATTAATATAAGACTTGTATTTTTGAAGTTTTTTTTTATTTGGTCGAGAAAACTTGAAAGTAGTGACAGGGCAAAATAGTGAAGCAGTGAACACACCAATGTTGTTGTTGTAACAGTGTCAGACACGCTCGGACAGAGTCTCATGCATTGCATACAAAAAAAAAATTCTATTCGGCATTTGGAGAGTGGACACAAAAAGGATGAAAGGCTGGTAGTGAATGTTTTAGCGGGTCAGAATGACCTCGACCAGACAATGGTTATTCTCAAACGTAAACAAACGGAATAATATGGCTTTCAGGAGAACTGTTTCAACAGCAAGAGGAGAACAAAAAATAAACAGATTGTGTTATCTTAAAATAAATAATAACGCGTTAAGATTTTTTTTCTCTTATTATGTAACGTTTACTTTACTATTAAACATATACACAATTATACAGTGTGAAAAGAAAAGTGATCAGATAGCGAATTATAACAGAGAGACTTGAATGACATTATGGTTGTAATGAGAATCGATAAAATATAATTGCACATAACCAGAAGAACTATATGTGTTGTAGTGTTATAGAAGACTTAGAGGGTTAGGCTACTATGGGTCTAAATCTTCGTATTGTAAAGTTAAGTTGCCTTAGCCCTAGGGCGGGGTTGAGAAAGGAGGAGGGGGGAGGAGCATCGGAGCAGACGAAAGGTTTTACCATGCATAAGGGGGGAAGTATGGCTAGAAAAAATGGCCCCAAAATGCTTCGTTTATTTATATATAGTCATGCCAGGTTAACCCAAGATGTGGGTCAGTAACATCGCACAATTATATATCTGACGGAATACACAAACACACATCAGTGAACGCATACACAAAATAGTATTTATTGAACACAGCACTTTCAAAAGGCGGAATACCGGGAGAGGGGGGGGGGAGAGGACAGATCAAAATGTGTATATAATTCAGAAAATTTGGTGAAGATCTCAAATTCAATTGAAGCCGAGTGGACCACATGCGAATGGTGTCTCGTATGTCGGGGACCATTTTTTTTATTACAGATCAAAAACAAACACACCCATGGGGGCGTCAAAATGAGGGGGGGGACCCTAGGACACAAATGCACCGCCCCCCTCCCTCCCAAACATTTATCGGCGGGGCGGCCAGGCTGTTAGCGACGCCCCCGATGGGTGATGCAACCAAATACCAGTGGTGCTAAACAAATGACGGCCAGAGAGCACACGAGATGGAAACACAGCCGAGCGTGTGTGGGTGTGTTAGTGTGTGTTTGAAGCGTGTTGCTTGCGGCGACCGTGTGTCAGTTGTCAAACATACAACCAACCACACACCGTACAACACAAAGTTAAACTCAAAGGAAAACAAACGCCTGCTTCTATATGTGTGTGTGTGCCATGGATTTAACCAAGTCAATACACTCTTCACACTTACGCAAGACAGGTTCATCGTTTTGTCCCCCCCCCCCTCAGAGGTGAAACTCTCAGATGTGTTGCTGCAATATTTTTTTTTGTTCTTTACAGTAGACGCCAAAGCAAATGTAAAACAGTTTTAAAAAAAAATGATTTGAACGCCGGCCAGTGGCTGGTGCAGAATGATTGGATTCGGTCATTACGTGGAATTGATGCTCCACATTAAAAACCTTAATGGATGTGATGTGTGTAATAATATATATATATATGTAGCACACAAATCCACCTGCTTGTAATCAACATAACTGTATATTAAGATTACAACAACAACTGTAATTTAGTGTAAGCAGGGGCGTCATTAAAGGTTTGGGGTGCCCGTGGGGAAAATTAAAACAATTTCTGGGACGAACGTTTATTTAATAAGCATTTCGTGCTAAAAGTGTTTATTGATGATCTTACTCGCTCGAATGTGTAATAATTACTAGTACTGTTCTAAAAGTGTCTATTAATGATCTTACTCGCTCGAATGTGTGATAATTACCTGTACTGTTGGGGGGGGGGGCGCGGGGTGGGGGGAAAGGAGCTTTGTAAGGGTGGCCCTTGGCGGTTTCCTAGTTCGCCTCTCTAGGTGAGTAGAATGCAATATAAAACTAGAGATGAATGGAACTTTCCCAACATTATCAACCAATCGTATTGTTCTCTCTCATTAGATAATGTAACAGTACATTATAGACTGCCGGCACCCAGTCTCTGTGATACTGGCGGAGCGAAAAGTTTGAAGATATCAAAACCTATAACCTATTAGTAAAGTAGCAACGAGTAAACTAAATCAAGTGAACGCAGGATATCTATACAGTCTAGGAAGTAGTCAACTCTGTGTACATGATTAGAATGTAAACAATTCAGTCCAGCAAGTAGTTACATCTGTGTAAATGATTAGCGAAAAGTAGGCCCGTGTGCTGCATCGTTAGTCATTCATTTCATGGCCATGTATCTATGACAGAGATGAGCGGACAGCGGACGCGTCCGCTTGCGGACGCAGATCCGCAGACTTTTCCGAATCCGCGGACTGACAGCGGACGCTTCGTATGGTTAAGTTGCGGACTCGCGGATTGACGCGGATCTTCTTTAGCGTTACCATAAAAAATTTCAAGTCATTTAGACAGCTAAATTTCAGCAATGCGGACGCGCGGACTGACTGCGGACCAATGTTGTAAGATTCTGCGGACGCGGATCATTGATAGAAATCCGCGGACGGACGCGGACGCTAAATTTCAAGATCCGCACACCTCTGATCTATGCCCCTGTGATGAAGAAAGAACATGACTTACATGACTTAGAGTTACTGTTTAATGCAGTGGGCCCAAACTAATGGGTGGGTGGGGGTGGAATGCGCACGGATAGTGAGGGGGGGGCACCGGTCTAATTACTTGTGATATGGAACATTGTTTTTATTTTATTGTTAGGTATCAACTAGTTCCATTCAACATTTTTACCAAACAAGAAGAGGGCTGGACTCAATGCATGAAGTAAGGTAAGAGCTCAGGTGTATTAAATGCATTATGGGCCCCTCCCTGACAAAACTGGGTGTTTGGGGCCCCAACGACAACCGTACACAGTACTATGAAACTATGGGGTTCCCTACACCCATGTGGTCCCCCAAGCAGGTGACCAATGGGGAATCCATGAATTAAAACGTCTATATGTCCGAGTGATTTCATTACGTGTCTTGGCACACACACACACACACACACACATACAAACACACACAAATAAAGGAAGGAACAGACTCCATTTTAAAAGAGCAAGAAGTCTACGAAATAGAAAAAAAAACTGAACATTTTTTCAATCAGGCTGACTGGCCTTATTTGACTTAACCTTATTTAAAGCTGTTTTTTTTTCTTAATATTCATCTCATAGTCCCGTGTTGAATTCAGAGTTAATGAGCTATGTATACTTTTGTGGGGAACACAAGTCAGGCGTACCAAGAAAGGCGAGTAATTTTTTTTTTTGTTTTTTTTTGTTCTATCGCCGCTGACACGTAATTAAATAAAGAGAATATTTCGGTTCACAGTTAAGTTCTCCAGCTGTAGACTAGCAATCAAACCGTGTTATTACAAGATGTCATTATGTTCATTGAACAAAGCAACCCACAAGAGAACATTACATACAATGCACAGGAATGTGACCCAATCATGTTGGACATTATCGGTTACAGGGAACGTACATGGCAGTGACAGCTAGTAATATAGTTTTGTTGCCAACTAATCACCGGTTTGTTTTACACAGAGGCACAAACATTTGTCTAGCCCAGGGATTGGGGGGGGGGGACGTTTTGAACCGCGCGGGACACAAAGGGTTCTTAAATTTGACTGGAGGGCCGGACCAAGAGCAGACGGGTGGAAAGGTTTTATGAAATAATGTCAATAAATCCTAAACGTCATTGAAATTTTATATGAACGAGGGGAGAGAAGCAGAGCGCAGGCAATATCAATCTCCCGGAGATAGTTTGCCCTTGCCAGGACTAGACTAATCCGATGTTATCAACATGGATACAAATAAGAAATACGTCAATGAAAAATTATAACTAATATATTATGTGTGAAGGAACGAGCGGAAATACACAATATAAACGGAGAGAAACAAGTAGAAATACACAATATATACGGAGATGAACAAGAAGAAATACACAATATATACGGAGATGAACAAATAGAAATACACAACAAACAAATAGAGGTACAATAACTATGCTTTAACTATAACATTAAATTGTGGTACATTTTAACAACGTTAGTCAACCAAAGATCTTGTGGGAGGGGCAGCGTAAGGCTGGGGAGAGCGGGGAGTGTCCAAACTTTACAAAAGTGCACATTTATGACCCCTTCAGATCCAGACATTGTGGCCACCGGGTGACAGTTTTAAATTACAATGTTCTCTAAAATGTTCATCTCGTTGTTCAATGAACTTTGATGGGAAGTCACACATAAGAAAAAGGTTAAAAATAAAAAAAAAGACTGAGATATCAGGTGTGTTCATTGATAGCAACGTTCTTGGAAAATACTTCCTCTGATGAATTTCTACAATCACTGCTGATAACGTTTACACAGGGGCGCCGAGAGCCAACAAGGGCCCCAGGGCAGGACATCATTGCGGGCCCCTTAATAAACAATGAGTCGTGAAAAAATTGACATGGTCGGGGCGGCCGGGCCCCTTTACAGATGCGGGCCCCCTGGCAATGACCCCCCCTCTCGGCGTGCTTACGTTTACACGTGCTTGTACTTTTGTATACCCTATGGTTGTATCCTTATTCCAACAAATGTCTACTTTGTAGAACACTATCAACAAATCGAGGTCCAATGTTAGGGTAGGGTGACCATCTCTTGTAACATGCACACGGCACCGGCCTTGGAGTGGACTTCCTACATCCCTACCAGAGCCAACACTGCAACGGATGAGAAGGCCACCGCTAGTAACTAGCGCAAGTGACTAGCACCGGACGGAGCGGTTGACGACCAGCGCCGGACAGGGCATGAGAGACTACTAGCGCCCCACACAGCAAAAGACTGGCACCACTGAATTTCAAACCCGAAACATGCGCCATGTGAAATAGTTCACAAAAAAAAATCCTCCAAGTTCGGGCTTATAAAAGAATATATTTCCGCCCTGACCCTTACAAACAACTTGTAATACGAACAATATTTTTATACTAGCTGTACCCATGGCTGTACCCTGCAAAACCTTTATAGTGGGGTATCCAGGAACAGATTAACCCATTTCATATGACTTACATAGAGAAAAAAAAACAACCCAAGTATTCAGTTCCAAAGATACGTAAAGTGTGCGCGTGCCACACCAGAGAAATCACAAGCCTATATAGAATGGAAACCTGATAAGTGTGAACGGTCTTTTAATCAACTGTTTGGCTAATTTTCATCTCCAGTCGCCGGAGCGTTATGAGACCCAACCAAGACTTTAACACTCAATTTACTGTCAGTAATAGGGGCCAGATTATTGGTGGTGGTGGGGGTTGGGGGGGGGGAGAGCAAATGGTGTTATCGTGATCCATCTAATCTTCGGGTTTTCCCCATCACCTATAACCGTGCGGCATGCTGGAAATCTCTGCTATGCCGGAGGTCTCAACTCTCAAGTGGCCTAAACATTGTTTCGGGAGGGTCAGAGGTGAAACGTGATGATTGGTCCCTTGTGAGGGTGAGAAAAAGATTAAAGATGAGGTGATTGGGGAAACGGGGGGGGGGGCACGCGTACAGTAGTATTGTGTATGTAGACAGAGAAGAAAGAAAGTTAAAAAAAAAAAGAAATAGAAAGAAACCCTCCCTCCACCCTGCTGTAGAGGGACCAACGAGTACAGATAAGAGTAGCGAGCAGCTGATGAACGGTGAGAAACAATCAAAGAAATAGACAGGCTGGAGATAAACGTCGTCCTCTACCATGTCCGTGACGTGAACAATTTTTTTTCTTCTTCTGTCTATCTCGGATCTCTTCATTGTATCCAGATATGGCGGTGCACGGGCATCACAACCCCCCCCCCCACTCCGCTTCTGTAAACCGGCTGTGTTACCACCAATGGGTAATTGTTGTATCGGCTTATAGACATTGCACACTTAAAGATAAGACTGCAATACGGATGCGGGTGGGTGGGTGGTAGAAGGCCAAGCTGTGTTATGATGCTTACATTCGGGCCCGAACCTACGATGATCGGGCCCAGCTGCATCACCGGGCATCAATCGCCGCCACCACGACAGTATTACAATATACAATGGAGACGGCCGTGCAAAAAAAAAAAAAATAAATCCCCCATCATTAGCAGTGGGCAGTGTATGGTGAGCTAGCACTGGGTGCATCCAAAAGGGAACTCTGAATGCTGTGACCATCACCATCACTATCACCACCGCCGCCCCCAGTGTCGTCACCAGACAACAGGGATTAAGTACGTGTGTGTCACCGGCACGCTGGAAGAGGTCACACGTGTGTAAACACATGCGGCAGTTGTGTGTGTGTCCACACAAGGAACAGCGCGTCTACACGCACAAACACACGACATCACGTGTTATACTGCGAGTTGTTGTGTGCCTGTATGTGTGGGTGTGTCTACACACACAAACACGACATCACGTGTTTATACTACGAGTTGTTGTGTGCCGGTATGTGTGGGTGTGTCTACACACACAAACACACGACATCACGTGTTATACTACGAGTTGTTGTGTGCCGGTATGTGTGTGTGTGTGTGTCTGTGTGTTGTACAATTTTTAGGGACATTTAAAAAAAAAAGGAAATCTTAAAATAACGTCTATTTCTGTTTAGACTTCAGACCATCTTCAAAGAGTGAGAATAAGTACCAGGTGTGTGTGTGTGGGGGGGGGGAGGGGTGTTCAAGGTACTAAAGTGAACGGGTTTAGTTGAATGCCAGACTTATTCTCGTGTAAACTCCAAGTAATCACCCACATCCCCACCCATTTGATGATCGACGCTCAAAGAGGACTTTGTGCAAAGAGCAATGCTGCATACAATAGCACCACAAGGAACTTACACCTCCAGTCATAAGGTTATGCTCACTTCACCGGTAATATGGTTAAACTGACTTTACCAGTGAAAAGGGTATGCCTAACTCTCCAGTAATAAGGTTTAACACTCACCTCTCCAGTAATAAGATGCTTGCCGTCACGGGAGAAGGACAGGGCCGTGATTGTCTTCTTGGTCGTGTTAAATATGTGCGACTGTTTGTTTCTTCGTGGGTTGAACAACACCACAACACACCTGGGAACACAGAGATAAACACATTAAATAGCGCCGTTATATACACACCAACACACCTGGGAACACAGATAAACACATTAAATAGCGCCGTTATATACACACCAACACACCTGGGAACACAGATAAACACATTAAATAGCGCCGTTATATACACACCAACACACCTGGAAACACAGGTAAACACATTAAATAGCGCCGTTATATACACACCAACACACCTGGGAACACAGGTAAACACATTAAATAGCGCCGTTATATACACACCAACACACCTGGGAACACAGATAAACACATTAAATAGCGCCGTTATATACACACCAACACACCTGGGAACACAGATAAACACATTAAATAGCGCCGTTATATACACACCAACACACCTGGGAACACAGATAAACACATTAAATAGCGCCGTTATATACACATCAGCACACCTGGGAACACAGATAAACACATTAAATAGCGCCGTTATATACACACCATAGGGATTACAAAAATCTATTGAGGTTGTGCATTGTATTATGTTAATGAGCTTGTGCATTATATTATGTCATTGAGATTGTACATTATATTATAGAGATTGTGCATTATATTAATGAGCTTGTGCATTATGTTATGTTCAAGTGTTCTCAAACTAATGGAGCCGACACACCCACCCAGCCTACGTCTCACACTGCCTGGTCATGTTAGAATCATTCAGAGCTAACCAATAGTGGTACACTACACATGGCAATGTAATTAACAATATAATGCCAAGAAGTTTTAAAGAATGTTACTTTTTGGGTTTACACCCCCCAAGAAACGTCAAACTCATGACAACAGGAGTCGGAAAAATATTCACACACAAAAAAGTGGGTATTAGTTGGTGGTGAAGAAATACAGGCACAAAAAAAAAGTAGACACCAAGACAGTGGCGTACCTAGGGGTGGGGGGCGGTGGGTGCGGACCGCACCGGGCGGCACTTTTTATTACTTTTTAGGGGGGCGGCAAAAATGTATAGACTAAATTGAAATACCTAAATGAGAGGGCGGCCATATCGTCTTCCGCCCTGGGCGGCCGATACCCACGCTACGCCGCTGCACCAAGAAGATCTGATACAGAGCATTGGGTTTTACGGTTAACGCAGACAATGACTAAATAGCAGCTGAACAGATTGTACACGATGCATTTACTACTCATTGCCAGCACTGCTCGTTCATCTCTCACCGAGTGAGACATTGCTCACTGCCCATGACACAATTTCCCCCAATGTCAGCCACTCACGCCGTAGTGTAGTAACGCAATAGCTCAAAACAAAAAAAAAAACAAAAATAACAACGGGTTTTCCCCATGTTACCT
Organism: Bulinus truncatus; assembly: GCA_021962125.1. Lineage (NCBI taxonomy): Eukaryota > Metazoa > Mollusca > Gastropoda > Planorbidae > Bulinus > Bulinus truncatus. The sequence goes on from JAGDYQ010000097.1 coordinate 3,636,564, forward strand.
TGTCAGGATGATAATTGCTGTTGCGACATAAAACTTTCCCTATAACCGTGCAGCGCCCCCGGCCCCCCAAACCCTCCCCCTCCTGGCTAGCATATGTTTGATTCTGGGTGCCACAGGTATGAGGAATGGAATATCGTATGACACAGCTGTTGGCGTGTCGTCATCTTATAAATGACAACACCTGGTTGGAAACATTTCACTCTCTCTGTTTCACGCGAGATACACGAGAATAGACAGTTAATGCTGAAAGAGATACATTATTTTCTGTAAAAAAAAAAAAGACCATTATAGATATAGCAGATGTATACAGTGAACGAATTGTCCGTGTGGAGGGAATAGAAAGCTTTACAATATTTCAGAAAAAGCTTACCATTCCTCATTTTAAACCAACTTTTGTTTATTGAGGGAACAAGCTAACAACTTTCTGAAATGGTTTAATTTTTACTTTTATGTGCCACCTAAGACACGTTACACACACACACGTACGTTATTGTTATTATCAATTTGTCTTGTAACATAGTATTATATCCTCATTGCAATCTTCTTGTGTCTGGCGATTCTGGTTCAACAACTTCAATGAGTAACATCAACCGAAAAGTGAACGGCTTTTTAAACCGCAGCGGTGATCAAGTTAACCACACAAACTCACACACACACGCACGCACGGCGGGAAACGTATTCCAAGTCTACCCAGGCTATTTACATAAGGGGGGTTCATAACGTGTCATCACACGGTAGACCGGGGGGGGGGGGGTGTCACGGCAACCGATGCCGCTACAGCCGAGGTGATTGGTGACGGAGGGGGTAAGGGAGATGGAGGGGGTAAGGGAGATGGATACCATCACCACCACCACTCTCGTTCTGTACGGTGGTAATTAGCTTGATATGAGATCAATGTCCCTCCCACCGTGGAACTCACTGGATCAGCAAACAAGCGAAAACACATCTGGTACCTAAGGTGAAATGGATCTTGTGTGTTGGAGAGTAAAACAAAATGTACAACAACACCAAGTGCCCGTAACCTTTAGGACTATATTTATTATATACACGCTGACACCCTGCTAAAACTTTGGCATAGAGATACACTAAAGTTCATCTTTGACGTTATCATGAATAGGCCAGTGCAATTATATGGGTCTATTTCATTTATGTTATGAACAAATGGAGACACTTGTTAGTTTTGCTTTTTCTTGTCAAACCAAAAGAGTTTATTTAATAATAATTAAAAAAAAGAACAGTGAATGGTATTCAAGCACCGGCAACCACTCTGTCAAGCCTGTTTCTTAACCTTACGGCCAACAGAGCGGATACAGAGACCGACGGATGTTATTTAGCTTACATTGAAAATGGACATATTATTTTGAACTTTGCCTAAGGCTAAGTCTTCGAAGATTTGACTAATTTTGTAAGACAGCTAAAAAAAAATAATGCAGTATTTATTTTTAAAATTGAAGCCCTAGTTATTAAAAGTAAGAATAAACGCTTGATTTTATTTAAAAACAAACAAACAAAACTATAGGGAACACTCTTTATTTCTCTTAGCAGTAAACCAACGGATGCCATAATGTTCAGCCAATAGCAAGGATCTTAGCCTGGGATCTCGGGTTCAAAACACGATGAGCGTAGTGCATTGTTCTCCTTTTCCGGTACATAAACCAGACACAATTCGATCAACCGGACACATAGGCTGAGCAAAGTAAATTCGTCTGGCCAATGTTGTTAGCTACACAGCCGACCCGATATGTCGCGGCTGTTTGAAACATAAGAAAGACATTGTGCACTTCCCAGACGAGAAGGGAAATCAAACGATAAGACAGCGCTGCGTGCTGATCTGTTGGTGTTGATATTATTGATGCAAACTTCTATTCCCCCTTCAACCCCCCCTCACCCCATGTGATTTCCTTTACACAGCGAAACCCCGTGCCCCAGTTTCTGCTCGTCTGCGGGCATGGATACCCCCCGGGTCAATTATAAAAGAACCGCCTTGCGTTTATGCCACTTCTCTAGTCAAGTGAATGCAAGAAGGCTCCAGTCTTAGAGAGTTTACCTCCGGTATACGTTTGATATTAAAGCGAAGAAATGGGGAAGGAGGGGGCGAGGGCAAAGGAATAAGTACAGGTGAGGTTGTGTATACATGGAGAAATGTTTTTCTGCACCTGTCTCTGCTCTCTAACACACACACACACGTTTATTTTCTGCAATTAGTGGTACCCTGTGGGGAAAGACGGGTTAGATTGTACCCGACTTATATATTGCTGCATAAGATGGGAAAAGTAAGACTGATTGATGACAGACAAGTTACGTGTCTAGCTCAATAATTTCACCCTTCACCAACAGATACAACTTTTTTTTTAATTTTCCGCAGAAAGTGTAGGGGAGGGTGAAGGTCATTTAGTTGTCAAATATAAAATTGCCCTAAAGTATTAAAGAAAAAAATATGCTCGTCGTTACAAAAATGAACACAAGTGTCAGATATGCAATGGATGGCGTCATGTGGCACCGACAGAGACAAAGTTGAACAAGTCGACGGGTTAATTAAAAATAAACAAACCAATTAGAACATGAACGTTTTGTGATTAAACCGAAGGGGGTGACGGGGGGGGGGGAGAAGAACAGGCTGCAAGCATTCGTCATTTTCAATTTCAATGTGTGTGACGACTGGCTGTACACACCGACGACATTATATTTTTTTTTATTTTTAAACCGTCTCAACGAAAACCAAGGCAGGGTGGGAGACACGCATTAACTCTTGTCACCAGGTTCAAGGACGCCAATCCATTTTCCTATGATGGAGTTCCGAGAAACCCCCGGAGGTCCTCTGCGACCCGTCAAAGGAATGAAAGTTAACTGATACCTGAGTAAAGTCGTTACAACAGAAACCATGCACATGTTGAGATGTTTCTGGAGAACTAAAACAACAACAACAGAAAAAAACAACCCAATAACATGACCATCCTTTAAACCCGTGCCTGGTCAGAAAAACTCATTTCAGAAACCGTTCCAAACTGTCATGTCAGATATGTATGTAATGTCACTTTACAAAAAACAACATACACGGTTCAAGTGGAGAGGGGGCCGCTGGAAACGAAGGAGGAGGGGGGCGTGACCACACCAGGAAGTTCATCTCATAAACAAACAAATATTTATATCCCCGAGGATTGACACTTCTGGAATCATCGTCTCGAGCCAGGGTTATAGGGACCCGAGGTTTTATATTATTATTATTATTACTATTATCATTCGACTCAAACCTCACACCACAACGATTGAAGAGGGTTCAACGTGACCTGGACAGGTGCAAATAAATGAACTATCACCCATTAACCGAGCTGATGATGTAACCGGAGATGGCACACGTCTTCAACGTCCGCGGAATACACAAACTAAATGAGGGTGGAGCGGATAACGGGCCAGCCACAGGAAATGAGGTATGACCATCACGCGACTGCGTGAATAGTCAATGTATGAATGATTACGTGGGTTATTATTATGTTACAGAAAAAAAATGTAATGTACCCAATTTACAGTTGGGGGAGGGGGGGACGGGACACTTTGAGAATCCCTCAACAGGGCTCCTGGTCGACAGTAAGACATTTTAAGTCTGTCAACGATTTAAAAAAAATACCTTCACCCAAACTCTTAACGACACCACGAAACAACCAAGTTTCACAACCGAATCGCTGTCTTCAGCCATCAACACAGTCGAGGCAGAGCTGTCGATCTTAAGAGCAGTCTCCACCGCAAGAAAGAGCCAGAGAAAATGTTCGTAACTGGGAAAAGACAACCATCTCTCCTCCTAACCAAAAAAAAACAAAACAAACAACACCAACTGTAAATAACCAGATCGGTGCCTACAACATTATAGAGGCCCCAAGATCAGGACACCTGGTAATCTCATTCCCCAACACACACACACACACACACACAAGATGTTATCAGTGCAGTACTACCAACAACCTTGACATCGACGCCAACATCTGAGGCGTAGACCATATCTACATCGCCCCTAAATGTTATCAGCACACACACACACACACACAAACGTTTGTTATCAAACTTCAATCTCATAAAAAAATAGTTGTTTGAGCTCACAGCACATCTCGGGGCCCACAACACTTTATCAACATTTTATCCAAATAAGTCGAACCCCTTCCAGTTGCTACCTGGAGTCTTATTTTGTTTTTACCTGTATACAAAAGCATCAGGTGAACACCCCCCCCCCGTGAGAATAACTTCTAAACCACAAGAAAGGTAAAAAAAAAAAAAACTACCCTGGGAAATAAATCAAGTTTGTGGTGTTGCGGTACACCTTAGAAAAACCCAAAACCCCTGGCAACTTCAAGGACAACTCAAGGTAACTAACGCTACAAGTCACTCACCCCAATATATATACACACACATGTGTATACCAATAACCGCCGTATGCAGTATCAATCAATGTACGATGTGTGTGTGTAACGTAGTTCTGGTACAAGCTAAAACAAACAACAACGCTTTAACCAATATTCTGAGTTCACCGCACTGAGAGAAGGGGTGAAGTGGAGGGAGAGAGGGGAGGGGAGGGGGGAGGCCGTGACGAAATGTCCATCAAATGGTGGATAGCCACCATCAACACAATGGTTGTATTTGTTCAATTTACTACCGGTTCATTCTCCGGGCCAAAAGTCATGAAACATTGAAAACAAACTCAAAGCCCGACTCTGCACTAATAACATTATTACAGAGGGAAACAATATGAAACAAAAATAATTTGAAACAATTTACCATAAAGAGACAGCAGGTAAATCATCAGCCACCAGAACATTCCTTTGACTCCATTACTCTTGGATTCCACAATCTTTATTCATTTTTCCTTTTTAAAACAAAATGTTCAATCTTTTTTATCAGTATTTTTATGTTCATACTTTAAAAAAAAAATCTTGTAATCTTGTGTTGCTGTAACTTCTCTCAATCAAACAACTCGGTTCTCAAGAAAGATTTCTTTTTCGCTGCTACAGAAGCCACTGGGCGCCTACTGCGTTCAGTTGAAAAAAATACCCCAAACTCCACCCACCCCTAAACAGCAGGGAGAAGCCCGCAGCCCCGGGGAAGGCTCCTGCTTATCTCTGAAAGTCGCCAATGGAGTGAGACGGGGCTCAAGTTTTAAAGTAAAACCCCCAAAGCCATTCTCAGAATATGCAAGGAAGGCTACTGCCCAGACCGTCCCCCTCCCCCACCGATACCTCCACAGAACCTATTAAAATCAACTTGATCCGTTCGAGTATGGAATATATGGTGACATGTAGGACAACATGACCTAGTCATGAAAGGGAAAGGTTAAATTTAAAAAAAAAAAGATCTCAATCACATTCGTTCCAAATTGACATTTATTTTATTCATCACACATTGATGCTGCACCCTGGAGGGAGGGGGCGTTAGAGGGAAAAAAAGGGGGGGGGGGCTCAGTTTTCTGGATGCAGCAATGTAACGGGACTCTTCAACTCCTGCCCCCCCCCTCAGGCCACCTCCCACTAAAACCCTAAGGACGGCTCTAACTTCCTAACCGTGAAACTAGGTTCCCCCAAAGGTCACACCTACTCCAAAGTTTAAAGTTCTAGAGACCCACTGTATACGTGACTCCAGTGTTACACACACACACACACACACACACGTACATTCCAGCGATGACAGATTATGAAAGATGTTGATGCGGCCAGTCACCTCCAGTGTTTAAATATGTCGGGGCCAACAACAACCTCGTCTCATTTGAATTGTAGATCGTCGTCAGGTTTTAAGTAGCTTCCGTAGAGTGACTGAAAGACGCGGAAGCGATTCACACAGCCCAATAATTGTAGTTTTAGGGTTTTAGTACACTTTAGAAAATGTATTATCCATGTGCGATATGTGTACATATATATATATATAACACGGACAGACGAACAGTTTATGTCACAAAGCCAACGCAGCCCAACATTCTAAACTCATTCAGTGTAAGCAGGCACACAAAGCCAACGCAGCCTAACATTGTAAACTCATTCAGTGAACGCAGGCACACAAAGCCAACGCAGCCTAACATTGTAAACTCATTCAGTGAACGCAGGCACACAAAGCCAACCCAGCCCAACATTCTAAACTCATTCAGTGAACGCAGGCACACAAAGCCAACCCAGCCCAACATTCTAAACTCATTCAGTGAAAGCAGGCACACAAAGCCAACGCAGCCTAACATTGTAAACTCATTCAGTGTACGCAGGCACACAAAGCCAACCCAGCCCAACATTCTAAACTCATTCAGTGAAAGCAGGCACACAAAGCCAACGCAGCCCAACATTGTAAACTCATTCAGTGAACGCAGGCACACAAAACCAACCTAGCCCAACATTCTAAACTCATTCAGTGAACGCAGGCACACAAAGCCAACCTAGCCCAACATTCTAAACTTCATTTAGTGAACTTTGCAGGCAAACATATTTTTCTTTCAAATTTGTACAAACTCTGAGATGAAGAGAAAAAACAACAACTGATTTATTTAAAATACTCAAAACCTGCTTTCGTGCAATGAGTTGTAGGCCATACATGTATATCAAAGCTGTGAAGATTTATAAAAATAATAACCGATAAGATCCTGAAATGCTGAAAGATAAATAAAAGAGGATGGGTAAACTGACTTGTGTTGAAGCGTTGTTTTTGTTTTGTTTTTCCCAATGACGTATATTCACTTCATGCAACCAGCTGCATAAGATTAAAGACTTTTCTTAACAGTTAAACCAAATCAATCCGCCGCTGAATATTTATTTATGTAATCAGCCTAATTAGCCCCAAAATGAAAAAAGGTTGCTCGAGTTAGCTGCGCCTTTGTATTTTGTTACACGTAACTCAGGGAATGGCGAATACACGACACAACTTTTTTTTTTCCAAACAAAATAAAACTATGTTATAATGCCGCGATAGATAAAAAAAAACATAAGGTACTCGCACGCTAAACAAAACGTGGCTCTATTTTTGGGACGCGCAAATAATTTCATTTGCTTTTACATTTGGCACTTGGTTAAATCCAATTAGACATCCCTGATGTAGAGATGGATACTACGTACCCCCCCCCAAACACATACACACAGAATCCTGAAAAAACAAGCAATTAAGCCTATTCCATTCTGGACACAGGACGTGTTAGCGTCTTTTCGTATTATGTATCAGTACGTATATTTGTAAATTTTGGAAATGTTTATAAATTCTATTGTGTAATGCATATATCTGAAAAAAGATATTAAAAAGACGTTTCTTTATAATTGAAAACGAAATTATTTTCTCTTAAATCTAACTACAAGTGGTTTGTGGTCACTGAAATAGGACTCATAATTGAAACATTCTAAATTGTAGTCATTTAATCGTCCGCACCATTCGTCACCTGGACAGGTGTGTAAATAAGAGATGTGGGTGGGGGTGAAACAACAGTCTTTCCCCTACCCCTTCTCATCTGGCGCTAGCATCAGGACGATGCATAGAGACCAGTCACGTGAGCTATTTGTGACTGAAATAGGACTCATAATTGAAACATTCTAAATTGTAGTCATTTAATCGTCCGAAAACTCCGTCAATTGTTTTTTTATATAAAGTACGGGAAGTAAGTCATGTTGAATAACTGTTACAAAAATAAATAATGATTACGCCCCTTTGATTAGCTTTTATTATTTATATTTAAAATATAAGCAAAACAGTACATAAAAAAACTCTTATATTTTGGCCCTGAGAGGTCAAATCGCAAAATGGACTTTTGATGTACACTTGGCAGGCCAAGACCTACACAATGATATATACATCATGGGTCTAGGACTTATGGTTGCTGAGATATAGGGCGGTCCATTATTAATATAGCTTATATAGTAAAAAACGGTACTTTATAAGGCCCCTTTTACGGCCCTGAGAGGTCAGATCGCGAAATGGAAAAAAAGTCATTTCTTGGCAGGCCAAGACCTACAAAATGATATATACATCATGGGTCTAAGACTTATGGTTGTTGAGATCTAGGGTGATGACGGACAGACGGACAGACAGACAAAACGGGGACAATAGAGCATTTTTTTTTCGAAAATGCTCTAAAAATGGTATTTTTTTAACAGAAATATTTCACTAAATGCTCTTTAATTGTATTTCCTTCCTGCTATTTAACTTCTCTGTTTAAGAACTTACATCGATCCCTCCCCACCCACCCACCGGCCGCACGAAATATTTTAAGGGGGGGGGGGGGCAAGACAAAATATGACCGAAAAACAAATTTTACACTCCTTAATTCAATAATAGAATATAGTAATTCTGTAGCAAGTATTTGATCAATATTATTAAAAAATAATATATTAAAAAAATATAAATGAACATTGAGCACTTCTGTCGTCAACTGATTCGTAATGTCAGTTTGTTTACAAATTTAATAGTGAAATCAGATCAGAACATTACTGATAATTATCATCATGAATGATGATGAACATGAAACTGAAACCAGAAACGGGAAACTCAATAAACAGAAAGTAATTTATGAAAAGATAATAAATAATTGTATTTTCTTTAAAAATTACATTTGCCGTCATTCGGTAGGTGGAAATACTTCTCTATACTTATAAGACGCATTTGCTGTCTGTCTGTTCCCTTAAAACTCAAGATCCAGACAACCAAATAACGTGAAATTTGGTACACGTAAACACTTAAAGGGGGAAGGTTCTTAAACAGGTTTCGTTCCATCTCAATGGGTATTGTGGATATCAAAGACATGAAAATTGGCAAACTTTTACCCCGATTTCAGGTTTTACGAGCTTCTCTCCCACATAGCTAACTTACTATAAATATGATCGGTACGGGAAACCAAATATCACATTACTTACTACATTATTACTTTCCTTCATCCATAGGAATTGTCATCTTTTGCTACAGTCATGCCTAAGAGAGAGAGAGAGAGAGAGAGAGAGAGAGAGAGAGAGAGAGAGAGAGAGAGAGAGAGAGAGAGAGAGAGAGGGAGGGAGGGAGGGGGAGGGAGAGAGAGAGAATCTGCCAAATATGTTGTGTATCACATTGCTTTAAGATAAAGTACCCTTTTATTGCATGCGTCTTATTTTAAATCTTAATTAAACGTCAAATTACGCTTCTCAAATAAACAGAAAACCTTATTTTAAACCCGGGCAAAGCCGGGTACTTGCAAATAGTTTTAAATATGCCACAACAACTCTCAATAATGTGATAACCGTAAAATGTAAATTAAATTTAATATTTGAAAGAAATTATAATTAAGAAATAAATCAAATGAATTATGAAAATGAAACATATAAGCTAAAATGAATTACAAAGTTAAAAAAGTTAAACAAAGTTAAAATTTGGGGGGGGGGGGCAGACTGGAAATTCAAGGGGGGGGGGCGCCGCCACCCCTTAAAAGTTTTAGGGGGGGCCGCAGGCCCCCCTGCTTCGCCGCCAGTGCCCCCACCCCACACTGACCCAGCAACAAACGTTCGAATCTAATAATTTCCCGGCCCACTCCACCACATTGGTCAACATCTGAGGGTCAATCAAAAGTAGCAAAACGTTACAATTGAGTGTCTATACCACACACACACACATATTCAAACCATGTTACATTAATATGGGAAACACAGCAACCAATCACACAAAGTCGGTTTACATATCATCTCAATTAGTCCAAGCGCCACAGTTCGGAACAGTGTTGATTCAGTTAACTGTAACTGTAACTGAAATGGCTCTAATAACTGAAAAAAGTGATTTCAGTTAAATACTAACTGAAACTGTAATTGAAAAAACATTTTAACTGTAACTGTAATACTAACAGGAAAAAAATAATAGTAATAATAATACTAACTGAAAAATGCGCTATAAAATAAAATTCTAGAAATGCGCTACAATATTACATGTATTAGGGAGCGACCGATAATCGGATCAGTATCGGGCCGATATTGGCACTATGGGTTAACTATCGGACCGGCCGTTTTTTGGCTGCCGATACATTGTTTTTCTTTTCACAACAGAGTTGCATAAAAAAAAAAATCAGTAAATAACCCAATTCTATAACCAGATCAGACAAGATTTAAAAAAAAAAGGAAAAAAAAAACCCCGTACACAGAAATTGTCACGTCTACATGATATCATCAGCGATATGACCTTGAAACAATAGGATTGGCATTTCTTAATTCTACTGTATGACCTTGAATGATACAATTAGTGAACATCTGTGTGTATTTTTTATTGGGATGGGAAGTTGGGCGGGGGAGGGTAAACAAGACTTACGTGTGGGCGAAGTGTTACAAAATATGACAGGGAAAGGGGGGGGGGGAACAAGGGTTGACATATGTCATATGATTGGAAATTAATACACGAGAAAAACACGTGTTTGGCAAGAGAAACAGACTGACAAAAAATCTAGAGATGCGTATTTTTATGAAAGTGAGCAAAAAATTTTATTAGATAACCCAACACTGTTGTTTTGTAAAAATATTTGGTTTATAAACCGGTATTGTTCATATGTTTTGATGCATACGTCTTTACTAGTGATAACTGATATAGTAACTGAAAAAATTACTAACTGTAATAGTAACTGTAAAAACAATTTAATAACTACTCTAACTGTAATAGTAACTGAAAAATATTTGAAAGGCTAACTGTAACTTTTACTGTAACTGAATCAACACTGGTTCGGAATACCGTAAAACACCATAAGAACAAGACAAGAATATACTTAAACGAGCCATACTGAATGGCCGACAGAATGAAACAACCCAATGTGACCAAGACCTTGATTGGCTGTACCCTGACTACAGAGTTGGTTGGGGGGGGGGGAAGTGAACCGATCACACAAAACATTCAACTCACACTACACGTTAAAAGATGTTTTTAGCAGATTTGAAAAGTTTAATTGTTTATCGCCTTAAAGACAAATGTTTGTGTACTCCAATTAACGCGATAAGTAAACTGAACTGGCAAATGTCAATTTACTGCAATCGAAAAAAAATGAATTCATTAAAACTTTAGTAAACTGTGTCGGTGTTATATTGTGTGTGTGTGTGGGTAGGGGGGAGGAGCTACCAACGCCATCTGGGGTTTGTCTTGATCAACAAGTCAGGTAGCATGTGTTAGCCATGATACAGATGTAATCTTATCTGGTATACACCATCTACATACAATCGTGTAGTATACATCTTGTGTTATACACCACATGTACAACTTACACATGTCTGTGTTGTGTACACCTACTTACACACGTGAACCTAGTATACAACACACCAGTTACCATCTACACACATTCGTGTAGTATACATCTTGTGTTATACGCCACACATACAACAAACGAGTGGGTGTTATGCACAATGTGTGCCGAGTATACACACTTGTACGTATCATACACCATTCTTACGGCCCTAAATTCGCGGTTCTCAACCGGTGATACGCGAACCCCAAGAGGTACGGGGAAAGGTTATTCAGGGGTAAGCAGCGACATGATTTTTTATGTTTAAACAACCGATAGTTTGAAGAAGGTCGCCAGGTTGCTTGCGTGACTTACCACCAGACAAAGTGCCCCAAGTACCGCGTTAGAAAGTAGGCACGTTACATAATGAAAATAAGTACGGTACATCTATTAGTGAACTTACGCGTGAGGGGGTACCCGCTGACATACTCTCGTCACTTTTTTTTTTTGGGTACAGTCGCGAAATAAGGTCGTGAACCGCTGACCTTAACATTTCATGGCGCAGACATCCCACAAGACACTAAACAAGAAAGTGCAAGTATTTTGTGTGTCTGTGTCGTGTGTCCCAGGGATCATACAATATTTCATCTTTACTCTTATTTAAAATTATCAGAAACAGAAATATAAATAACCCACGGTAAAGGCTAACTTTGATGTGTTCATATCTCCTGGACAAAAATATAAATAAATGTCTCTTAATTGTTTGTGTGCGCCATGTCTTATTTACAATTTGACATGAAGATCTGGAAAGTTTTTTCTACCTGCCTACTATATATTTATAAGTAAGCAATATATATATATATATATATATATATATATATATATATATGAAATGAAACTGATTTTGAATAGAATTTGTAGGTTCATAATAAAACTTGCAGACATACAGTCATGCAGATAGACACACACACAACACAGAAGCGGGCTAGTGTAAACGAACACAAGACGAATGGTATACACACTAGACTTTGTATGAAATCAGGTCAGTATAAACACAAGAGGGTCCAATCACTGTATTCCGCAAACACAGTCGCGCTAACAGACAACACACAAATATATATAGTACTCTATCGTGTGTGTTGCATTTGATTACATACACATGTATACAAAATAAAAACCAGAAAAAACAAAAAATAAACAAAAGCGTCTGTGTTCATGAAGACAAGTTTTCGTAAACGCCTGGGGTGAAAGGTTAACATCTCTGAACGAGATAACTTGACGAATGGCCCCGGTTGTGCTGACTGCAGCAGATACAGGGGAATGGACAACAGACACGAGGGCTCGGATACGTCCCCCCACTATGTAACACCGTAACTGGCAGGTCTAGTGTTTTATTGTCAGGCGTACACATTGAAATATGATGTCAACCTCAGAGGTCGAGTGAAGAAGTCAGTCAAACCGAAAAAACAAAAAAAGTGGAACTTGTGACCTTATTTCATTTATACAACAATAGGCAAACAGAAAAACAAAAAAATACCCTATGTCGTAAGATGTGTTAATTACAAATTGTCAGACACAGCTAAGCTTGTATAAGCACACGAGTGCGAGTGTGTTCCAATTGTGTTCATTTTATTAGTGCACACGTGCATTAATCAAAATATTTAGCCAGTGAAAGGAATCAACAGATAGATAAATGTATGCACTAAGAGACAGACGAGACAGATAAATGTATGCACTAAGAGACAGACGAGACATATAAATGCATGCACTAAGAGACAGACGAGACAGATAAATGTATGCAATAAGAGACAGACGAGACAGATAAATGTATGCAATAACCTCACACAAACTATGAATAGAGACAGATAAATGTATGCAATAACGTGATGGGTGATTGTCTTACAGAGTGTTGAAATGTGTGGTTTTTTTTTTCCAACACGCAAGTTATTTTTATTTTGAAAGACTTGTCTGTCTCAGTTAACGACGATTACCCAATATAACAACCGTTAAGAACAGAATCAGTCAAGACAGGAAACTAAAGAAGGTAAAAAAAAAATGTATGTAATGACACACGCAAACAAAGGCAACAACATCATCCACCAACTCATGTATCGCCTATAATCGTTTTCCCGCTGTCAGAATTTTTATTTGGTTAAAAAAAAAGTTCCTTTCTCTTTGTCTTTCAACATAATATCTTAATTCTTCTTAAAGCAGAAAAAAAAGGAGAGATTTATAGAAATAAAATTATTCGGAAGCTTTGATCCATCGGCGGTTTTTGCTGGCAGCCGTCTAAGTGATTCTTAACAAGCAAATTAAATATCCTTGAAAAAATCCAAACTTTTGGTCAAGATGAAAGCGACGAAACTTCCACTTTCTGAGACCTGGACTCAAATCTTAGAGCCGGGTGCAAGTCATGGTTGCAGCCAATTTTTTTTAAAACTTCCGGCAAAGTAAGCAATGATATGAGGAGAAAGGAGGCTACCAGTTTATCTTGTCTGGGTGATAACAGTTTTTATAGTCTACCTTGAGTCAGCAACTAAATTTAGTAATTTATACGTATTTATGCTATATTTGAGAAAAAAAAGCAATCCTGTCAAAGAACTCTTAAAGAACTGATAAGCCCACCCTCCCCCTTCCGCCTGACACGTTGAAGATAGGTAAATAAAAACAGACAGGGCAGATATACATGTATAGTTTAGGGGAATATTTCCCTAAACGACACACAGTCTATGAATCTTACATTAAGTAATGATTTGATCCCATTTAATGACATGCACTTTAACCTTACTGGTATCTGTGTAATATGTACAATGTTTTGAGTGGACGGATCGGATTGATGGTTAGAGAGCTCTGCAACGATGTACGTTTTGGGTTCGAATTCATTCGGAGAGAGTGAGAGAGTCACGTCTGCCGAAAAGCAAGGGTGTGCTAACTGTTTGAACCGTATATGATGTATATATATATATATATATATATATATATATATATATATATATATATATAACAACGCGTACCACCTAGTTGAGCTGAATATATTTAAGCTAACAAGTATTGTAAATTGCAGACAGGTGATCCACACGCCTAGTATTTAGACCAAACGGAACTTAATGTTTAAAACCTACCCAGGCAAGACGGAGTAATACGACCAATACCACAGACAGTAATAAAAACAACAACAACGAAAAAATCGGTCACTGACAAGACAGCAAATTGAAAAAGGGAAGTAATAAAAGATCGTTAGTATCGACAATCACATGACTGGTCCAGCTTTAAATGTTCTTTGGTCGGCGGGGTGAAGTAGACCCAACCGTTACAAATCCTTCAGGCTTCGCCATTTCGATTACCTGCAGAACTAATTGCAGGGATTAACCTCCAATTTTCAACCAGGTGAGAAAAAGTTACCAGTAGTGACACTAAAAATTCTAAACGTATGCCATTACAGGAAACTCATTTGTCAGATGGTGAAAACTGGGGGGATGGGGGGGGGGGAGAGAGGCTGGTGGTGGAGATGGTAGAACAGACACCGTTTGACCCGGCGCGCATCCCATCCACCTGAATGAGTTTTATTTTTATATGGATAATCCATTTATCTCCCCCTTTTGTGGAATCAAGGAACCAGAAAGACGATTCGACTCTTCCAAACAATGTATCTAGTTGTGAGACTGCATGTAAGCCGATCGCCAGTTCCTGAAATCTGCGCAGCTGGTAACAATAAACAGCAAGCTTCATTGGGAATATATTTCGTAGATGAGCAATAATTTCCCCACGGCAGACTTTTAAAAACCAAAACGGACACACGTGGAAAATATTATTGCTTCAATTTATTTTTTAAACAAATGTCTCATGGTGTGCAACCAACTGGCTATGATAATTGCGCCTATGCGCAACGTTTACGCTATTCTGTCCCAAGTCCAAAAAATTAATACATTATACAGGTTTGATGAGAAAATATTTTCCAACAATAACTATACTAATGCAAGATAAAGCATCTAGAATATATATTATATATATACCAGTGTTCCCCAAACTTTCAACATAAGTGTACCCGCTCTATTATTTTCGTAATACTGCGTACCCCTGGTTAAAAAAAACAACAACAATAACAACTACGGTCATGGTTTCCCTCTCATTTCACTGTTTTCGCTTTTGCTGTCCGTGTCTACCCAATGCCCACAGGCCCGCCAAACAATTCCCGTACACCTTGGGTTATGCGTATCGCGCTTTGGGAGACACTATTATATACCGCGAGTAGCAATGCATGAAATCGATGAGAGGCGCATGTGCGTTATTTACAACTGTGAAAACAAAAAAAATACTCTAAGAGCCACCAACCTAGTCAATTTACCGAAATATATCGAGTAAAAGTAATTGAGCAATGAAAAAAAAAAGCAACCACAAAAAAAAAACAACAACTTAGAAAGCCGCAGTTAGCCACCTTTGCTTTATGTACATTTAAAAATAATCTCGACAATATGGTAAAAGGTTTAAGTTAAGTGCGAAAAAAAATAAGATGAGACCTTACAACAGCTATAAATAAATCAACTATTACCAACTACGAAACCCGAGATCTTTATAACCATTTGAAAAAAAAAAAGGCGCTGGGAAGAGCAAAAACCCCAGTCCATCAAACCTTTTTGACGTAGGGTTGGTGGGAGGGGGGGGAAGAGATTGAATTAACAGCGTAGAGCATAAACACAGGGAGAAGTCAGTCAGGTAAGTCAGTCTTTAAACTTTACCTGCAAACCCTATCACAAACTCCCCCCCCCCTTTCCCCTCTTTTTTTTATTCTTTCAGACTTTACCTAATTTGGAGAGGCATCTTTGTACAAAAATAAAAAAAAAATTATAAAAAATTAGGAAGGATAGAACTGATAGGATGATGTGTGAAAGATGAAACATTCTGTTATTTACTTCTCTAAACAGGAAAATGGGGAGAAAATCTCAAGAAAATGTGAAAGCTGGCACAAACGCAAATTTTCTTGTTAGCAATATTTTTTTTGCATACATATATATATATATATAGTGACCATGAATTTTAAGAGCTGTACTGAGGTTAAAGTAACAAATCATAAATACAAATGAGCCCAAAATTTATAAAATTAATCTAGGGATCTTTGTAATGTAAAATGATAAAAAAAAAAAAGAAACTAATATTAGCAATTAAAAAAGTTAATTGATGAGCAGTGATTGAGTTTATTTACAAATAACTTCAAAGGTAAATGAAGGAGTTAGCATAAGCTGCAGATTTTTTAAATATGGAGGCTATCATCAGTAAGTAAGCCAAAGACTGCCTTTACTTGATCATAATTAGCCATCCATCTGTCAGAGTATCACAAAAGTAGTAAATTACTAGCCTTTAGAAGAACACATATGCAGAAAAATATAGGCTAAAGAATAATTATTTAAAAAGTAAAAAATAAACAACCGTCTGCAAAAAAAAAGTGTGTATTATAAGCAGGTAGAAGCAATAGGATGGCAAAACTTGTACAACAATACTTAGATTACTATCACATCGTATGGTAAAAGTACCTGTGGCAGTTTCAGGTTTCATGTGTAAAGGAAAAAAAAAAAAGCCAACTTCCAGGTCACAGGAGTTGGTAAAATCTGTGTGAGATATATTTACTATTAACCTTCTGTTAAAAGTCAAGCTGGGAACAAGGGTGAAGGTTTTACAGATTATTGAACACTTGAGATGATGGATAGGCCATGATAGCTCTTTTATCTGGGAATATTTTTTTTTGGTCAAGAGCTAAAGGTAGCTTGAGTACTTTGTTGTGTGTTTTAAACTCACACTTACAACAAGGGATCATTTTTTTTGTGTGTGTTTCACCCGGGCCATTCTGTGTGGTTCAAAAAAAAAAAAAAAATTTCCCAATAATTATGTTAAGAAAATTTACTTTTCTTTGTTGGCCATAATTATCATAATTAATCACATTCATTTCTCAATGTTCAGTGTCAAAAAATATTTCTGGAAATAAAACAAAACCCCATACTTAAAGGAAAGATAAAACAACTGAGTAAAAAAAAAAATTGTTGCTAAAAGCTTAACCTTGGGTGTCTATCTATGTATTTAGATTATTCATTTATTGCTATTTATCAAAGAGTATAAGGTCAAAGTTAGTCAACGATTTTGTAAGCTTCCAGGCTATTAATTTTAGTAATGATAATTTAAATACACATTTGTATAATATAATGAATTTTTATTTTTTATTTTTAGTGCATTTTTATAAAGCTATTATTTTTGTCTGATAAGGTTATTTCTTATATTTTTTAATACTATACTTATTAGTTGTAAAAGAATTAAACTTGCTATTGTTGCACATTTCCACCTAATTTTGGCTTGTCTATATTAATTATATACGACTGAAAAAAAGCTTCACTATTTTTCCCATTTATGCAATGGCGCCATACAAAGTTTTTTTTTATACACGAGTATCTCAAGGGGATTTTTTCCCAACGTAATTCTATTCATAATTCTACAAAATGTCAATCATGGACTCAAAATTATTAGAATGGAGTGCCGCCTTTTAGAATCTAGAAACCTGACAACTTTGAGCTTTCTTACTAATTAGGACAGCTGTATAGGTTAGTAGCAAGATTTGAGGATAAAACCCACTGAAAGTAAGACTAATTAAAAGTTTATATGAAGTAAATCTATGTATCATTACGGTTTTAAATAAATAAGTTTAATTGAGTATAGAACATTTGGGCTGCAAATGTTTTCAGTAAAAATTCATGCAGCAAAGTAAAAGAAATAATATATAGTTAAAAAAAAACAGTAACAAAAACTTACCCTGCAGGATAAGCAATAGTTCCATTGTTTGAATCACATGAAAGACCAGCATTAGAAGAGACAGTTACTCCTAATACTCTTTGGAGTTGAACCTAGCAATAAGCAGAAATATAGTTTTTAAGAAAAAAGTCAAAATATTTTGAATTCCAATGATTTCATGTGGATAATCGAGAACATATTTTAAAGAATTAAACATCAATCATTGATTGGGAAAAATTAAGGAATGTTTTACAATTTAGTAAATAATATGACTACCACAAACAAGAGTAAAAATAGTATGAGGAAATTGTATACACGAATTTCATTACAACAAATATTATCCATTAATTTACAGAAAAATGTCAATGCAATTATTAACAAAAACACCATGGATCTGAATCTTATTACTAATCATTCTAAAATCTATTTAATTATAACTATTTTTTTGTTTTAAGTCACAAGTAATGCTAATGATTCTTACCCTGTTCATTATTCACAATAAAATATAAAAACACATAGTTTAAAAAATGCATGATTTGTTACCCTTATTTACCTAATCTATCAATAGAAGTGAGTAATTATGTTGACACTGATTCATCCTTCCCCTCACCCCCACCCCTTACTTATGACAGACTAGTATAGTATAACTGATGACACAGACTACTTCGTTGAAATATTCAGAAAGTGAGAAAGCTCATACTAAAATTATACGACATATATGCCAAAAAACATTTTCATTGTCAAAAAGATTGGCAATTGTATTTATTTTCTTAAATAAATATGACAATAAAATCAATATATAAATTTTAGCCTTCCAAAACGTGACCCAGTAACTGCTTTCGTCTATCTCTATTTCTTCTGAAATATGTACACAATTTCAATTCGAAAGGAAATTAGTATTAGATCAGAGACAGTTATGTTGTAGTTTTTTTTTTATTTAATCTATTTTAATAGAGATAGACTGTTATTTCGACGGGGCTGTGTGTCACATTACGTTTAATAGCGACATCGACAAAAAAGTTGCATATCAAACAAAACACATTTAAAAATTAATTTTACTTACTCTTTGATTTATAGGCAAAACTTTGCTTTTCCGTTTAACAGATGGTGAACGAAGAATTTTTCGTTGTGGTCGCACGTTATCCATTGTCCAGTCAGAATTATTAACTTTTCCTATCCCATGGTTTACATAATTTTGAGGACAATTTTTGAAACACACACTGACACTACTGCCAGAAAATTTTCTGCGTGACTGACAGCTCCTTATTCCGATACGGCGATCTTAACGTTACGTTGATTGGTTGTTCTATTTTTAAACTAGATGATTTCCCAGTTGTTTTCTGACAGTCCAATTGTCGATAGAATAGTTCCAATATCTATCAGACTTTTTAGTGTTAGGAATCAGTTAAAATAATCACATTTATGATTTTTATATCATTTTTGCTTTTCTTATTATTTAAGTTGAAATGAATTATTTAAATGTAAAATATGTCAAACTAATTACAATATGAAGTATTTAAAGTGTTGAAAAAACGATTTAAGTGCATTTAGCTTTCGACAGTTAGCTTTATTAAAAAAACGAAAGTAGGGACAAACGCAATTAGGACGCTGAAACATACTCATATATGTGTATTGCAATGTATTCTAAAGAAATAGGGTACGATTTTTTTGAAGATGAAGATGATGATAGCTTTTCTGAGACGAATGGAACCAGGTACTAAAATTAAATTCTATTTCGTATTTTTGTTGGTATCTATATTAACTTAACCCTCCGATGATCCATATCAGTAAATATCACGAATAGTTCATCCGGAGACGCCGGAGTTCATTTGTTAACACTACTACAGTTACAGAAATAACCTAGCTAAATGAGTAAGTGTGGTAAACTAAACTAGTGTCTAAAGAATAATTGTAGCTTAATGGAACTACTAGTTACAAGGCATACACCTCCTTGAAATAAGTAATTCTGTAAATGCATTGACATGAGATGACAAAGACAAATGTACTAGTATAAGTCTATACTGAGTATAGTATAGTGTCTTTAGACTATAATGAATAATCTAGACTAGTCTGACTAGGCTATAGTCCTAGATAGTAGATATAGTCTCAGTTTATAGGCCGAAAATCGTAACTTAAAACTGAAATTAAAGCATACGGGGAGCAATAAAATTATTTAGTTAAAAGTTATTCTTATCAGTCTTATGTTATTTAGAATCGAACTAAATATGTTTGCAGATCGTTGCACTCAGTTTTATATCAATAAAAATGATATTTCAGTGTGGCCACTATATAATCTTAGTAAAATATACATCGTAATTCAAACTAGCCTAGCTTTAAAAGGAAATGACTAAATGAAATAAAATTTCTCACATATGGGGATGGGGAATTCAAAAATATATGTTTTATTTTCGTCATAAAAATATATAAAATATCAACTTACTGTTAATTGCCATGTTAAAAAATTACTTCCGGTACTTCCAAAATATATCGATAAAAAATAGAAAATCACAAGTAATCATCCTATTACTTAAAAATATGTACTTTAATACATGTTTTCCCCATAGTTTCTTTAAAATGCTACAAATACACAATCACCTAACCAGACAGCACAGTGGAACCATGTTTTTTTATACCGTTTCCGGGGCTGTTGAAAACATTATCGGAAATAGGTTTATCGAAGTACTTAATATAGAAGTATACACTATATTCACACCAACTAAACTGAGCAAGACTCCAAGAGCTTTGAAGGGGGCATGTATATTTATTTATACACAACTTTAAAAAATTAAATAATATTTTCATTTATAATTGATTGATCTGTAGTTTATTGTTGGCAATTTAAATTAATTTAAAGGTGAGTATAAGCAAAGCCAGTCAAAATACTTTTCACATATTTTAACACTTTTTAAAAAATATTTTAACATGGTACATTCTGCTGTTATATAATGTATCTGATAAATGTTGTATATCATTTGTTAAATTTTCTTCTTAGCTCAGATGATGAAATTGATATAATTCTTCATGGCACACCACAGCAACGGAAGAAACTGAAAAAGTTACACAGTAAAAGGCAGGGCAATTTAAAACAAATTAGAGGGAAAAATGTGGCATCAAAGTCATCTAGTGAAGATGAGTTTGAAAAGGAAATGAATGCTGAGCTCAATAAACATGTAAAAATACTTGAGGATTCCAGAGGTATGAAAAAATTGGTTGAGATTACTTATAAAAAATTGTTTTATAATTCCTATTATCTCCTTTAGACTCAGTCTGATTCAACAAAATTAATTGTTATCAAAATAGTTTAATCGCACTATAAAAATTATAATTTTTAAACATTCATCAAAGATCCAAATTATAAAACAGCTAAAGGGAAAAACACCTAATTCAAAATCAAATTTGGATTGAAAATTTTCTCTGATAGACATCATAATATTAATCTCAAAATTGTATATAATTCCTTTTATCCATCAACAACAAAAAGATGGTGTTAAAATCCCATAGATCAATTTAAGAACATTGCTGGGAGAAAAAAATCATTAGACAAGCAATAATAATTTAGGGTTCAAATAAATGCCACTCATATTTTAAAGTTTGACTCTTAATTTGTTTCCTTTTCCATTATTTTAAAGTGTTTTTTTTTTTGTGATCTACATTATCTTATAACTTTGATCATATGCAGAACCAATTTTGTGGGTCCTCATCAATATTTAGCATGAAGGTTTTTCAAGAAAAATAAAGGAATTCAAAGAAATTTCATTCTTGCATGCTCTTTATTCACAATTATGTCAGCAATGTTACCAGTACTAATTTTATAATTGGACATTCCTCACTTAGCACTTATTAAGTTTTGAAGTTGTCCGTTATATTTTTAAAGCCAGAAATACTTGCTCTTTAAAAAAGAAAAAGAATTTAATGTCTTTATAATGAAAACTTTTCTTCTCAGAAAAAGAAAGCATGAAAGCAAGCAGCACTTCATCAATAGTGAAATATGAACAGCCATTATCACAAACAAATCCTTCTGAAAATACATCCAGTTCTCATCCAGAGTATTATGATGGTGTATACTTTGACTCTGATGAGGAAAATGCAGGTATTGATCCCAAGCTCATGAGTAAACTTTTATTTAAACACTTTTTGTTGTAACAGTGTTATATAAAGTGGCAGGCACTCCAGATATTTGGCAGCCATTAAATGTGTAGTAGCCATCCATCCAAGTCTATGTCAGTAATATAAATTCGCCAATAAGAAGCAGTAATAAATTTATGATTAAACTTTTACATAAAAATATATTTCCATACTCTACAACAATTATTATACTGTTTTGAAATTTCATTACCTTTAATCTAGACTTGGTACACAATAATGTACTCAATCTATATATCTCTTGCTAAAGAATATTTTTAATTTAATATCTAATTAACTACACAATATATATATATACTTTAGTCATATTGATGTTATTGAGATTGGTGGTTTTTAACTAGTACTGGTAATACATAAAAATAGTTTAATAAAAAGAAAAGTTTGATTTTGTAAAATATAAAATATTAAAAAGGTTTTGGAATAAATCTCCATAGTTTGTACATGATCTGACATTTTATTTTTTCTTAAATTTCATTAATTCAGCTGCAAAGCTGGGTTGTTGTTTTTTGCTAATGGTGGCAATTTTTTAATATTATGACCATTGTTAGCACTGACTATTTTATAAATTTCAAATTTTTACCAGAGTTAATGAGTGATGAATCCAACAGAATTGACACATAGTTTACTTATTAGAAATCTTCAGACATATATATCTCAGATATCTAACTTTCACATCTATATATCTTATCCTGGAGATTTTAATTTTTTCATAACCTTGCGCATGCTATTAAAAACATATACATTATATTTGAAAACATGCATGAAGAAAAGTACCCTTTTAGAAATTATATTTAAAAGTTTAAAAAAAATTCAGACATATTCTTGCTCATGTTTAGCAAATGAAATTTATTTTGTATGATCTAAATGACTTACATTCATCACCATATATTGTCCGTTAAATTGCTTCAGCTAAAAGTATGTAAAAGCATTCATTAGTCTTAAAAAAAAAATTTAAACGATTTACTTTAAATTATTATTTAGCAGTAATTAATTTCAGGTTTAATAATTACACCTTACTGTTCAAAGAGCATATTTGAACATTGGTGACTATATATATATATATTTGTATCAATATATATTTTTTCAGAGGATAAACATGCCATAATTTCCAATGATGACCTATTGTATGACCCTGATATGGATGATGAAGATCAGAAATGGGTTGATAGACAAAGGAATCGTGGTCAACCTCGTGGTCCAGATGGAAAAAGAAAAAAAGCTCAGAACAGTGATGCCCTACTGGACTGTCCAGCATGTATGACTACTCTTTGCTTAGATTGTCAGAGGTAAACATTTTTTTTTTTTAAATAATTTTTAGCCATCAGTATGTAGTAATCCACTTTGTAACAGCAAAATTTGAGCCATTAAGTATCAGTCATATATGTTGTGGCAGCTAGTTCCTATCAATATGACAACAAACCTCAAAAGAAGGTGATATCAATAACAAATAAAACACACATTCTTTAATTTCTCTTTTAAAACAAATGACAGTTTGAAGTGATGAACAAGACTTATGCTATTCAAAAAATCTCCTGACTGCTGGCAGGAAGAACAAAACTTCACATGAAAAGTTAATTACATAAACAACTAATGAACAAGACATCTAATAATCTCAAACACAAATTAATGTATTGCAAAATCTTACACTCTAGTAAAAACTAAAATTATAAATTATCACTATTTGCCAATTTTTCATACCATATCTCAGACTGATTCATTTTTTGGTTAATCTTAAGAAATAATGTCATAAATATTTTACTTCCGATACAGACATGAGATTTACAAACATCAGTACAGAGCAATGTTCGTGATGAATTGTATGGTAGATATGTCCGAAACACTGGAATGTCCAGAGCAAGCCACCAAAAAGAGGAAGAAGAAAGGATTTCCTAAAACAGACACACAAAATTCAAGCGCATCAACGTCTACAGACATGTTTCATCCAGTCAAGTGTACTGAGTGCAACACAGTTGTTGGTGTAATTGACAAAGATGAAGTGTATCATTTCTTTAATGTGTTAGCAAGCTACACATAGACATGTTTGATTTTTTTTCATAGCTTTTTATGCTATGTTTTTCTGATTTTTTTTATTGTACATATTAAACCATAGACAAACATTTTTGGATTCTTCTTTTGATTTTTTTTGTCACATAAGAATATTTTTATTATGAGCACATTTTTTATTTTGTGATTATCCGTTTGTTGAATTTGGAATGAGGAAAAAAAAAGCTCTAAGAATTTGCCTTGGCTGCCAAAGTAACTACTTCTGTTACAGAAAGTTATTATTACTTTTTACTTATATAAAGTACAAATTCTCAATGAGAATTGGAACCTAGCTATTGTGTAGCATTTTTCAAGTAGGCTGCATGGTGCCACAGAAGCTGCTGTAGCTTTAAAAATTTTAAGTGCTTGCTGTGAAATAATTTAAATTTACAAATTTAGTTTTATTTCTAGTTTTTAAGGATACCACCCATGCTCCTTTAGGGAGGACAAAACTTACCAAATGCAGGAGTTTTCTGTAGTATTATATCTTTTCTTAAAATCTAAAATAATATGCATATCTCTGTATTTAGTTGAAGCATTTACTAGACCTTTGTCTAATATATCATAAAAAAAAAAGCATCACGGTTTCAAATATATTTTTTGCAAAGTATATTGAACTGGTATTGAGTCTTGACTAGTCTTGAGTTGAGCTTTTTTTACAGAAACTTCAGACCTTAAAACAGATGATGTTTCATCTTCATGTTTCTGTCAAATTTGATTATATTTAAACATTAAATATTTTACATCACTAATTATTTCAGATCTGCTGGTTTTAAATGATATTTTTATTAAAAGGGACAAAATGTTTATCATGTAATTTATTATGGATATAACAGTCAAAACTGCATTATGGCCCCTTGGAAAAACTGTGTGCTATGGAAGAATGGGCCCCTGTAAACTTTTAATTAATCTCATTTTCTGGGTGTGGCTGGCTGGCTTTCTCCTCAAAACTTGTAAATCACATGTGGACCTGTTTAGTGTGAATGCTCAAACTCATGTAGAGTCTACATGGTGATTCACAATTTTAATAATTTCGATTTTACGAAATAACATCTTGTAGTATTACAAAGCTAATGACTTGCAAAATTAATGAATCTATTTTAAAGTGAACAGAAACAATGTAAATTTTAATTCTTTCAAAACTAAAAGTATACAATAAAATTAAAAAAAAAACATTTAAAAAATAAGCTTTAAAAAAACAACTCCTTAAATCATACACATATGCAGGGGCGCCGAGAGCCAATAAGGGCAGGACATCATTGCGGGCCCCTTAATAAACAATGAGTCATGAAAATAATGACATGGTCGGGGTGGCCGGGCCCCATTACAGATGCGGGGCCCCTGGCAACGACCCTCTCTGACCCCCCCTCTCGGCGCGCCTGCACATATGGTAATAAATAATCAATGCTATAATTGAAAGTGTGGGTGAATACAATAAACTGGACTACGGTAGATATGTCTTTACACTAGCTGATATAAACTAAATAATTAAATAATATATTTTTATACATGTATAATATAACTAGATTGTCTATATGCCATAATCCGCACCCACACCCTTTTAGTAATGTCTCTGAATGATAATTTAAATTCTTATAATGTATGATCTAAGGAGTTTTTAGTACATATTAATAAAAGCTTAATTAAAAAAAAAAAACAACAGTTTTTTTTATATGTTTTATTGGGTGGTTATATATAAGCTGTGGTTATCTTGAGTAGGTCAATAGACATTGTCTGGGTAGATTTGTAAAATAGTCTGGGTTTTCTTTTGTTCCAAAATTTATAGATGAAGGCTATGTTTTCTTCAGCTTAACATGAGTATATTATCCATAGATATAAAGAACTAAATCGACCACACTTATCATTTAAGTTCTTAAACGGAAGTCGTTCATGGACATACTTGGTGCTCATATAAAGTACACTTACATACATAACTCACATTGATAAAACAAAAAATATTTTACTGCGATTTTATTTGTCATAAAATCGAACATTATTTCTCTGAACTAAGCAACAATGAGACCTAGCTGGACACTTAACTAATTTTATATGTTGACGAGACATTTTCATAATATATATTGTTGCATTGAAAACAGGCTTCCTTAGAGACTTAATCAAACTTTCAGCATTTTTTTTAAGCTAAGCACGGATAAAATGACGCTTAATTTTTTTAAAGTTAAAGTAAATTATGTCATTTCATTTAATTATAGACAGGCTGTCTATAGTATACGCAGTCACTTGTCAAGACACCATGAATGTAAGAGGGTCCCGTTATTATGCCATAATTTATGGCTTGGCAACTTTAGCGACCGCCTATGATCATCACTCCCATTACGCCCTTTTTAGATTTAATTCCTATAAAATATAATGCTATGGTACCCCTCCACCCAGACTAGTCAATTACATTTGCTTATACTTCTGACTGAAAGGGACCCACTTTAGTCCATAATATGGGTCTTCATAGCATCCTCCGGTTGGCCTGTGGGTCCATAATGCTGTTTAGACAGTATGCAGTACTGATTAAATAGGCATAACGTTTATATCAAACAGTCAGTGTGATTACTGTGTAGAAGATGTATGTATTTTTCTAAAAATATTTGCAAAAGAAAACACATGTCCATTTTTTATTAATATACTAAAATATGTCTTATCCTTAAAATGAACTCCATCAGCACGAATGCAGTCACCCTAAACGGAAGTAAACTTGAGGAAGTAGAGTCCTTTACTTATCTGGGTAGCATCATAGATCAGCAGGGTGGAACAGATGCGGATGTCAAAGCAAGGATCAGAAAAGCAAGCATTGAGTTGGAATCCTCAAGGAAAAAGAAAGAGAGGCCGGCCAAGAAACACCTGGAGGCGAGAATTTGAAGCAGACATTACAAGGATGAGGTTCAGCTGGAAGCAGCTGGAGAGAATGGCTCAGGATAGAAATCGTTGGAGATCTTTAGTTGGTGGCCCATACCCTGATAGGAGTGATGGGCAATGATGATGAAAATATGTTTTATCGCCATCTCTTTGTCTTCTATAAAGAGCAAATAAAAGTATAAGTGTCTTGACTTAAGCATAGTTGGTCTATAACATCATGCCAAACATTTATTTTAGCTTTGTAAAAATCTGACATAGGTATTTTAGGCATAGTCAGTTTTTATTGTAATGTTACATTGGTATTAGACTTTTTTATAACAATTTAAACTATTGTAACTAATTCAATGTAATGATAACAATACAACATTTTAATAAACAAAACAAAAAAAAAGATTAGTCAAAATACAATTTAGATATTTTAATGGTGATAAAATATTTTTTTACAGTAGAATCAAAGAGTAGATATGTGTAAGTTGTCATATTTTTTCTTGTACAATGTATACAAATCTAATTGCATGAATTATTTAATTAACAACATATACATTATAAAAAGGAAAAACAATTATAATGAAAAAAAGTAAGTACTTCTCATATTAATCTCAGTCTTGTAATGATAGGAGCACAGTTATTCATATCATCTATTTCATATAAAAAAAAATATTGAATTATTCTAAATGGTTTTTTCTTTTTAAATAGTAAATATTTTAAATTTAAATCATGTGTTGTAAAAAAAATTATCATTATATACAATATTCTAATAATAAAAAAAAAAATTGTGACATATCATTCTACTTTATACATATGATTTAATGAAATAAACTAGCCACTTTATTATATTTCATCATTTCAATAGACATGATCATACAAAGCAGCTTAATTTAAAAAATAGCCTATTGACAAAACAATGTATTTCTTGCAACATGTAACTGGAAATTTACACTAAATAAATTTGCTTTCAATAGTCAGTTTTTCTGTAATAATATAAAAAATGGGTACATATCTTTTAAAATAGTATTAATAATGACAATAGTTATTAATATACATAATATTAATCATTTTTAATGATAGTTACAGGAACTATATAATTTTCTTTCTAAATACTTTCATTCATGCAATAGTAAAAAACATTCTATCAGATAAGGTATTATTGAAAAGTGCAGCCTTAATTATTGATGGCAAGATAGTGCATCACCCTAAAATGAAATTTAAATTAAATACCAGTACATTTAAATTATATCTAGCTTTACCTTTTAAAAACTAATTTTATTTTTGTGAAGTTAAATGGATTCAAATTTTTGGTTTCTGAATATTACAGTTCTACTAAACTTTTGTCTAATACTATTTTTTTCATTGCTATGTTGGTTAGTGTTACTGTATGGTAACATCTTAATTTAAAAATTCACCACAAATAAGTTTTAGAAGAATGTGTAAATGAGAGTCAATACCATTGCTCGTTTCTAAAAAAGTTCAGTTAAGTCAGTAAAAAGTTGTTAGTAGGTAGTGACTACATCATGCACATTACTGTAACTTTTTCTAACTGCTGAAAATTTACTTTTTAAGTAGTAAACTAAATAATTTCTCACAATGATGGACAACAGCAACTACAATACTGAATGGTATAACTAGCCCACCAGTATTTTTTAACACCAATAGGCCGGAAGTGGACTCAGTGGCTGCACAAACTAGATCAGAAGCAATGAATTAACAGAATACTTTTGATGAAATCTTTCTCACAACCCATCCAGCAATATAATAAAAAAAATGCCATCAATAAAGGCATTTTACTGCTGTCAAAATAACAATAAAAAATGATCAAATAATGCATCCTCAAAAGTTAATACTGTTGCTAATCATGGACATTATCTATTTGTAGGATATTAAAATTATTTTGAGGTACACCATATGTGATGCTGAAAATGTTCATCTGAATTCCAGCATTAGCCTACATAAAATGCTCTGAATTGCAGATGGATAATTGTTCCAACCACTAAAGTGTCTCATGGATGGAAAAAAAGACCAAAATATCTAAAACATTATTATATATTAAAATGAAATTTACTGTGCCTTTGACAGATTACAATTTTTTACATCTTGACTCTGATGCAAACTTCAAGGCTATAGCCACAGACAAACTAAGTGTTTGTGTAGCTAATCTAACTTTCATTTTGTTATTTTATAGTGTACATGTTTATGAGAGCATTTGCTGGCTGCCCTTAGACCAATGAACACTTGAAGCTTTTCTAAATTTACTATTTTTTGACACTAGGCTGTACATAAATGGGTTCTTATTTTACCTAATTAATGTAATGCTGATCTAATGTTTTTTATTAAATGATGTATAAAAAAAATGTATGCTGATTTAGAAGTCTACAAGATGAATGAATTTACTGTTGGTCTAGAATGCAGCCTAAAAGTGAAGATATTTAAACATTAACAGAATGAGCATCGTGGTTTAAGAAACTAGTGATATTATTTTCATAAAAGTGTTTAATAGCTTCTAAAATTATATGTATTTAATTTTCTGCACTAATACCATAAATAAAACAGGCAGGGACGAGCATTGAGTGTTGCCGGTCATAACTCTTAGAGAAAAATGTATTGATGTTTTTATGCTATATACAAAGCACAAACGAACAAAGATCTATATATTTGTATAAAGTATTGGACTTACAACATATACAATTTATATATAACTAATGCTAAAAAATTCATAAGCTTTTGGCCAGTAGTAGTACAATGATGAGGCAAACTTGATTTTCTCAGTGCTGTATTCTTTAGTAGGTATCTATAATAATTCCACAGGAATATCTGTCAATATTATTGCATAAATTTAATCACAATTTTATTGAATTATTTTTTTTTACAGAATTTAGCAAAATTGCAATTATTAAAAAATAAACAAAATTAGTTTCTGGGATATTTGTTATTTATGTCTGTTCTAAAAAGTTATTAATCACATTAACATATAATAAATACTTTTATTATTATTGTATCTAGACGCGAGAACAGTAACGGCGGAACAGGGGGGGGCAGCCTTCACCCCCCTAAAACTTTTAAGGGGGACGGCGCCCCTTCCTTGAATTTCCAGTCTGCCCCCCCCCTAAAATTTTAACTTTGTTTAACTTTGTAATTCATTTTAGTTAATATGCATCATTTTCATAATTCATTTGATTTATTTCTTAAATTTAATATTTGAAAGAAATTATAAGTAATTTACATTTTACAGAAATCACATTATTGAGAGTTGTTGTGGCATATTTTGAAAAGTGTTGCCATCTAACGAATGATGGCAAATGTAATTTTTAAAGTAAATATAATTATTTATTATCAAATTTCCAACTGTTGAGGAATTGGATAAACTGTAACGTGCTTTGGATGAACTGTAACGTGCTTTGAATGAACTGTAACGTGTTTTGAATACACTGTAACGTGTTTAGTATACACTGTAACATGTTTTGGATAAACTGTAACATGTTAAGGATAAATTGTAACATGCTTTAAATGAACTGTAACATGCTTTGGATGAAATGTAACATGCTTTGGAAAAACTGTAACATGCTTTAGATTAACCGTAACGTGCTTTGGATGAACTGTAACATGCTTTGGATAAACTGTAACATGTTTTGGATAAACTGTAATGTGTTTTGGATATACTGCAATGTGCTTAGGATGAACTTAACGTGCTTAGGATGAACTGTAACGTGCTAAGGATGAATTGTAATGTGCTTA